>OW240916.1:264635907-264702254 GCA_933207985.1 Pelobates cultripes | reverse complement strand
ACTGCAATTACATTACACAGAAAAAAAAAAAAAAAAAAGCAGACTGATGTTCTAGCCCTAAAAAGGGCTTTTTGGTGCTGTCCTTACAGCAGAGATCAGATGAGTCCTTCAGGACTGTAGTGGACACTGTGTACCCTAACCCAGCTATGCATTTCCCTATCTAATCAACAGCAGCAACACTTTCCCTCCTCTCACTAAGCATGCAGCTTGAGAATGAATGTAAAATGGATGCTGTCCAGTAGGTGGGAGGGTCTGCTAGGGAGGGTGTGCTGCTAATTGGCTGGAATGTGTCTGCTGACTGTGAGGTACAGGGTAAAAGTTTACTCAATGATGATGAATAGGGGGCGGATCGAACCGCGCATATGTTCGCCCGCCGTGGCGAACGCGAACATGCTATGTTCGCCAGGAACTATTCGCCAGCAAACCGTTCGGTGCATCACTAGTGATGGCTAGATGGCTGGGTCAGAGCATCTCCAAAGCAGCAAGTTTTGTAGAGCTAAGGCTAGCACATCTGGCAATTACACAGAAGAGCTACTGTAGCTCAAATTGCTGAAAATCATAATACAGCCACACTAGAAAGGTGTTAGAACACACAGTGCACCACAATTATCTGTATAGCCACAGACTGGTCAGAATGCCCATGATGACTTCTGTCAATCTCCGAAAGCGTCTTCAGTGGGGACGTGAGCATCAGAACTGGACCGTGTAGCAATGGAAAAAGGTTGCCTGATCTGATGAATCACATTTTCTTTTAGATCAGGTGGATGGCAGGGTGCATGTGCGTCATTTACCTGGGGAAGAGATGGCATCAGGAGGCACTATGGGAAGAAGGCAGGCTGGAGGAGGTAGTGTTACGCTCTGGACAATGTTCTGCTTGGAAACCTTGGATCCTTACATTCATGTGGATGTTACTTTGACATGTATCACCTACCTAGAGATGGTAATGGGAATGGTGTTTTCTGATGGCAGTGACCTCTTCCAGCGCGATAATGCTTCTTGCCACACTGCAAAAATTCAGGAATGGTTTGAGGAAAATAACAAAGAGTTCAAGGTGCTTCCTTGGCCCCCAAATTCCCAAGAACTTAATCCAATTGAGCATCTGTGGGATGTGCTGTACATCAAATGCGATCAATGGAGGCTCCACCTCATAACTTGCAGGACATAAAGGATCTGATGCTAATGTCTTGGTGCTACATGACATGTTCAGAGGTCTTTTAGAGTACATGCTACAACATAGCAGAGCTGTTTTGGCAGTACGATTGGGACCTACATGATAATAGACAAGTGGTTTAATGTTGTGGCTGATCAGTGTATGGACTACACATAAACACTGGTATTTACTGCAGTAAGATTGTACCTAAACATTTTTTGTGGCCTTTTTAAAAAAAACAAAAAAACGATTCCCTTGTATTTTTCACAAATTTTTCTTTTCCCCTTCCCCACCTCCCTTTTTTTAACCATTTCTTTGCTTGCTTTTCTTTCTTTGCAATGTGTAATATCCTGTGAAATGTCCAAATTCACTATTTACTCATTGGATATTATGGACTTTACCCTGGAAACCATATAGACTGTATTTTAATAGATACCAGTATATATTGATAGGAATACTCACTCAGTTGTATTTATAGTGTGGTATTGCAATTCAATTTATCTTAGTTTTGTGAATCCTGGGATATGGTTTAGGGTTGTCCTTAAAGGGACATCTTGCTTTTAATATTGTTGCCTTACTTTGTGTGGAGTGGGGGTTGACTTGTTTTGCATTATGCAACAGGGCTTTCCTTGGGGAGTGTGTGCATATATAGTTAAGATTCTATTTTAAAAAATAAATCATATTATGAGTAGAAATATTTAAATTATTTTCTAAGTATGCATGCTTTTATTTTATTTTATTGTATAGAAAAAAGTTCTTGGGATTTGGGGGCCCCTTGAATTGGGTGGATGCGTGCCAGAGTTGCCTAGTTTTTTGTATATTTAAGATATTTTTTCCATACTTTTTGGACAGGTTTCGGTTCTTGACTTTTCCAATGGTGTAATATTTAGCCATTAAGGTTTGTCCTGATTTAGCAATTATGGGTTTCATCCAATAATTTATTTTATCTTCTAGGTATTTTAGATAAGAATGTTTAACTATGTACAACGTGTTCTATTTATTTTCCAGAGAATAAAATACGCTGCAAACAGGTAGCAACATAAAAGCCAGACAGTCAATAAAAACACTGCCAGGCTGTCTAGTCATTTTAGACTCCGACCTTTCTATTTGTCTTTATAATGGGTCGGAGAAGGCTAGAGTCAACTATTTATGAGTTAGTTGGAAATATGTAAAGCTTTCTCTGTTTCAAAGGTGTTATTACATTTTAATTTGTACATGTTGTAGTCAATTAAGGAAATATTTTAATAGTTTTATTTACCCCATTGTTTTTTGTGTTTTTTTTGTTTAAACAGTGGTGAATTGATGGCCAAACATCACGGTATGGACTAAAATAGTCCAATTCAGCTGCACTTTCATTACAATTCACTGTTTAGAGACTATATATGTTCTCGTGTTCTGGTTTGGAACCTGTGTAGTTAAAGTGAAAAATTATTTTAGATTTTTTTTTTAGACATGCAGAAAGAATCGTAATACATATATCAATTTAGCCAGATATTCTAAAGTATGTGCAATAAGATGGTCTTTGTCCTGTGTAGCTAAAGAACATACAGTAAGTGAAAAATTCCAGGGAATGGAGATTTGAAGAAGGAAAACATAATGGAATTCCAACAGAGAATGTAGGGCATTGAACTACGGATACAGTTTTGTGCAATTCATGACTAATTTCATTGCTTCCCATTTAAACCAACTGTAGTTACACTTATTACAGCTTTGACATCCCTAAGAAGGCATGTGGAAAATTGTATGTTTTTACAACACAGTGTCTATATTTTAAAGATACCAACCTTGCATTCCTATGATGACAGTCATCAGCAGTAACAGTTCAAATCTTTATTATTATTATTATTATTATTATCGACTATCTATTTATATAGTGACCATATAGGCATTACGTGGTTATAGTATTTTAACTTATAGTACACTGCTGAAAAAGAGGCTGAGGTTATTGCTGTTCTAAATCTTTGGATTTGGATTACCGTGGTAACCTGCAGCAACGCTCTGATTGGCCAGTTCTCATGAGACACATGGTCTGCAGCTCTGCACATTGGTCATACCACCATCCTTATGGTGGTTGATCGTTTTTTCAAGATGGCTCATTTTATTCCACTCAAAAAATTGCCATCTTCACAAGATCTGGTTTTGATATTTATATGTGACATTGTCAGACTACATGGTATCCCTCAAAATATTGTGTCTGACGGGGGTTCTCAGTTTGGAGAGCTTTTAGCAAACAGCTGGGTATTGAATTGTCATTTTCTTTCTCTTACCATCCCCAAACCAATGGTATGGCTGAAAGGGCTAACCAATCATTGGAACTGTATTTACGTTGTTTTGTGAATAGCACTCAGGATAATTGGTCTGAATTGCAACCCTTGGCTGAGTTTGCCAGTAATAATGCTACCCATGACTCATCCGGGCATAGCCAATTTTTTGTCCATAACGGTCGTCATCCTAACGTTCTACCGGCCGTGTCCTCTGACACTGCTGCTCGGGCTCTGGATGATCACCTTACTTCTATTTGTGAAACTTGGCTCAAGGTTCACTCCGCTCTTAAGACTGCAGCTGCTCATTTTAAATTTCATGCTGATAAACAGTGGGGTGCCCTGTGGGGTGCCTTGTTTACCAGATGGGTGAGAGGGTGTGGTTATCTTCGCCCAACATCAAACTAAAGTTCCTAGCATGAAGTTTGCCCCCAGATTTCTTGGTCCATTTTGTGTTGTTTGGAGAATTAACCCTGTTTCTTAATCTCTGGCTCTTCCAGCCTCCTTGCGTATACCTAATAAATTTCATGTCTCCTTAATCAAGCCACTTATTTGCAATAGGTATACTGTCCCTATTGTTCCCCCTCCTCCTTTGGTCGTTTCTGGACAAGAGGCATATGAAGTCTCCTCCATTATTGATTACAGGTTTTTTTTGTGGTTCCATTAAAAATTATTTTAGATTTTTTTTTTTTTTAGAGACATGCAGAAAGAATCGTAATTCATATATCAATTTAGCCAGATATTCTGAAGTATGTGCAACAAGATGGTCTTTGTCCTGTGTAGCTAAAGAACTTAGTTGATTGGAAGGGGTATGGGCTGTCAGGAACTGCTCTGCTCTGTTCTGATGTCTGACCATGGCTTCTGGTATCCAGTACTCTTTTCACAATTCTTGTTTAGTTTTCCTTGGTTTTAATGGTTTTCTATTCTGTGTCTGGTTTTCCTTATGCTGGGTTCTGGGTTCATTCCTGTATTCCATCCCTGGAATTCCCAATTTCTTGGATTCATTTAAATGTTTGTTTTATGTTGCCACACCCGTTCCTTTTCCACAGTTCCTTTTGTTTCAGTTGGTTCCTGCAGGCAGATGCTTCAAGTCATCTGCTCCTTTCTTGCTGGTAAGTGCTGTATGTGCTTTATTATGGTTCTTTTAGCGAACTTTAGGCAGAGTAGGACCTGCCGAATATGGGGTACATTGGCGTTATGGCAGGCTTATGCATCATATAATGTATGATCATATAATGTAGCTAAATCCCCTTAGTTTTCATATATAGTACTTAGTTTTGTCTCCTCTTGTTTTGCCTATTATATCTTGTCTTGTTTTATTTTTATTCTCAGTCCATGTACAGTTCTGTCTGATCCTGCCCATGGTATGTTATTGTTTCCCTTATGTATTGTGGGTTTAGCTTTCTATCCTTCTCTGGTTCTGGGTTCTCCTAGTTTTGTCTTGTTTTTATGTTTGGTGTCTGTTCTAGCCTTGCCTTGTTTCTGTACTGGATACATTCCTGCTGCAGAGCCTCCCTATTCAGCTCCTGGGAGGTCTGCTTATTTCCTAGCTCCTAGTTCCTGGGATCCGCATAAGCTGGTTTCAGGGTCTTGGTATGTGGCCAACACCAAGGGGTGTGCGGTTACCCTGCACCAGACCCTGCTAATCCACTTCCACGCTGAAGACTCCCATCTCATCATCAGGCACTCAGGGGTCCCGGTCACCGGACCGCCACCCTGACATGGTCCTGCCGATCGTTCTTGGGATCTGGCTTCTGATATCCATGCTTGTCGCAAAAATTTTTATTTCCACACCAAGTTTCCTCTCAAGCCTGATACTGCCAACCCGGTGGGTGGTCTTCAAGTGGGGGGTACTGTCACGGCTCCCGGTGATTCTGTCGGCATGGTTGCACATAAAGTAAGCAATCACGCTGACAGAAACAAATATTATTTACCTTGTTCGCGGCAGATCACTGCCCGACCTCCCATTTGGTCCGGTCCTCAGTGGTTGAGACGCTCTTAGGAGTGCCGACCGCGGCGGTTTGGATTTTTGTAAAATACTTACCAAAAAACAGGGCCAGCTCTCCGCTGTCGGCCTGGGCACATCTTTGTTGTGGGTGAAGGTAAGTATTTTACAAAAATCCAAACTGCAGCAGTCGGCGCTCCTAAGAGCATCGCACCCGCTGGGGACCGGACCAGAAGGAGGTCGGACAGAGATCTGCCGCAAACAAGGTAAGTAATATTTGTTTATGTCATCGTGATTGCTTACTTTATGTGCAACCATGCCGACAGAATCACCGGGAGCCATGACACTAATATATCTCACCCCTTGACAGGTGCCATTGTAACAATATAATCAATGTTATTCACTTCACTTGTCAGTGGTTTTAATGTTGTAAATGATCAGAGTATACATTCTTTTAACTCTTTAACCCCTTAACTCTGCAGGGCATACTATGCCATCCTGGAATTGGCTTCTAGAGACATTTTCCACTTGCCAATTGAGTTTTTGATGAAGACTCTCATTGTCTTGTTGACCTTGTATAGAGACAAGCATTCCAGTATCCATGTGTGTGTCATTGTGTCATAGGTTTTCTTGTAGTCATTCCAGGCTGTGCACAGATTGGGCTTTCTAGTCTTAGAATCCTGCGTGACTGCTTGGTCTACTAGTAGTTGGTGTTTTGAACTTCTAGTGTTGATTTCAATTCCCTTCTGAACATTGCTCATATGCGCATTGCTCTTGGATGCTACGATGCCTGGCAGGACCTTCCATGTTGTCAGGAGGCATGTGATATATATACTTAGTACCAGTGTTTTTATTACTCACAACGTGAACAATAAAAATAGATGCTGCTGGTTCTTTTTCAATAGATATAGACCCACTTTTATTGGCACATTACTATGACATTGCCCATACTATATCACCCTCACATTGCAGCAATGGTGCCTCTCCGGACACATACAGGAAAAAAATGCACACTGACACACATGTATAAACTGATCACCCACACTTATGCACACTGATAGCCGCACACTGATATATTCACACACATACACACAAAAACACACTGAAGCACAGAGACACGCAATGACACAAGCACACACACATTGACAGAAAGAGAAACTCAATCACAGTGTGTGTCTGGCAGTGTGTATTGTTGCCTATATGTGGATGGCTATCATTGTCTAACTGTGTATTTGCCTGAAAGTGTGTGTCTGGCAGTGAGTATCATGTACATTTGTGTTTTATGTGTATCCGTGACTGTGTCTGGAATGCATATCTGTGTTTGTGTATCTCTGTGGGTATATGTACATCTGTGTCTGAGAGCTTACAAGTGTCAGGAAACTGCTTGCTTGCTTATGTGTATGGGGTGGGCTGCTTGTGGTTTTGATGAGTGGGCTGTGTATATATTGAAACTGTACTGTGTGTGTATGAGGGTGACTGTGACAGAGTGAATGTGGCATGGCGACTAACTGCAGGGTCACTGACAATGCGAGTGTGACATGGTGACTGTGGCAAGGTGAATGTGTGTGGGGGTTGAGTTTAGAAGAGTGACTATGATTGGCACGGTGAGTTGGAGAGCAAATTTTGTGTAGGTAGGCTATATATTTTGTCCTGCCTAACCACACAATGCAGATAATGTTTGGGGGGATTATCTGATATTACCTAATTACCTTTCCTGCAGTGAGGGGGGCTCTGATATCCTTTCCCTGATAATCCTGTAGCCCCATGCAGCCAAAGCACAGCTAAGCGAAAAAAGGGCCTTGACAGGGGTTAGGAGGCGGGCATAGGAGGAGGGAAGGAAGTAGGGAGTTATGGGTAAGTAGGCTGTGCTATTTAAATAGGCAGCCATTTTAAGTGAGCTCACTTCTAATTTCCTACCTGACTGAGTTTGTGTGCACTTCTGTGTGTGCAGATTGGGTTAGGTAGGGCCTTTTTTCCCTTCTTGTCATTTCTGCAGGGCCATGGACGAAGTGGAGAGGCTGCTGGAGGGGATCCGGTCAGCAGCGCGAGGTCATGGAGCGGATTGGTTGCGGGCCCAGTTTCGGACCGGCCCTGGCGGGAATGGCGGCAGGAGGGCGCCAGGGTCCAGTGCGGGCCGCCGCGGAGGCTGAGCCCGGGCGTGGGGCCCGGTGAAGCTGGAGCCGGCGGGCGCATGGCGGCGGGAGGAGGCCGCAGCAGGCCCGGTAGCAGCGCGGTCGAGGCCCCGCCTCCCAGCGCGCTACCGGGGCCTTGGGGACATGCTGCGCGGCGGGCGGCTGCCCGTGACGGCGGCGGTCCGGCTCCCAGGTCGGAGGGGGCCGCGCCAGGAGCGGGGGCCGCGGCACCAGCCGGGCCCCCTGGAGTGATGGACCACGTGGGGCCGCGGCCCAGGAGGACGACCAGGAGGTCAGCGGATGCAGCAGGCGGGGCCGGAACCGTGAAGCCGTCCGGCAGGCCCCAGGACAGACAGGCAAGTGCAGGGGGCCCCGCCAGGGGCTCTCTTGGCGTGCTGGGTGCTGGGAAGGAGTTGCCTGGGGGTAGTGGAGACGGAGGGATGGGGGGTACTAGGCCGGCCACTCTAGGGTTACAAGGGGAAAGGAGGGGGTCGTGGGCGGTGCCCAGGGTAGTTCAGTGGTACTGGAGAAGGGGCGGGTAGTGAGGGGGAAGAGGTCAGGGGCACCTAAGGGGTCCCTCAGTACTACAAGATTAAGGGGGTCTCCCTCTGGGATTAGGGGTGGGCCTGGGCCTGTGGGGCAGTCGGGGCCCCTGGGAGCAGGGGGGTTAGCTGATCAGGCAGTGGCTAGGCTGGATAAAGGGGGTGTTGAAGGCCGGGGAGCCCGTCAAGGTGGGGGTGGGGGGTTGGCCCGGGTGGACAGGCAGGTGCAGGGGCGCAGTGGCAGGAGGGGGGGGTCTAGCTCGGGGTCTAGCAGCATTAGCCCATCCCCAGTTAGGGATCAGGGAGCTGGGGGAGCTAGGGGTAGGTCAAGACAGGACAGTTCCACCTCTGAGGGGTCGGACAGGAGCAGGGTCAGGGCCCCCAGGCATGGTCGGCGGGGGCGGACCGAACGCTGGGGGGGAAGGAGTCGTAGCCCACGGGGCGGGGCCATCCAGGCCTCTGGAGCACGGACTACGGGCACCACACGGAGGGAGGCTTTGGTGAAGGGCAGGCGCTCCCCGGGTCGGGGTGAGAGGGTGACAGGGGATCGTTACACCCTACCCAGGACATCTTCTCCTCGTTACAGGTCTCGGAGCCGGTCATCTTCTGTGTTAGCTGGGCACCGGGTTGGCTCCCCGGTCGGCGGGGCGTTAACGGAGGTCACTCCTCCCGGACGGATTACAGTGGACAACGCAGCCCCCAGCGCTCGGAGACCGGGGGGCTTGGCCGGTGAGTCCTGTGCCTCGTTGCAATCCAGTACATTGATTCACACACTACAAACACTTCTCCACTCGCTGGGAGCGGGGGGTGACACGGGTGGCGGTGTAGGTCAGGTGTGGGCACAGGGGACAGGGGCCACGGGTGTTATCTCTGCAGAACCGAGTTCGAGCGGGGATTCGGGAGCGGCTGGCAGCAGGGCGGACGCAGCGAGTGAGCGGGCGGAGTTGGCTGGTGGGGGGGTCCCTGATGCGGCCAGACAGCACGCATACGTGTCGTTCGCTGGTCCGCTCGGGGTGCACCTCAAACAGGAGGTGAAAGACAAGATCTGGAAGGGCGAATTCTGTGAAATCTTTTCCCTTCTCCCCTTAGAGGAGTTTATAGACCTCAAGGAGGAAGATAAGAAAGACGAGAAAAAAGAGGAGGAGGAGAAAAAGAAGCGGTATCGTAAGATACCGAAATCTTTTGGCAACTGGCTGAGGGCGTTCTGCGTCCTGGCCAGTGTCCTAGGTGAGAAATCGCCGGGATTGTGCTCCTCCCTGTTTTGCTATTTAGACGGAATTTGGGAGGCATACCGCACCTACGGCGGGCTGGCGTGGTGGCGGTATGATGAGCAGTTCCGGCAGCGCTTGGCGGCTAATCCGGGTATGAGATGGGACCAAATGGACCTGCCCCTCTGGATGAAATTGATGATGGCGCAGAAGGCGCAGCCCTTTCAGCACACGGCCGGCGCAAAGGGGCAGTCCGCCTCGTCGGCCGCCTTGCAAAAGGGCTTATGCTGGCTCTTCAATGAAGGCCAGTGCAAATGGGGGAACACCTGTCGTTTTAAGCACGAGTGCTCCGGCTGCGGGGGCACACACGGGCTTAACCGATGCTTCAAAAAGGGGAAGTCAGGACATACCGGAGTCGCTGCTACGGTTGGGGGGGGAGGAGGGGTCTCCTCTGCCCCGGGGCTTAACCCCGGTGAGGCTAGACGCGATGGAGCCATGGCTAAGCCGCTACGGTAACAGGGCAGACGCCGGGCTTTGGGCAAGGGTTTTTTATCCCGTTCCGGGACAGGGGGGGATCTGGGGTGCGGCGCAACCTTAAGTCGGTGGCGGAGTTCCCGGGGGTGGTGCGGGAGAAATTAGAAAAGGAAGTTTTATTGGGTAGGATGGCGGGCCCATTCTCGACACCGCCGTTGGAAGGCCTTAGGGTTTCCCCGCTCGGGGTGGTACCCAAGAAAGAGCCGGGGAAGTTCAGGCTCATCCACCACCTCTCCTACCCCAAGGGAGCGTCGGTGAATGATGATATCGACAAAGAGTTGTGCTCGGTCTCATATGCATCATTCGACCGGGCGGTCGAGCTGGTTAAGAAGGCCGGGCGCGGGGCGCTGATGGCAAAGGTGGACATTGAGGCAGCATTTCGGCTGCTTCCGGTCCACCCGGCATGTCACCACCTTCTGGGGTGTTTCTTTGAAGGGGCATACTTTGTGGACTTGTGCCTCCCCATGGGCTGTTCCATCTCGTGCTCATACTTTGAGAAGTTCAGCACTTTCCTCGAATGGGTGGTACGGGCGGAGGCAGGGAATGGATCAGTGGTGCACTATTTGGACGACTTCTTCTGCGTGGGGCCGGCAAGCACTCCTGCTTGCCAGCGTTTGCTGCGGACTATTGAGTGGGTCGCTGGGTGCTTCGGGGTCCCGCTGGCAGCGGATAAAACGGAAGGCCCGGCAGTGTGCCTTAGTTTCCTGGGGCTGGAGATTGACTCGGTGCGGGGCGAATGTCGGCTGCCGCTGGCAAAGCTGCAAGGGCTGAAAGGGTCGGTGGCAGCAGTAGCGCGGGCGAGGAAAGTCACCCTGCGGCAGCTGCAGTCGTTGATCGGGATGTTGAATTTCGCTTGCCGGGTAATCCCGATGGGTAGGGTTTTTAGCCGCAGCCTGTCGGCAGCTACGGCGGGGGTGCAATCCCCACGCCATTTCATCCGGGTATCGTCCGCCATGAGGGCCGACCTTGCCGTGTGGGATACCTTCTTGCGGGACTTTAATGGGACAGTGTTCTTTCGGCAGGAAGGGGTGTCGGTGACAGAACTGGAGCTGTTCACTGACGCGTCGGGTAGTGTGGGCTTCGGGGCGTACTTTGGTGGGAAATGGTGCGCGGAGAGGTGGCCGCTGGCGTGGGGGCAGAGCCCCCTTATGCGGAACCTGGCCTTCCTGGAATTGTTCCCGCTGGTGGTTGCGATGGCTCTGTGGGGGGAAGGGCTGCGGGACAGGAAGGTGGTATTTTTCTCTGACAATATGGCGGTAGTGCACGCAGTGAATAATCAGTCGGCGGCGTCGAAACCGGTGGTCCGGTTGCTGCGGCACTTCGTCCTAATGTGCATGTCCCGCAATGTTGTCTTTCGCGCGCGCCATGTGCCCGGGTACTTGAACGAAGTGGCTGACGCTCTCTCTCGTTTTCAGTGGTCCCGATTCCGGACGGTGGCACCGGAGGCGCAGGAAACGGGCCAGGCGTGCCCGGACGAAATTTGGCGGCTGGGAGCGTCCTGCTTGGGGGACTTGTGAAGGCTTCTCTGGCACCGGCCACATGGGCCGCTTACAGTAAGGTGTGGGGTTCGTGGGAACGATCTTGGGCTGGGCCGGATTGCGTGCCGGAAGGGGAATCACTCCGGGACGCGTTTCTGTGGTACACCTGTCAATTGCTGGCAAAAGGGGCCTCCCCGGCAGTGGTTGACAGGTCCATGGCAGCGATGGCTTTCTGGTTTAAGCTTCATGGGAAGGAGGACGTTACCAAGTCCTTCGTCATCAGGCAGGCGCTTAAGGGTTATCGGAAGGGGCGCAGGTTTCCAGACACTAGGCGCCCGGTGTCGGTGCGGGTGTTGGGGGATCTGGTTAGTGGGCTGCCTGGAATTTGCTTTGATGAGTTTGAGGTGTCCCTGTTTCGGACAGCGTTTCTGTTGGCTTTCTTCGGGGCTTTCCGGATTAGCGAGTTGGTGAGTGCCAATCGGGTAGCGGCCGGGGGCCTACAGGTCTCCGGGGTTCGGCTGCAAGGGGGAAATTGGTGGTTCACCTGGCCGAATCTAAGACGGATTCACGGGGGGT
Source organism: Pelobates cultripes (assembly GCA_933207985.1). Lineage (NCBI taxonomy): Eukaryota > Metazoa > Chordata > Amphibia > Anura > Pelobatidae > Pelobates > Pelobates cultripes. The sequence goes on along the minus strand of OW240916.1, from coordinate 264,690,428 downwards.
GGGCCGTGATGTGACGCTTCAGGCCCTGCCGGGCTCTGTTCTGTGCCCGGTAGCCTCGGTGGCAGAGTATTTGGTCCGGAGGCCGACGGTTGGGGGATCCCTCCTGGTGCACGCAGATGGGTCTTCCCTCTCCCGATTTCAATTTATTAAGGTTTTTCGGTGGGGCCTGGGAAAAATGGGGTTACGGGTGGATAGCTTTGGTACGCATTCCTTTCGCATCGGGGCGGCCACGGAAGCCGCAAGGTTGGGTCTGGGGGATGACGTAGTTAAACGAATTGGCAGGTGGGAGTCAGTACGGTTCCGGTCGTACGTGCGGTTGGGGTTGTTAGAATGATATGTCGGGCCTTTTTTCGGGGGTTCCCGGAGGGCGATAAGGGGGTGTTGTTACAATCTGTTTTTTCTCTCTTCCCCAGGCTATGTTGCATGGATCGTGGGCCATTCCTTTGTTTTCTGGGCCGAAAGGAGAGCCGCAGCTCGAGCTCAGGGCCAGCAGCTGGGCTTTTCAAGGGACCAGTTGGTGGTGCAATGGTTCGGGTATAGGGGTTTTTGCTGGGGGGGAAGTTTGCCGGGAAGTGTTCCGGATGGTGGCAGGAGGGCAGGGGCCGGACCTGCTGGTGCTACATGCGGGGGGCAATGACTTGGGCCTAACACCACAGCGGAGGTTGGTGAAGTGGATGAAGCAGGACCTCAACAAATTGAGGGACCTGCTTCCGGGAGTAATGTTAATATGGTCGGAGATTATCCCGAGGAGGCGGTGGCGGCACGCGAGGGACCCGGTGGCCATCGACAAGTGTAGAAAGAAGGTGAATAGCTTGATGGCAAGCTTCGTAAGGAAGTTGGGGGGGGTGGTAGTGCGGCACAGCGAGTTGGAAGGCGGGTTGCCGGGGTACTACCACTCAGATGGCGTTCATCTTTCGGCAGTGGGATGTGACCTGCTGAACCTGGGTTGGCAAGACGGAATAACCAAGGCGCTATTTCTTCGGGGTGGCGGAGCTCAGACGGCTTAAGGGGTCAAGGTCTGAGCTTGTGGCGGGATAGGGAGCTGAAGGAGAAGGAATAGGCTCCCTAGGATGAACGTGACAGATATGGAAAACTGTGGTCATTGGTGGTTGGTAGGTTTCGAGTCCTGTCGGTGGCTCAGAACCTGGTGGGGTAGGGGTATCCGGGTATACCCCTGCCATGGTTAAATTTATGTTGGCACTTTAAGTTGGTATGTTGGAATAATGTTGGTATATGTTATATATATGTGTTATTTATATGGGGGTCATTGCCTTTTATATTAACAGAAGGAATCGGATGCGAGGGCGGAGTATGGGGGGCAATGACCCATGTTATTTGTTAAATTATTACTATTATTATGTTATGTTGAATATATGGTTATTATTATTCAGATTGTTTAATAAAGCTGTGGACAAATTTTCCCATATACCCGAGTGTCAGTGCATTATTGGGTTAGGTATGTGGGAGGGTTGTCCTGGAGTCCGACTGCCCATATGGCGACTATACACCGGTCATGTAGCCCCATGCAGCCAAAGCACAGCTAAGCGAAAAAAGGGCCTTGACAGGGGTTAGGAGGCGGGCATAGGAGGAGGGAAGGAAGTAGGGAGTTATGGGTAAGTAGGCTGTGCTATTTAAATAGGCAGCCATTTTAAGTGAGCTCACTTCTAATTTCCTACCTGACTGAGTTTGTCCCACCCACCCTCCCTATAGATATTGTTTATGGTTAGGGGATATCCCGTTTTTTCACAGCGGCGGGATAGGGAGCTGAAGGAGAAGGAATAGGCTCCCTAGGATGAACGTGACAGATATGGAAAACTGTGGTCATTGGTGGTTGGTAGGTTTTGAGTCCTGTCGGTGGCTCAGAACCTGGTGGGGTAGGGGTATCCGGGTATACCCCTGCCATGGTTAAATTTATGTTGGCACTTTAAGTTGGTATGTTGGAATAATGTTGGTATATGTTATATATATGTGTTATTTATATGGGGGTCATTGCCTTTTATATTAACAGAAGGAATCGGATGCGAGGGCGGAGTATGGGGGGCAATGACCCATGTTTATTTGTTAAATTATTACTATTATTATGTTATGTTGAATATATGGTTATTATTATTCAGATTGTTTAATAAAGCTGTGGACAAATTTTCCCATATACCCGAGTGTCAGTGCATTATTGGGTTAGGTATGTGGGAGGGTTGTCCTGGAGTCCGACTGCCCATATGGCGACTATACACCGGTCAAGCAGTTTCCCATGTGGTCCAGTGGACTGCCAGCAGGATCTGTACCTCTGCATGTCCCCTTCTGTTCTCTTATCAGGGGGAAGCCTTTAACAAGAGCTGCTCCCAGCCAAGGGAGCAGCTCTTGTTGCTGTACTGTACACTGAGCAGTGCATGGCAATGCAGACAGAACTATAGATCTGTAGATCTCCCCAATGACCCATGCAGCTGTATGGGGGCTCAGCCGGCGCTAGAATTGTAGCACTGCTACAATCTGCTGTCCTGGCAACAATTGCAAACTATATTTGTTGGCAATAAAATAATTCAATTTAAAAATTAATTTAAGAATATATGACTTCAATGCCTCCTCCCACTTCAGAGGAAAAGGTTCATCATAAAAAGATAATGTTCACCACATTATGTAGACGTGTCCCACTGCAATAAGTCCTTCATATTCCAATTTCATATTTCTATACTTATTATATATGGTTTTGTTCACAAGAAACAGGGGTTTCATTTCACATCTAATATTCATATATGAAATATAATTTAAAGGACCACTCTAGGCACCCAGACCACTTCAGCTTAATGAAGTGGTCTGGGTGCCTGGTCCTTCTAGGGTTAACCCATTTTTTCATAAACATAGCAGTTTCAGAGAAACTGCTATGTTTATGAATGGGTTAAGCCTTCCCCTATTTCCTCTAGTGGCTGTCTCATTGACAGCCACTAGAGGCGCTTGCGTGATTCTCACTGTGATTTTCACAGTGACAGCACGCCAGCGTCCATAGGAAAGCATTATGAATGAGTAGATTCACATGACCGGCTGAATGAGATGTCGCAGTTTGAAGAGGAAGTGCTTCATTTATACACACCTCTTATAATCATTGCTTGTTTATGATTGGTTCTCAGTTTTCTCATTACTTTTCTTTGCTGCTATGGACTTAGTAAAGAAAGATTATGCAAAATATTTGCCTCCTGTCATTATTCAAATTTAAGATTATTAGAACACTAAAGCTAACATAATCTTCAATTCTCACTTTGGTAAATAACCATAAAACAGCAATATCAACAGATGAAGATACAATATCTATCATTTTTAGAGTGGAAACGTTGTTTGTTTCCCACCACAAAATAAATATTAACATAGAAATGTGGAATATTGCAAATGTTGGGTTATGTTCTTCCCAACAATACATCTAAGAATAAAAATAAAACTATTTTTGTCCTTTGTTTCTCATGTAAATGGTGCTTCTAGTAGCATTCACCTTGACAAATGGTTTTAAACATCTGCTGTGTTTCCTGAAATGGTACAAGCATTTGCTATTCACAAGAATTGTCTTAGTAGAACAAATATCATCATCAAGTGATTATCCTTAATGCATTCTTTCACTCAAGGAAACACATTTCCTTTACTGTTCTAAACGCCAACTGTTCTTTTTATTCCATTTATTGAAGGTTTATTATACAGACATGATCACGCCTGAGAATCTGTTTGTACAATAGTGCTAATTATGCACAATTATTCACAAGTAGAATCCATTCAATCTCAATATCAAGACGAATAAAGAAAGCATGAAGGATACAAAACAATCACATTCTAGCATATTTCCGACACTATATTACATTTAACTATATAAAATGAATTCATTGAATTACTCAATATAAATTGACAGTAAAATGTTTACATTGCATCTAAGATGGACAAAGAGCAAAGACAAAGACTAAATGACTTTATACTAATGGAAGCCGAACAACAAAGGCTGATCAAATCTGCTCCTGACATAGTGGACTCCCCAAAGCATAATAATAAAGTGGGAAAATGGTCACAGAAGCTACATACACACAAGAGTTTCCAAATCTTTTGCAGTACGAGATAGTCACATATTTCCAAATTTTGTTTTGTGAATGAAAAAGATAAAATATAACCTCTTTCAAAGAACACTAAAGTGTTAGTAATACAAATGTAATCAGGTGGTCATGCAAATGTCCCAATTTCTGAACTGCTATATAGACTAATCATGAAACTAATGACCTGCGTAATGTAATGGAAGAACATGTTTTTATTGATCTACAATTCAGAGTTCCACCCGTGGTGCAGAAAAACAAGATGATTGTTGGGAAAAAGATGATTGATGGCTAGGGGACAGATCCGAAATGTTGATTTTATTCACAGAACAACCGAAAGGTGACCAAAAAGAGAGAAAAAAGAGGAGCAGTAAAAAAAAAAAAATGATTTATATAATAATATTTATATTATGCAAACATTTTGCATGCTCTTTTGCATCTTCTAAATTCTCAAATCTTTTTCTGTGGTCGGAATTCTGAGGAGCTGAACTGCCCCATGCACAAAATTCTGCCTTCTCCCAAAATCTTTATTTTCAGACAAAGTGGTTCTGCCTAAACTAATTTTTCCACCATGCTCAAGCCTAGCACCCACTATGCGATGATTAGGTAGGTGAATAGCACAACCTGCAAGCAGACTTTCATGAGCTCCAGGGAAATGGAAAAACAACAGAAAGAAATGAAAGAACACAAGGCAAATAGGCAAGCAGCTTCTCTCATTGAAGATAAAACAAGAAGAACTGTTTCCACCCAATGGTTGCCAAGCCCCGTCCCTCTAGTTTTTCCAATTAAATCTGGTTCTAGGTTTTCTTCTACTATAAAATATTTGCGTGAAACATTGTCAATAGCTTTTTAAACTACAAGATCTTGACCGAGGTCTTTCACATACTGTAGTGTATCCCATTATACATTTAACTTCTCATTCATATTCCATGGAGATCCACAAGCTTGTTGTCTTTTTAAAGTAATTAAAACTATTCAATAAGGCTGTGCTTTCCTATTTTTTAATTTGCATAATTATGCCAAGGAAATATGCAGCCTTCCACAAAGGTAACTTTTGTTTTCCAAAAGGTAAGGTAGTATTGAGATGACATGCCATAAACATCTAATCATGGGCGCCCTCTTCATTTAATCATCCGTGCCTACTTTATTGGTAAGTAGATCAAAAATCAAGAGAAATGTTTCCATTTCTTTATCATTTTCTGTTATAAAAATATGTTTGATGTCATGTTTTGCAGAAGGTGCTCAGTATGCGGCAATAGGGAATAGAGATAATAATAAAGGTGGAGTACAGACACTGATGAGAAAGAGGCACAGCAATAGGTCAGTTTAAGTGGCAAATGAGATTCAGACAGGAGGATCAAGTACCAGGAGATCAATAAGGCAAGGAGAAAACAAAATGGCAAGCAACTCAAGGGAGCACAGTACAATTAAGAGAGGAGAACTTGGAGAATGGCCAATTTTATATATAGAGAGAAAGAATGCCCCCGTTGTCATCCTCGTGTCATTGGCACTCGTCCTAGCATGTCCAACCCTTCCCCTTTTAAGAAGCCCACAGTTTTGCATGCATGCACGTAGAGAACCAGGCAGTATTGGGGGCTCAGCAGCCACAGTACATGAAGCCCTCTAGTGGCTGTCTGGTAGACAGCCACAGAGGGAAAACTTAGTGCTGCAATGTAAACATTGCAGTTTCTATGGGGGTACTGCACCCAGACCACTTCAATGAGCTGAAGTAGTCTGGGTGCCTATAGTGTCCCTTTAACTCTCTGCTCAGTGCTTAGTGCTACAATTCCTTAGTGCTACACTTCAAGGATGTTGTAAGTAGAAGTTTAGGTTATATATACACTGTTCCCTTCATCATTTCCTTATTCTTTTTATCCAGTTTTTGCTGCTTCTAAACCTGGATTACTTTAGCAGCATTAGATACCTTATATGTGTTCACATAATCATTTATTCATTATAGGCATTTGTTCTTTTTTTTTTTTTTTAAGTATTTACTTGTTTGTTAACTATCAATAAATTTGTTTTCAAAAAATGTTTTATTTTCCTGTTTTCAATCCCATCTGGTCATTCTTGTTAAGATCTTTTGGTTTTTCTGTAAATGTGTGTCTTGGCCTGTAATTTGGCTTTCTATTAAATTACAGTTAATTTATCTCAAGGATCATTGAGCAGGGCCTCTGCATCTGGATTACCCTTCACTACTAGAAACACACCATTACGAATTCAGCCAAGCAAAACAAAGTGTGAGAAATATTTGGTCAAGAACAAGCAAGGCTTAACCACTTCACTACCTAAATTTTGTGAACGTATTCATATTCCATTTTTATAAATGGCTTTGCGAAGTAACAAATAATATCCCTAGAAGGGGATCTGCAGTGGAGCAAAATTACGTTTAAAGGGGCAGTGGAGTTGAATTGGTTATAGTGCCTGGAGTCACCTGGTGCTGTCCTTCCAGTCAGTATTCAATAATTTTATAGCAGCCTAACGCTAAATACAGCTACGTTTATTACACACTTCCTTCTAGCCATATCTATTTATACTAAAAATGGGAGCAATAATAGGCTGAGAGCAGTCAGCTGACAGTCAACCAATCACAGTCACTTACTATTCTGGGCAGTGCTTTCTCAATAGCCCAGGCAGCACATAGGGAATGTGATGTGTGGACTCATGTTTAGCATTACAACTTTATAAAAGGTTTAATGCTAAATGGAAAGATGGGACTCCAGACACTTATAACCACTTCAATTAGATTAAGTAGTTATAATGCTTACAGTGTCCCTTTAATAAATAGGTAAGAGTAGAGGCAATGGCCTGTGAGAGAGTTTCATCAAACTCCCCCTCATCTGAATAATATTCCTTCTCTCACAATTCTCAAGATCATCTATGCAACAATGAGTGTAAGAGAGCTAGCTGCAATACATGATCCGCTTTGGATCACAATTTTGTATGGGCCTCTAAAGAGGTTACCCTATATTCCATTTGCTGTAAATCATAGCAAATGCTTTTAATTTCATCAGCAAACCAGCAGATGATTTACACCATGTGGCCTTCAAAACCAATTTCGAAGGTAAAAAGCAAATGCTGATCCTTAAAGCTTCCAAATTTTCCACAACTAAATCTTTTACCATTTTCTGGACAGGCTGAACTTTCCACTAGGAGTAATAGAGCAAAATTGCAATATCAGAGGATAGACCTTTTCAGTCACGTCCATTTTAGTTTGGGAGTTGGTGAAAATACTTTCGTGGTCACTTTAAGAGTGTGCGTGACGTCACACCTGTTACCTATTTATAGATGTCCTGCTGCGCGGCCGTGTGGATCGGTCAGACCGCAGGGTAGGAGGAGGGCTGCGCGGCTAGAGGGAGGTAGGTTTCCCTCAGCACGTTAGAGGGAGGTAGGTTTCCCTTGTGCAGCAGAAGGAGGTCTGTGTGGCTCGAGGGAGGTAACTAATGCAACACATACTGACACACACATGCAAAATTTACACTTAACCAACTCCAGTTTCCTACCTTTTGCAGTAGGGTGGCTTCCCTTGGGTCCAGTGTGCTGGTGGAGGCAGTTGGGAGTAAACATCTAGCACTCCAGGCCTGGCCCCCCTCACTGTCTCCTACCCCTCCCTTGCGGCTCCAGTCTATCAGGGAGGAAGTGACACACAGCTGTTACTTCCTCCCAAGAAAAGAAAGAGGCCGGTCGCACTGTTAAAGGGCCACAGCATCCAAACCGGGCCCCTGTAGACACATGTCCACTGGGTGGCCCCCGATAAGCCTCCTTAATACCTGTTTTTAAATAAAGAGTGCCTTTCAGTCAAGGGTTAACCTTAGGTCCTACCTGCTCAGAAGCATCTCAAGTATATTTCTGAGCCCAGGGAGTACTGTGTTCATGCAAGAACACATTAAACTATGCAATTCGAAACCCCAGATAATTGAAAACTGCAGTGATATGTCTAGTTATTATTATTTTTAAAGCTCCAACAAATTCTGCAGTGCAGTACAATAGGTGGACTAACCAACAAGTATTTGCAATAAGACGAGCTGGACAAACAGGAACAGAGGGTGTTGATGGCCCTGCTCAAGCAAGCTTACATTCTAGAGCCAGGGCCGGCCTTAGGGGTGTGCGAACAGTGTGCCATGGAGCAGGGGGTGCCCTGCAGCCGACACAGCTCACACATGGCTGGCCGGAATTAAAAAAAAAAAATGGTGGTGGGGCGGAGCTTACCGTGCGGCAGGGCGGAGCTAAAATCACCGGAAAACTGCTGCAGGGGAAGCAGGAAGAAGTCCCTTTTTCCCCACCAAACAGTCTCCAGGAGCTGCACTGCCTCCACAATGAACTCCACAGGTAACTGTGTGATTGTCAGTGTGAGTGTGACTGTCTGCCTGTGTGTCTGTGTGTGTGTGACTGCCTGTGTGTGTGTCTGTGACTGTCTGCCTGTGTGTGTGTGTGTGTGTGTCTGTGTGTATGACTGTGTGTGTGTCTGTGTGTATGATAGTCTGCCTCTGTGTGTGTGTCTGTCTGTCTGCCTGTGTATGACTGTGTGTGTCTGTGTGTATGACTGTGTGTGTGTGTGTCTGTGTGTATGACTGTCTGCCTCTGTGTGTGTGTGTGTATGACCATCTGCCTGTGTGTGTATGACTGTCTGCCTGTGTGTGTATTACTGTCTGCCTGTGTGTGTGCATGACTGCCTGTGCGTGTGTGTGTGTGCATGACTGCCTGTGTGTGTGTGACTATGACTGTCTGCTTGTGTGTGTGTGTGTGTGTGTGTGTGTGCGTAACTGTCTGCCTCTGTGTGTGTGGATGTCTTCCTGTGTGTGTATGGCCGTCTGACTCTGTGTGTGTGTGTGTGTGTGTGTGTGTGTGTGTATCACATACAACCAATACACACATATCACACACTGTTAATACACCCATTACAAATATCACACACAGCCAACACATAGCATACATATCACACACAGTCATCACACCTACTATCACATACACAGACAACACAAACATTACATCATACATGGATGACAGGGGGGGGGGAGGGATGTTGTGAAGATTTTTCTAAAGGCCTAAGGCCGGCCCTGTCTAGAGCCTAGGGGACAATGTCCCTACACTCTTCACTACACTCATGAGATAATAAACTTGTGTTTTTTTGACTATGTTCTGCTATTGCCAAAGTTATTTCTAGAGAAGAGATTTTTATAACAAAAAACACAAAAGTCAACAGCTGTGTAACATCACTTACATAAATACTGTCATTATGTAGGACAAAGTCTATTAAAGCAAATATATACGCAATAACACTTTATCTATTTAAGTCTTTAAGTGGTTAAACAATTTCTTAAAATGTTGTTGTCCTTCATCTTTAGCAATTATATGAAGAATGGACAATGTAAGTATATAAACATATTATTTAGAGCACTGAGAATGGCTTAAGAGTCACAAACATTAGATGAAAGGTACATTTAAAAAAATTAAGTGTTTTCTATAAATTTTTAACGAAATCAAGTTAATCCGTTTAAAAAGAAATATGCCATATCTTCTTCAAATGTACCAATTACTGAATCTACATTACAAGCTTCCTAATGAAACATTTGATCTAATCTTGATTCATATTCTTTATATGTATGCTCATAACCATATAGCGTCCACAACTGACATTGCACAATCTGTTGTTATTGAGACAATTATTTAAAGCATATGTACATAAGTCTTACAGAAACAAACAAAACAAAAACAAAAAATAGATTTATTCATAGGTTTTAACATAAATCAGAGTCTAATTTAAATTGCTAAAAGTAACATTTTAAGCCCTAGACCAGGCTTCTCCAAACTACAACTCCCATGATTCTATCAATGAAATAGATAGGCTGAGAATCATGAGAGTTGTCATTCAGCAACATCTGAAGGGCCAGAGTTTGGGGAAGCCTGCGGCCTAAACAAACATCCCACCTCAGAGTTTCTTTAAAAAGTCTCTTAAAAATATATCTTGTGAAGATAATTACTCTCTTTACAACAGTCCTTCTGTCCCTCTACACTCATTCCTTCTATAACTACATATGTTCAAAGTTATAATTTATTACAAAAGTGAAATAAACACAAATATATCCATTTGAAGCCAACTCAAATATAAACAATACACTGCAGTGGTTATAATGCTTGCAATGTCTCTTTAAAACAAACAAAAAAAAAAACAACATGCACTGTCTAGTCAATGTATTAGTCTTGTTAAGAATATGTCATTTTCTATTTTTTTTTGTACACAAACTTGGCTGCCTGGTAGAATGAGATTACTTCATCTGCAACAAAAACAATTTGTGTTGTTAATAGTCTATGCAATTTGCGATATTATATTGTTCCACGCTTAAATTTTGTTTTTGTTTAGGAACATTAATTTAAAAAAAGAAAAAAAAGCCATAAAGTGTAGTGCTCGATTAGTGACAACAAATGATATGTTTGCAGCTGTAACAAATCTGTAAACAAAATGAATGTGTTGCACTGACAAAAAAGTTGAGCGGTCACTAAAAGCTTTTCCTTCTTCTCATTTATTAGGAGTCAGGAAAACACATTCCTAGTGGTAGCACAATAATGTGATAGATAAATCAGCCATTTTATATTGAAATTTGGTTAATACATTAGGCTACTGTTACAGGTTGATCCGAAACGTTCAAAAACAAACAGCTGGAACTCGGTGTGAGGAAGATTAAATCCCTACTCACATCAGGGAGACTCAGGTAGCACTCTGTTAGCTGGGGTTATATTTACTAGCCAGAGACTGACAGATGAGCTGTATTCAGCGCTCACAGGGAAAAAGTTTAACATTGGCTATGGAGAAGTGAATTACATGGAAGCACCTAGTATTTGGAGTATCTTTACTAATATGTTTTTTCTACTGCCTCTAGAGAGTTCTTGCCATGCTCCCTTTTTAGGTGAGAATGCCCCAGAGTTCCCTTGCATCTCTATATATAGTCCTTAGGAACCCCTCCCCACCCCTTAATGGCCACATCCTGCTGGGCTGAATGGGTTAAAACCCCTTTAGCCTCTCCTCCCCCTCCAACGTCAGCTCCTGAGTGGAGCCAAATGCGCATGCGCAGCCAGAGCTGCGCGTGCATTCAAGCTGCCCATAGGAAAGCATTACTCAATGCTTTCCTATGGACGTTCGTGTGTGCTGAATGCGATTTTCACATTGAGCGTTGCGAAAGCGCCTATAGCGGCTGTCAGGAAGACATCTACTAGAGGCTGGATTAAACCTGCAATGTAAACATAGCGGTTTCTCTGAAACTGCAATGTTTATAGCTGGAGAGTTAAAACATGGGGGACCTGACACCCAGACCACTTCATTGAGCTGAAGTGGTCTGGGCGACTATAGTGGTCCTTTAAGACTCTGTGGACTGTAATATAGCATATCATATTAATGAACATTAAACCTTTTTACTGTGAATTGTGAAAAAAGTGTTGTTTGTGCAGATGACAAAGATGGGTCTGTGAAATGCAAAATGAAATCTATAATACATTTTCCAGTTAATAAATTAATTACATCAGTCATACACCATCTTTCTCCCACTACAAACAAGCCATTTATTACATTAGTGGAACACTTAAATTGTAATCAAGTAGTGAGCCAAAGGCTCAGTGACATTAATAGGGCAAATGGTTTATCATCCATCTTATTTACCCTAGAGGCTTCATATTTACCCAAGAGGCATGTACAGGGCAAAACTCTGAGACAATGGTGCATCTAAGAGAGCAAATGATGAACATATAGAAGGAGGACACCGAAACTGCTATGTTTATAGAAAAAAGGGTTAACCCTAGCTGGACCTGGCACCCAGACCACTTCATTAAGCTGAAGTGGTCTGGGTGCCTATAGTGGTCCTTTAAAGAAAATGGGAGGCGGAGCTCAGGACGGCCTGGGTGGCGGTGTTACAAGTAACAAGTAACACCCACGAGCAGCGCTGGAGCAGAGCAAAGGTTGGTAAATTTCTATATATTTAATACATTGTGTGTCTATATGATACATTCTGTATTCAATATATATGGGAGCATTTAAGGTAAGTAAATTTTTTACCATTGGTTCCCTTAATGACAGATAAATAACAGAAGATTTGGGAAGTACATTTTTAGCAAACACTTTGGAAATAATCCCTGAGTTAATAATTAAAGGAACACTATAGGGACCTAGACCACTTAATCTCAATAAAGTGGGATGGGTGCCATGTCCCACTCATTATAACCCTGCAACTGAAAATATGTTTGCATATCAGGGTTTAAATGCCTCTAGTGGCTGTCACTCAAAAAGACTATTTGATTGTCACAGCCGGTGTTTTACAGAGCACACATACTAGCCTCCCAATGCTTTTCTATTGGAAAGGACTGGATTGGCCGAGATCATCAAGACTGAAAATTTCAGCCAAGGAGGCGGGCCAGCCATGGAAAGAGAAGCACAGTGTGGGATAAAAGGTAAGTAATCGACATTCAAAAGGAATACTTTAGGTTTAGGAATACAAAGCTGTACAATAACAACAACTCTTGAATTCACCCACCTTTTCCCAGTGCTGTGGTTCCTCGGTACCGGTTAATTCTCTGCCTCCTCCGATGTTAGCTCCGATCATGTGCAACAAGCATCACAAGCACATTAGGCATTTACCAAAGGAAAGAATTGGATCAATGCTTTCCTATGGTGGATTTTGACAATGTACACAGCATGAGGACGTCCAGGGTTGTTTCACAGAGTCAAATTCCATGAAACAGCAGGAACCAACACTGGTGGCTGTCTAGTAGACAGCAACTAGAGGCAATTTTAACCCTTCAATGTAAACATTGCAGTATCTCTAAAACTCAAAAAATGGGAATTGGGGGCATACCCAGAACATGCATTGTAGCGGTAGTGGTGCTGCCGTAAAGACCAAAATTCATACAAAATGCAGTTAAAGGAAGTTTATTTAAAACTGCAATGTTTTCAGTTGCCTGGTTAAGAGAATAGCAACAGTGCACCCATACCACTTCAATGAGAAGATGTTAAGTGGGTGCCTATAGTGTCCCTTTAACCACTTAAATGGGGGCTAAGACACGTTAGGAACACACTTTTGTATTCCTTATGAAATAGCAGTGGTTACAAACGTTTTAGGTTCAAGGCACACTTAATATTTCAATATATTTTTCCAAGGCACTCCAAGTCAAAAAAACGCCTAGGTTGTATATCTGTACAGCACTGTGGCACATATTGGCGCTTTAGTATAATGTTTAGTGTTGGTGTTAGATTGGCAGGGTGCTTGTGTATCATTTTTGTGTTTTAATGCAGGGGTTTGTTTGTATGTAATGTTTGTGTTTGATTGCAGGAGTGTATTTGTATGTTGTGCTGGTGTTTGACTGCTCGGATGTATGCACATACATTACAACATAGATGCATATATAGGTATAAATGCACATTACCACATAAATACATGTAAATACACTGACTCATTCATAGAAATTCATATAGACACCGACAAATATACACACATAGATACACACTGACACGTTGACACACAGATACATGCACCCCGACACACACATCCTGACAAACTGATACACACTCTGACACACAGATGCACATACACAGATGTATATCCTGACACACAGATGTGTGCACACATACAGACACACAGAAGCACACTGGCATATATGCACACAAACACAGATGCACACCCTGACAAACAGTTGCACGCACATACACACAGATATAAGATATCTTTTATATCTACAGCCACATTTCAGATATCATGCTGTATCAGCAAATGTAATGCATTTTTTTTATATTAGTATCTAACATCCAGCTTTTATTACAGTTAATACAGTTTTTATAGTAACAAACACAACATTTGAAGTATCAAATGGACGTTTATTGGAGGAATATTCATCACAGGAAAGTTCATGGTTTGAATAGTCCTGTGATTGAAAATCATGTGATATAAAGTCCTAGGATTGCTTAAATCCATAATCTGACATGCTCAAAGTGATCAATGATAGATATTCCCATGATGAATGCTCATGTGATGAAATGTTTAAATATTGCCTTGGGTTTTTCAGTCAACATTATAAATATATACATTTAAATCCACTGGAGATGTTTAGGAACTCTGTCTGTCAATTACATATATAATTAAATATAGCAGGAATTTTCAAATTCTAGATGCCAGGTCTCTGTGGGACTAATATGAATTGCATTTCACTAGAAATGATAGGATATTTAGGAATTTTAAAATAAAGAATGCATCTAAAAATATCAGTCCTTTCTTTAAAAAAGGTGTAGGAATTGTCAACACAAAGAGGAGGCTAAATATTCCAGTTATTAAAAATATATTTGTCATGTCTTTTTTGAAATGCCAATGCTTTAAAGTGACTTTGTTCCCCCAAAACAACTTAATCTCAACTTCATCTTCATTGGCAGTGCGGTGGCTGGGCCGTGCAATAGAAGGTGAGCAATACTTACTAGAACTTGACCCTCGCGGCCTCCTCCATCTTATTCCTGATGGTCCTGGTTCTGTTAACGCTCATGTGTGAGCAAATATTTCTGGTAAGCTTCCCATTTCCATGGTGCATATGATACATTCCTGCTTTCATAGCTTCCAATACCTTTCAAGTATCCCTATTTAGGAGGTACAGTCCCTATTTTCTAGTTCAAACCCATCTGTCTCTCTTTTCTATCCTAATGGACGACTATTTTTGCAGCTGCATATTTTTGAGTGTTAGAACAGGGCCATTATTCAGTGACACTGAAAGTAATATTGCCAGTGTTTTAGACATGGACCTATGTAAATAAAATAAAATTATAAGACAAAAAAGTTGCCTTTTCACAGGCTATCAATATGTCATGAAGTCAACCCCTGACCGTACCTCCAGCCACATGTCCTAAAATAAAGGATCTAGCGTTAACCTATTAAAGTATTGGGAAGTAGAGATTAATTTGGGTTGTTTTTTTTTTTTTACAATATATTTAAATTTCCACAGTTCCAGAAGATATGAAATGGTATCTCATAAATGGGCAAGAAAGTGGCTTTATAGAGGAAGGCTGTAGATGTGCAGCAGTTCTGCAAAATAAATAGTTAACATAACTTCAGGATGGCATATATTTTGCCTTTAATTTCACTCTTCCCAACCTCCTTTCATGCCATTCTGAGAATTATGTAAATATATTTATTATATAGAGGTGTGCCCTACTTTTGTCAGCTAACAGTAAAGTTTCCGACATAGTTCAATACTTTCTAGTCCAGAAAAGTGTAAAATATTAGTTGCTTTAAATCCACTCTTGGTTGCAACTCTGAGTCATAGATTTCTGTCCATACTGGGGCATCTGTTCTTGCTCAGTTTCTTGGCCAAGACAAAACTTGTTCCTGTAGCCCAGGACTGCCCATTCCATATCCTCAGTGGAACAGGAAATGTGCTGTTCCCCAGGCTGGTAAGGTATTTCTTTGTATGGGGTTTTATTTGATATAGTATTGCCAATCTTTCAAAGTGGTCCTAAAAAAAATAAACCCGTGAAGAGATATTATTAAAGGTCGTTTACTTAGAACAACTTAATAATGATCTTTCGAGGGTTTATCACTTAAAGATGTCAGTGTACAAAAATGAAACATCACACAGTTGTCTATAAAAACCATATAGTGCCCATAGGTTACATAGACTCTCACTTGTTTGTGCTCATTTGTCTTCTCCTTTCATGTCTTCAGCGAATTAATTTAATGGAGTTGATACTTCTTGACAAGAGGTCAAATCCATTCACATGAGAAGAGCTTCTTTGTGGGGAGATGATGAAGTGGATTGCCAATGAAATGATGGATGTGGACTATGAAGTGGATTGCTAGTGAAAAACATTGTATGCATGGCAACTGAGATTATTCTCAAGAAAGATATTTCTATGTTTTTAATGTGTAGAAGCTTTAAGGTGTTTATTAATAGAATAAAGCAACTGAAAACAGGAAAAGACATCAAAACAGTACTAGAGAAAGTGGATAAAACATTACTCAGGGTTATTCACTGAGACATAAATCCTCAGGAATTCAAATTAAATTAGAAATTGAAAAACTAGGAACATAGGTTCCTAGGGCATTTTTCACTTTGAATGACGTTTGTGTTCTGACAATTAACACATGATAGAGTATCATAATAAGAATAAAGAGATGACAGGGTACAATGTGCCTCTTCAACACATCCCAGTCAATAGATAAAATAACGGTTAAGAAATGTAGTGAAATACACAGGTTTATTTAATTACAGTGTGAATTGCCTGGAATTCAAAGTGAATTCAAAACTAATTATAAATATTAGGTCAAACCCAAGAATTTTTCCAATTTGGGTATTTTAGCATAAAACTGTTAGTTCAAGGAGCAAAAAATGGGGCGCAAGAAAATACTGAGAACGGGCAGCAGCTGAAATAGCTTGCCCTTTGGTGGGTCCCCACTCAGATCTCAAGCTGGTTTTAGCTCATCTTGTGCCATTACAGAGAGAACATCTCTGAAACATATAAGACTGGTCCCACCCATACAGGCAGTCCAGATCCAAAATGCCAGAAAGTTCCCTCCTCACGAGAAATACAGCAACCCCAGACAATCGTTTCAACCTTGTTAGGCATCATCAGTGAGGCATAGCTGATATCTCTCTAGGCACCATGAGCAAGGAGTCCACGTCTGGATTACCCTTTAAACTTGTGGAGAGCAAAAACAGGGCGCAAGAGAATACTGAGAATGGACAGCAGCTGAAATAGCCTTCCCTTCGGTGGGTCCCCGCTCAGATCTCAAGCTGGTTTTAGCTCATCATGTGCCATTACAGAGAGAACATCTCTGAAACATATCAGACTGGGCCCACCCATATGGGCAGTCCAGATCCGTGGACCCCTTGTTCAGTGTGCCTAGAGAGATATCAGCTATGCCTCGCTGATGATGCCTAACAAGGCTGAAACGATCGTCTGGGGTTACTGTGTCTCTCGTGCAGAGGGAACTTGCATTTCGGTTCTGGACTGCCCATATGGGTGAGACCAGTCTGATATGTTTCAGAGAGGTTTCCTCTGTAATGGCACAAGATGAGCTAAAGCCAGCTTAAGAACTGAGCGGGGACCCACCGAAGGGCAGGCTATTTCAGCTGCTGCCCGTACACAGTATTCTCTTGCGACCTGTTTTTTGCTCTCCATAAGTTTAAAGGGTAATCCAGATGTGGACCCCTTGCTCATGGTGCCTAGAGAAATATCAGCTATTCTTCACTGATGATGCCTAACAAGGCTGAAACAATTCTCTGGGGTTGCTGTGTCTCTTGTGCAGAGTGAACTTGCTGGCATTTTGGATCTGGACTGCCCATATGGTTGGGACCAGTCTGATATGTTTCAGAGATGTTTCCTCTGTAATGGCATAAGATGAGCTAAAGCCAGCTTGAGAACTGAGCGGGGACCCACCAAAGGGCAGGCTATTTCAGCTGCTGCCAGTACTCAGTATTCTCTTGCGACCTGTATTTTGCTCTGCATAAGTTTAAAGGGTAATCCAGACATGGACCCCTTGATCATGGTGCCTAGAGAGATATCAGCTATTCCTCACTGATGATGCCTAACAAGGTTGAAACAATCGTCTGGGGTTGCGACCTGTTTTTTGCTCTGTTAATGCAAGGAATTCACTTTTGTGTTTATTCATTTTTTTTCTTTTATTGTGCAATTGTACTTTCAATTCTCTACAATTCCCATTCAAAAAAATTGAAAAACCATGACAATCTTTCAGACAATTATTAATGAAATATAATATATAAATTTTATTTTCAGTGATTTGCAGTGGTCTTGTGATAAGAGTTTATATGTGCAGTGTTGCTATTTGAAACTCTTCACATACTGAAATATTTGTGTGATAGGGGCTAGTTGCACATTGGCAGCCCAGAACTCTGTTCTGAATTGAGATAGACGGAGACGAGCTCTACTTGCAAATGTATAAATGAGTGCAGGTTCCGTAAGCACCCTCCGTGGACCCCCAAAGTTGCACAAAATGATAAATGATGGAACTGCAACACCAAAAGTTACAATGAAGAAATGTATTCCACAAGACAACGTTTCGACCAAATCACCTGGTCTTTGTCAAGCCTAAGCTTACACCCCCACCACAAATAATTTAAATACACAGAGCATTGCTTAATCGAAAGAACAAACCTCCCATTTGACTAAATATGAAGTGAAAACAATTCATCAAAATTAAACTAAATTGTGAAGGAATACCCCATCACGTTCTGCTTTTTCTGTTCATTTTGATTCATGTCCCAGAGAGCACCCCAGAGACCCATTAGAACGTTGAACCAGTGGTGTATCCTGGTTTTGTGCTGCCCTAGGCCTAGGCCACCCCCACCCAACCCTTCCCCCCGCCCCACCTTCTAAATACACACACACACAGTCAGACACAAACACACACACACAGTCAGAGATACACAGACACACACACACTCATAAACACACACACACACAGTCAGACACAAACACACACACACAGTCAGACACAAACACACACACAAACACACACAGACAAACACACACACACAGTCAGACACATACACACACACACAGTCAGACACATACACAGACACAAACACAGTCAGACACAAACACACACACAGACACACACACACTCACAAACACAGTCAGACACAAACACACACACACTCACAAACACAGTCAGACACAAACACACACACACATTAACTTTTTTTTAATTTAAATCCCCCCCCAACCTCCTTACCTTTGGGAGTGCTGGGGGGGGGGGGTCTCTCTCCCTGGTGGTCCGGTGGTCCAGTGGCTGCAGGTCGGGCGGGCGGCGCTGGCAGGCGGGTGGCTGGCGAGGGAGCACTTCCTATGAGCTGACTGCTCGGCTCCCTCGCGCACCGGGTGCAGAGTGATGCTGGGAGCCGGAAGATGACGTCATGTACTATGAGGCGCGCGAGGGAGCCGAGCAGTCAGCTCATAGGAAGTGCTCCCTCGCCAGCCGCCCGCCTGCCAGCACCGCCCGCCCGCTCAGGATGTCAGTTAGCCGCAAGGCTAACTAGGCATTTGCCCTGGGCATTTGGGGGGCGGCGTTTTTTGCCACCCCCTGAAAAATGCCGCCCAAGGCAAATGCCTTGTTTGCCTCGCGGCTAATACGCCCTGCGTGGAACGTTATGTATCTTGTACGAAAACCAAAAAGGAAATAATTAATAGAACGCTCCACTGGGTGACCGCCATTTTGTACATGGGAACGCACGTGGTTGGGACAATGTATGGTGGCCATCTTGTCTTCCGAACTCTGGCAGCGGGACCTGGTCGTTGAGTGCCTGGAACTCATTTCGGCCAGGCACTCACATGCACACCGGTCACCATGGATCTACGGCCTGTTCAAGTCCCCGTTCACTTAGACGAACAACGGTCGGGAGTTACAGAATACCGAACACAGGGAGCATCCTACACAAACCAGCTTTACTATACCTTATATGGTTTGCGTACAAAACCCCATGAACGTAGACTGGCTCTTGCCACAATGTCCATGGAACTATTTAGGGCTTCTGCCTCGTGGCAGATCGATCAGAACTTCCCTGCGATGGCGATTGAAAACTACTGACCAGATCTGGGTGATTTTGGGATATATTGTTCCAGATCCAGGCTCTCCAGGGATGTGATTTGTGCGGGGTTCCCATGTATTTTGGGGGTACGTTTTGGGTGTTCCTGACTCAATTATCTCACAGGCACAGAGGAGGAGTTTACTGACTGTAAAAATTTGATGTCTGTACTGCCAAGAAACAGTCTTCTCCCAGCATTAAGCCTTGCGTCATGTTTTGGGTTCAGATTAAGAGTACAGTGGGCCTGGTGCTGACAATTATGATGGGCCTAATTACAGAATATTATCGACCAAAAACACTGAAACAGTCATACCTCCCTAGTGTCATGTATCTGGCAGAAGTGGTGCTGGAGGGAAACTTATAGAATGCAGCTATAAGAAAACACATACTCTATGCTAATCTCTCTCTTATTTATGCTTTCATTTTTCAAGTAAATCCATACCTCTAACAGCAGTGTCCAGTGAAGCAGGCAGTCAATGGACGGGGTAGCACGGTGTGTCATTGGCGCAAATCATGTAATCTGAACTGCCGAAAGAGGCGAACATGCCTAAAAAGGATGCATGCCTGCCTAAAGAATTGAATGCATGTCAAGCTGCCTGAGAATTATGCAGGCTAGCCAACTAGCATACTATGCAAACAGCACTCTGAGCTTGGCATAAATGTGTCTTATGATCTGTTCGTTCCACGCTTTCTAAGGACTGCCCCCTAGCACTCAAATGCCCACTTGTCTCCTTACCTTCTTACTAGCAGGCAGAAGCTCCTGGCATATAGTCTGGGACAGAGAAAAGGTATATGTAGTGCGTGTAGAAGAAAAAGGACAACCACAGTGTTAGATACCAAAGTCAGCATTACCATAACTAATTTCATTGTCAGCCAGTCCATACAACTTTTTTTCCCATACATCCCTCCTAAGTTTCCATACTTAAGCAATAGTATGTGAAGGATTGTTAGGGTTGCCACCTTTCTTGGAAAAAAATACCTGCCTTACTAATTTGCATAAAGAAAATTATGTAAAATCACCAAAAACCTACTTACAGTTTGATTCTGCTGAATGAAAGATGGATTGTTCCCAGTGTCTCCTAGTCTTACAGTGACCCATGTGTCGCAGTGTCCCCTCATGTCTCCCAGTGTCCCCATGTCACTTGGACACTGGAGGACACTTAGAGACATGGGAACACTGTGACACTAGGGCACACTGGTAGACACTGAGACATGGGAACACTAGGAGACATGGCGACACTGAGACACTAGGGATACTGGCTGGGAGAAATGGGGACACAGACACTTGGGGACATTGGGATACATGGGGACACAGACACTAGGGACACAGTGTCTCAGTGTCCCCAAGTGTCTCACAGCATCCCCTAGTCCCTCAGTGTCTCAGTGTCCCCAATTGTCTCACAGCATCCCCTAGTCCCTCAGTGTCCCCAGGTCCCTCAGTTACCTGAACTTTGGGCTGTCTCTGCAAGCTGTGAGCTGCTGTCTGGACTTTCTGTGCTGTGTAGCTGCTCCCCCACAGATCAGTGAGTAGAGAGAGGCAGGGATATGCTGTAACTTTCTATCTCTGCCTCTTTCCACACACAGTGACCCCTACTGGCTTGCGCTGTTATTACAGAGTAATCTCCGTTAATACTAAGAAATATACCGGCATTGGTATTGCTGATTTTACTGCAATACTGGCACCGGCCAGGCAGTCCCAAATACCATAAAATACTAGCCAGGTGGCAACCCTAAGAGTAATGTGTAAAAAAAACAAATAAAACATTTTTTTTTTTTTTTAAATCAATGGGCCTATTCCATGGGCATGGGCCTGGAGCTGCAGCTCCATCAGCCCCTATGTTAATCTGGCCCTGGATACTGGCGATATTATATCTCGTGGATCAATGGTGTGTTATTATGGGAAAAGGGCATCTGTGGGGGTGATTCTTCAACAGACCACCACATACATGAATAAAAATTAGAGAACAAGAAAAAGAGTCTATGCTAATACAGTTCCCAGCATTATATAAAGCAATAAAAACTATGTACAAAAAAATACAAAGAAACTCGCCAAGTTAAAAAAAACAAGGAAAAATAATATATAAGAAACCAGGCATCACTTCATATATTCTTTGAGTCTAGAAAAAGAGAAAGAAACAAAGATGTAATGAATAATCACATAACCTAATGGAAAAATTAAATCATAAAAACAATGTAAGATCAATATTCATACATTTGGGGTCCAAACAGTCATATGTGTAAATCGAAAAAGCTTTCTTTGTCTTGAGGAGCTTTTGTTTGTCACCCCCAGGTTTTTGTGTGTATGTGGTCAATGATTTGCCATTTTAACGTAACACGCTACAGTTGAACAGAACTCTGTACTCTGGCTGCCAATGTCAATTCTGTGCATATTTTGTATTCTTCTTTAACGCACACATAATACTGGTGACAGACATGATCATCCTCTCCCTTCCCACCCACTATGAGCTTCCACCCTCTGTTACACACAGTTATTATTATTATATATTTTTTTTAAACCCTCCCAACCCTTCCCTCTCATTGCCGGTCCCGAGCACATGCGCTCTGAGCTGGCGAAGCTGTCCAATCACAGATTTCGCTGTGAAAAGCCAGCATTGGAGTGAACAAGGCACCCGTGACGTAGGAACAAGGCATATTACATAGTAACTTCACCCCCTGTCCTCTCCCCCACCCCCCCAAAAGATTTGGAGTAACTCTATAACATTTTTGAGTCTTTGCGTTAGTATCTTTTCCTTGCTTTATATTCAGTAAAGAAAATTGTTTAAATGAGATGGGAATTTAATTTCATAGATCAATACATTTTATTGTAAACTGTGGGAAAAAAAACACTGTCAATGAATAATGATCAATGGCATTCCAAAAATGAAAAACAATTTACCATGCTCTGCAAAAATGGTTTGCAAGGTAATTGCAAGTATTAGAAGAAAACATTGTACATGATAGGTCAGTCAAGTACTTGTATCTGAAAAACAAAAGTAGGTAAAAAAAGCTTTCACGGCTGTTTGCAGATGACACTCAGTATGTATGTTGTTTTACATAAAAGCACAAAATGTACTTTCTACAAAATTAGAGATAAAAGCAAAAGCTAGCATTGTAGCAGAAATAACAATTTTCTGTGTTTTTCATGAAAACAAAATTCAAAAAAATAAAGAAAATTGAAAGTAAGAAAAAGAAATGATAGTCTATGCCAGTAGTGCCACAAAGGTAGATCCGCAGAAGTTGTAGAACTACCACTCCCATGATGCTTTACATGCCTTTAGTATGACAAAGCATCATGGAAACTGCAGTTTTGAAACATCTGGGGATCTACCTTTTGGGCACCCCTGGTCTAAGCATTATGTAAACATTTCAGACAGTGCTTGTGAAATAGTTCCCATACACAGGGGCACGTACAGCATTTTTGCCACATGATCATCTCCAGAGCATCAGTGAAATTATTGTCCTGGGCACAAAAGTGAAATTATGTTTTCACTTTCTTCCAAAGCACTATTCACACCAGTAAGCACTTCAATAGCATTTCTTGGAGTGGGGGAATGAAATATCGTCACTGTCAGATATGTGAAAGTTTTACTTCAGTTACTGAAGTTGCCTCTTTTAAAGAAGTTTATTTTCTGGTTCAGTAGTAAATTAATATGTGTTGACTTTTCAAATATAAATATAGAAAAGTCACAGTAATGGGAATTTGAAATAGAATGGAGATAAAAAAGTAATGTAGGTACTCACCTTCAAACAACAAACTGGTCTGGGTCTGCAAACAAACACAAGGTTTTCAGAATCAAATAGACATGTGCAATTCGTTTCGGTCCGAATATGAATTCGGACGAATTTCTGGCAATTTGGAAATTCGGGTACTTCCGAATGTCCGAATTGCAGAGGTCCCGAAGTTCCGAAATTACCGAATTTCCGAAGTGTTGAAGTTCCGAAGTGTCAAAGTACCGAAGTGCCGAAGTTGCGAAGCACAGTATTGCCTAATTTTAATTACAATTTTAAATAAAAAGTATGCAAACATAGCCAGGATTCAGTTGTAAGCGTTTGCAACACTTACAACAATCAAGTAACATACATTCATATAAAATAAAAGCCAGTCAATGTAATGACAGGAATGAATAAGTAGATAATTCCCTAATTCCCATGGTATTAGGGAGCTATCTACTAAAAGGCTAAAAGACCTGAATTGGTCTTTCAGCCAAATTTACTAATACTAAGTAAAGATTACTTAGTATTAGTAAATTATGCCCCTACTCGCTATACCGCAGTGAGCAGTCTGTGGCAGTGAGCAACCTATTGCCCCCCACAGCCCCCACCCCTGAACGGCGGGTGGGGGCCCTAATGTAAAATAATGAGGTGGACCTATTGTCCTCCTCTGGGGCCCCACCCCTGAGCGGCGGGTGGGGGCCCTAAATCAGAATAACGGGGGGACCTAATGTCCTCCCCTCTGGCCCCCACCCCTGAGCGGTGGGGGGGGGCCTAAATACTAATAAGGGGGGAACCTAATGTCCTCTCCCCTGGCCCCCACCCCTGAGTGGCAAGTGGGGGCCCTAAATTGGAATAAGGGGGGGGACCTAATGTCCTCCCCCCTGGCCCCCACCCCTGAGCAGTGGGTGGGGGCCCTAAATACTAATAAGGGACCTAATGTCCTCCCCCCTGGCCCCCACCCCTGAGAGGTGGGTGGGGGCCCTAAATACTAATAAGGGGGGGACCTAATGCCCCCCGCCTCAAACTAAAAATAATGAGGGGGGGAGCTTTAACTAAGTACCTGTAAAAAAATTAAAACTTACCATTCAATGTTTTCTTTCTTCTAAAATCTTCTTTTTTCAGCCCCAAAAAAGGCCAAATACAATTTAAAAAATTTTTTTTTTAAATCCATCTTCACCCGGCGAGGGCTCCACACAGACTAAGCTCTGCAGGGCGGGGCAAGGCTTATAAAGCCTTGCCCCGCCCTGCAGTTAGGCTCAGAGCACTCTGATTGGTGGGTTTAAGCCATCCAATCAGAGTGCTCTGACAGGTAAATGAAGAGACTGACAGGTAAGTCTCTACATTTACCTGTCACAGCACTCTGATTGGTTGGCTTGAAATCCACCAATCAGAGTGCTCTGTATCATTTTACACAGCGTGGGAAAGTTCTTTGGAATTCCCCACACTGTGTAATTTGACTCATAACACTCTGATTGGTGGATTTCAAGCTAACCAATCAGAGTGCTGTGACAGGTAGATGTGGAGACTTACCTGTCAGTCACCCCCTATTGGTATTTAGGGCCCCCACCTGACGCTCAGGGGTGTGGGCCAGGGGGGAGGACATTAGGCCCCCCCTCCTTATTAGTATATAGGGCCCCCACCCACCGCTCAGGGGTGGGGGCCAGGGGGGAGGACATTAGCTCCCCCCCTTATTCCAATTTAGGGCCCCCACCAGCCGCTCAGGGGTGGGGGCCAGGGGGGAGGACATTAGGTCCCCCCCTTATTAGTATTTAGGGCCCCCACCGGCTGCTTAGGGGTGGGGGCCAAGGGGGAGGACATTAGGTCCCCCCCCCTTATTTTACTGTAGGGCCCCAACCCACCGCACAGGGGTGGGGACCAGGGGAAGGACATTAGGTCCCCCCCTTATAAGTATTTAGGGCCCCCACCCACCGCTCAGGGGTGGGGGCCGGGTGGAGGACAATAAATCCTCCCAATCATTATACTTTAGGGCCCCCACCTGCCGCTCATTTTACTTTAGGGCCCCCACCCCTTTTAATTTAAAAGCCACCAGTCGTGCGTCGTGGGTGGGGGCTCTGGGGGGGGACCCTATTTTTTTTTTTTTACAGTGAGCAGCCACAGGCCGAAGTTCCGAAGTGCCGAATTGCAAAAGTCCTGAATTTCGGAATGCTGAACCGAACCGAAAATTTTCCCCATGCACATGCCTAGAATCAAAGAATACAAAAATAGACAGAGAGAAAGGGGGGAAAGTTTGTTTTGGTTAAATGCCCTGCTTCTTTACTTTTTATCATTATACACACATTGAGATTTAATCACTAAATAGCAAGGGATTTATTCACTAAACACAGAATTTTAGCAAACTTGAAACAGAACTATAAAGTGTAGGCAAAAATAGCCAAACTATGCCTAGTTGGTCTCAAAGGCAACGTAACCAATCTGGCGAATTTCAATGTGAAAAAACTAATAAATGTAACATGCTATATTTAACCCTGTAACTTCCCAAAACACCATAAAACCTGTACATAGGGGATACTGTTTTACACATGAGACATCGCTGAATACAAATATGTATATTTTATTGCAGTAAAAGCAAACATTATTATGACAATCACAGTTAAAATGTCACGCAGAACTAAAATAAATTTTTTAATTCTTATTTTTTCCCATTTTTATATATTTTATTCATATTAAATTATGTTTCATACCTAAATATATGATGTTCAATAAAAGCCCTGTTTCCCCTGAATAAAATCATATATAATAAGTGTGTGTGCACATAATATGAAAGAGGTGAATTACGTCTGAACAGACATATAGCGCAAATTCATGTTTTTGTTTACGTTTTGTTTTGATCACAACGTGTACATTTAGCTCAGTCCTTAAAGAGTTAAGTATAGTCTCCTCTTTTACTGTGTTGACTCCCCTTATGTATTTAAATGTTTCTATCAACATCAGACTTGAATTCTCTCTCCGCAGACCCTGGCCTCATCTGATGATAGATTTTATTGTAAATCTGCCTCTATCCAATGATCACACTACCATTCTCATGGTTGTCGACAGGTTTTTGAAAATGTCACGCTTCATTCCGTTGCATTTCACTGACGAGCTTGCTCAAGTTTTTGCCAAATAGGTTGTTAGGCTCTACGGGTTGCCCTCTGAAATTGTCTTGATAGAGGAAGTCACTCTGTGTCTCACTTTTGGAGGAAATTTTGTGATGGGATGGGTATCGGCCTCTCCTTCACATCTGCGTATCATTCCCAGACTAATGATGCAGCCAAACTTCCAATCAGGAAGTGTTCACCAGGAACAATGCCATTCATGATGCCTTTGTGCACAGCCCTTTCATGTGCAATCATGGGTTCTGTACTACAATACTTCCCACGGGATTATCTGTGTTTGGAATACCCACCTTGGGTTTCTGTGTTGGTCACCTTGTTTAACTTTGGTCCCTTTGGGCACAAGTTAAGGACACCTTGGAATGCTCTGTACTGCTCCAAAAGAGGAACTCTGACCATAGGTGCATGGTGGCATCTTCATTCCAGGTTGGAGATTAGGTATGGTTATCAAATTGGAACATTAAACTCCCTGTTGCCACTCCTAAGCCTGCATCCAGGTATATTGGTCCATATTGCATTATTAGGAGGGTCAACCCAGTGGCCTACACCATAGTTTTGCCCAAGAACCTATGTATGCCTAACACCTTTCACGTCTCGTTACTTAAAGAAAAACTCCAGACCCCTAAAGCTCTTCTGCTTGCTGAAAAGTTTTAAGTATTTTTTTCATTTTGCTAAAAGTGTCAATTAACTTGGAAACACTCCCCACCAGCTCTCAAGCAGACAATGGGCCTTGATTCTTCCTATTTTGGGTAGCTAAGTGGAGCTAAACTCAAGAGGCAGCAATTGCCCAGACCACCTGTCTTGCAAAGACTTCTTGTTGAGCTGAATTGGGAAGTCTGTGATTAGACTATGTATTTATTTTGTATTTAGGCAGTGGAGTGTCCCATTAAACAGTTGTTGTGTAATAGGTTCACCTCATCTGTGCCTGTTCCTGCTCCGCTTCCAGTCGATGACTGTGTAGAATACAAAGTTCAGAAAATCATAGACTCCCGGTTATCTAGAAGCAAGCTACAGTACCCGGTCCACTTGAAAAGGTATGGACCAGAGGATAGATCTCAGACAGGATGTCCATGTCCCCACTTCTTAGTCAAACCTGGCAGGAAACACCTAGTGAGTGTTACTTTAGGGGTGGCAATGGCATGAAGCCTACTGACTCTGGTGGGAACATTTTTTTATTGTTTGTGCCTGTGCATACTGCTCTTTGAGCCACTATGAACATATTCACCTGCGAAGATTCCAGGAGAAGATTCCCTGCTTGCTTCTCACTTACCTGAATCACATTAATTGTGATTTTTGTCAGGCACCTATGGTTAACACAGGTGCTACCTTTTTGTGCTGATTCTTCCAGAAAGTAGAGTCAATCAGATACAAGACCTCCCTATTTAAAGGCCTTTTTGTAGTTTCAGAGCCTTTCGTGTGTTTGTCCTTTATTGAGTTCCTGTAAATTACTTGGCTTATCCTTTGCTTATTCTTGATCCTCTATATTTGTGTATCATACCTGGCTTGCATGACTACTGTTTGTATATCAGACCCAGCTTGTTCATTGACCTGTTCCAGTCAGTAATCCTGACCTTGGTCTATTTTACTACATTTTGCTGTTCCTGCACCAGCTGGTATTTTTTTGACATGCACAGTTTTGTTTGTTTTCTATATTTCTGCTTGAAGTATTAATCTAAGGATACTTTAAGGTCTTGTAATACATCTATTTTGTATTTCATGTTTTGCTTTGTTAAGATTGCTGCCTCTCATTTTGCTGAGGTTCCTCTGACTGATCCTGACAGTCCTTGACGAATCTGTTCTGGGACCACTTCTATTCAATCTATTTATAAATTATCTTGAAATAGACATTGAAATCATGTGTCAGTGCTTACAGATGGCACAAAACTCTACAAGATAATACAATGTGAGGATATTACTTTGCTGCAGAGGGATTAAGATAGATTGGGAGGCTGGGCACTCAAATGGCAGATGTAATTTTATAAATGCAATGTTATGCACTTTGGGGTGAAAAATTAACAAGTAATTTACACCCCAAATGGTAGTGAGTTTGGAAAAATAACATATATGAGAAGGATTTGGGCATCGTTATAGACAATAAATTAGATAACAATGTCCACAGTCAATCAGCAGTTGTTAAGGCCAGTAAGGTATTGTCATGCATAAAAAAGAGCATGTTACCTCTTTATAGATTATAATGTGAATATGCCGTGCAAATTTGGGCACTTATTATATTAAATAGGGAATGGACAATTTTAAATAGGGAGTGAACAATTTTAATTATGATGATAGTCTAACAAATATCAATCTCTTTAGTAAAGAAAAACCAATGCCTCAGAGAAGATATGATAACAGTATACAAATATTTTCAGAGCCAGTACAAACCATTGTCTGTATATATATATATATTCACATATAGGAATATACATAGGGCACAAGGTTACTTATTTAGACTGTAAGAAAGAAGATTACGCCAAAGGCAAAAGGAAGGGTTCTTTAGAGTAAAAACAATAAATATGTGGAATTCTCTGCTTGAAGAGGTGGTTTTAACAGTGTTTGTACCAATGTATAAACAACAGCTGGATAAGTTATTGAAAAAACATATTAATTAGGCATATAACACCTAGGGTAACAGCTTACTGATCCAAGGAGAGATCTGACTGCATTGCAGGGTTACGAAGGATTTTTTCTCTAGTTTGTTGCAAAATTGGACAAGGCTCCAAAATGTTTTTTGCCTTCTTTTTGATCAATAGTAGAAATCGATTTGAGAAATGCTAAACTCGATGGATTCTAGGAGCATGAATTAACCACGTTTACGAGAATGATTCAGAGATCCATTCAGTTTAGAAAGAAAATTGCAGGATATAGAACCTAATTAAGAATGTTTCTGCTGGAAGTCTTCTATTCATTTTCTGCAAATATGGTAAGTAAGACTCATATAGATGCAAAATATAGATGTACTGCCAAACAACCTTCGGTGCATGAATACTCTTGGCACTTCTTAGTGACAGGAAGTCTTAATATAAGCCCCCTGAAAAGGTACTGAATATAAACCCAATAGTCTTCTCCCAATTACACAACAAAGTAAGCTAAGAAGTTTGCCTTGCCAAGAGATACAAATGGCAATAGCACATTATATGCAGAATTTTGCAATTTGAGTCCCATGCAGCCACAATAGCTATTAAACAAATACATTCCATCATCAAGTTTGGCAGAAACTTAAACCTTGTGTGGCGTGAGACATTGGCATACATATGTTGAACTTTTCTACATCCCAGAGTTAAGTGGTGGTGTCTAGACATTGTGTTGCAGTCCTTGCTGTTTCCAATGACATATAAAATGTCCATAAAGGAAGATGCTCCTTAAGGGTTCTCGCAGTGTGTGAGGCACTCCATTCTTCAACTCTACGAGAGATCCCTGTTTTAGAGATTAGTTCCGTCGCACAGTGGCTTAGGAGATCTTATTATAAAGAGCGTGCATGATATTTTCTAATGAGTAGTCCCCAAACTGTCTTACCACCTGAGTGCAGCTTGTCCAGCTCCCTCTGAAACCTGATAAGGATGTCATTATCCACCTCTGACAGTGTACTGGCAGAAGTAACCACCTGGAAAACAGCATCTATTTTTATAGACTATACTTGTGTGGGGGATATCGGCAAAGCTAATAAGGCAAGAGACGTGGAAGCTTGTCTGGGCTTACCGATTCTGAGACTACTCTGATTTGTGCATTCTATGGTCTATTTCTATTTTCTTATGTACATTTTTTGCTCCTCTATATTTATATATAGATTTCTCACAGCCACTGCCATATCAGCAAATTCAAGTGCTGTAATTTTGCTTTGATTTATACAAATGCCTCCCTGTCTCTTCCAGGTCTGCACAAAAGAGAAAATTATTAAATGAATATCTTATAATAGAACCTTAATGTTGGGTTTTATTGGCGGCATGGTATTGTCGTCTGATGAAAGACATTCCTCTTATGACAGTCTAAGCCTATTTTTCTGAGGACGATAAATCATTAAGCTCATCTGACATCATGCCTCTTGGAATCCACTGAAGCCATCACTGTAGCCAATATATTGGGATCCTGAAGTCGTACACAGTTTCTTATTTTTCTAAAACATCTCTACCATTCTACCTCACCTACTAAAGTCACTATACAGTGATGATATTTGGAAAAAAATGGTAATTCTCTAGTTTGAGCTCACACTGTACGTGTCTGTTCACATTATGGTCCTCTCGCACAAATCTGTAATTTTTACATATATTTTGCATTTTTACCTATGTGACTACGTTCTCTCTATGTCAAAAATGTCCAGTTGTGGAGATGTGGATCCTTTGCTAACTCTTTCAGAAATAGCTCGCTGACGAGGCCCAATGAAGGGAAAAAAATGAATGTCTAGGTCTTTTGTATCTCTCATGCACAGGGGACTTACAGATAGTTGGGTCTTTACTGCCTCTGTGAGCAGGACCTGTGTGATGTGCAAATAGTATACTTTCTCTTGGTAATGGCACAAGTGACATTAAACTTGCATGAGCATTGAGTTAAGACTAATCAAAGGGTTTTTTCAGTCTTCTAATAAATTATGTTGTGGCTTAATTCATCTTTAATTTTGCAATTCAGATTCCAATTTACCAATTAATCACCACTCACTGTTTGGTGAATAAAAACTTAGATTTCGCGTCAGCAATTTTTTGTTCTATCTAAAATAATGAATCAACCTCTTTTACAGGCATTTTAAACTAATAGATGTTGATTTGCTTGAGGTTAGAACATGCTGTCTCCAATAAAATTAGCCTCTAGTTCTAGAATATAACATATCATCTCATAGCACAGCTAGAAAAAGCAATCAAAAGAAGAACTAAAAAATTGATGTGATTACAGAAAAATGTTCCCTTCAGGGGGTAATTTGTTCTCCTGAGTTATCACAATGTATGTGTTTTATTTATTATCTTATTACTGTGCAAAACAAGTATATATATAAATATGAGAATAAACTAGAGGTTTTATTTTGCATTAAGTATATAATTTTTTATTATAAATCCTTACATGGGAATTTTGTACAGCTTCAATAAATATTATAATTTAATACATGCTTTTAACCCCTTCCCTCCCCCCCAAAAAACCTACAAAGTTCAGAGAGAGTCCCTCTTCGTCTCTGCAGAAGAAAGATAAATGCTGCTTACATGCACATAAAGTACAGAATGCTTTGTAGGTACCAATTTATAAGTAGAGATACAGTGACTGCATTCTTCAGTGGGAATGGTTCCTAAAGGTAATGTTTCCTCTTATTGTTCTTAGTTGGTGTGTGTAGAAATTTTCTGTTGTGCAAAATTTTTTCCTAAACCAGGGCCTGATTAAGAGCCCATTGGGCCTGGTGCTGCCTAATTACAGAATCTTATCGACAGAAAACAAAAAGAAGTGAACATGTCACAGTGTTAGAAAAACTGAAGCAATAAGAGCCTTTAGCTTAACTAATATCATTGTCAGCCAGTCCACACCAGTTTTATTCTCCTACATCACTCTTAAATTTCCAAACTTAAGCAAGAGTATGTGAAGAGTAATACAAAAAAAATCAATGGGCCTATTCCATGAGCATGGGCCTGGAACTGCAGCTCCATCAGCCCCTATGTTAATCTGGCCCTGTACAAGAGCATGTGAAGAGTGTCTGCACAAAGAATTAGATGGTCAGCCTTTGTTGAATGCACATTTAGGCTGCCTGCCAATCAAGGGTGGACTGATAGTGCCTCGGGCCCCCGGGCAAAACTAGGACCTGGGCCCCTTACAGATTAATATATATGCTGGTACACATGATAGTGTAGATGTACCGTGTATTTGATTATATGTGCATGTAAAGTGAATGCACACTATTCACTGTGAGCCCTGGTGTAAGCTAATATATGTATTTATATGTGTATTTTTGTGTGTTGTATCAGGATCCGTGGATTCAGAGTATGTTTTTTTTAGGGTAGTATTTGATGAAGGGGTGTGGGGGTGATGAAGGGGTGGTGAAGGGGTGTGGGGGTGATGAAGGGGTGTTGGGGTGATGAAGGGGTGTGGGGGGCAGAGGTGTGGGGTGTGGGGGGTGAGGGTGATGAAGGTGTGAGGGTGATGAAGGGGTGGTGACAAGTGTGGGGTGACGAAGGGGTGTGAGACCTAAGGGGCGGGGAGATGAAGGGGTGTGGAGGGAGATAAAGGTGTGGGGGAGATAAAGGGGTGTAGGGGGGAGATAAAGGCGATGAAGGGGTGGGGGTGATGAAGGCGTGGAGGGGAGATAAAGGGGTGGGGAGACAAAGGGGTGCAGGGGAGATAAAGGCGATGAAGGTGTAGTGATGAAGGTGTAGGGGAGATGAAGGCAGGGGAGATGAAGGGCGGTAGGGGAGATAAAGGGGTGATGAAGGGGTGTGGGGGTGATGAAGGTGTAGGGTGATGAAGTGGCAGTAGGGCGATGAAGGGGTGTAGGGGGAGATAAAGGGCTGGTAGGGGAGATAAAGGGTGATGAAGGTGGGGGGTGGATGAAGGGTGTGGGGGTGATAAAGGGATGTGGGGGTGATAAAGGGGCGTGGGGTGATAAAGGCAGTAGGGGGAGATAAAGGGGCGATGAAGGGAGGGAGGGGGTGAAGGGGTGGGGTGATGAAGGTGTGGGGGTGGATGAAGGGTGGTGAAGGGGTGGGGTGGTGAAGGGTGTAGGGGCGGATGAAGGGGTGGAGGTGATGAAGGGGTGTAGGAGGAGACGAAGGGGTGTAGGGGGAGATAAAGAGGATGAAGGGGTGTGGGGTGATGAAGGTGTGGGGTGGTGATGGTGTGGGGTGGTGAAGGGTGGGGAGATGAAGGGTGGGGGGAGATAAAGGGGTTGATGAAGGGCGTGAAGGGGTGTAGGGTGGTGAAGGGTGGAGGTGATGAAAGGGTGTAGGTGGAGATGAAAGGGTGTAGGTGGAGAGAAAGGGTTAATGAAGGGGTGGTGAAGGGTGGGGGTGGATGAAGGGGTGGTGAAGTGGTGTGGGGTGGTGAAGGGGTGTGGGGGAGATGAAGGGGTGTAGGGGTGATGAAAGGGTGTAGGTGGAGATGAAAGGGTGTAGGGGAGATGAAGGGTTAATGAAGGTGTGTGGGGGTCG
Organism: Pelobates cultripes; assembly: GCA_933207985.1. NCBI lineage: Eukaryota > Metazoa > Chordata > Amphibia > Anura > Pelobatidae > Pelobates > Pelobates cultripes. The sequence goes on along the minus strand of OW240916.1, from coordinate 264,656,867 downwards.
TGAAGGAGTGTGGGGGTGATGAAGGGGTGTGGGGTGATGAAGGGGTGGTGAAAGGTGGAGGGGGTGGAGACATAAGAGCTGTGGGGAAAAAAAAAAGTTAAATAACGTGTTCCCCCCTCCCTGAGCCTTACCTTTGTCCGTGGAGGGGGGAATCCTTATCCCTGGTGGTCCGGTGGCAGAATAAGCTTGTTTGCACCCCTGGTGGGTGCAGCCAATCCTGAAGAGCTCCCTCCCTGGCCGGCCATGGTAGTGCAGCGGGGTCAGGCTGCCTGTAACACTGATAGAGCAGCTCCGCATAAGGCTGCTCAGTTACAGGCAGCCTGCATGCTGTGTTCAGCTCACGGCAGAGGCTCTGCTCCTGGAGCCTCTGCCGATTTTTTTTTACAGCAGCACTTTCGGACAGGCACAGTGAGACACAGCCTGGAGGGTCTTTGATAAGGCCCCTCGGTTGTCTCTCAGTGTGCTACAAGCGCTCTGCTGCGGCTGACTAAGGGGGTAAATATTTAATAACAGGGGCCCGCAGAGGGTCGTGCGGGCCCCTCACTTAGTGCAGGCTGGCTGGGGAGCTTGTTGAGCTCCTCAGCTGAGCCCTTACAATGCTGCAGGCAGGCGGGCCCCCAAGAGCCTTGGGCCCTCGGTCCATGACCGATGTGCCCGAGTGCTCAGTCCGCCCCTGCTGCCAATCATGCAGGATGACCAACCAAAGGCATACTGTGCAGACAGCACCCTGAGCTTGGCATAAATGTGTCTAATGATGCGCTAGCTCTACGCTTTCTACACTGTCCCCTAGCATGAGCTTGTTCACTCCTCTCCTAACCTTCTTACTAGCAGACAGAAGCTTCTGTTATACAGTATGGAACAGAGAAAAAGTGTATCTAGTGAGTGTAGAAGAAAGGGAACATGCTACAGTGTTAGAGAGACTGAAGCAGCAAGAGCATTTGCATAGTGTGCAAAGTCAGCTTTAGCTCAATATCATTGTCAGTCAGTCCACAATAGTTTTGTTCCTCTACATCCCTCTTAAATTTCCATACTTAAGCTAGAGCATGTGAATAGAGTTGAGCGAACCCAAACTGAAAAGTTCGGGTTTGTACCGAACATTATGCTTTTTGGACCCCGGACCCGAACACGGACATATCACTGTATGTTCAGGTTGGAGTTCAGTGATTTAATGATGCATTTTGAAAGGCTGCAGGGCAGCCAATCAACAAGCGTTTGACTCGTGTGCCCTTAGAAGCCATCACAGCCATGCCTACTAATGGCATGGCTGTGATTGGCCAGTGCAGCAAGTGACCCAGCCTTTATAGAAGCTGGTCACTTAGTATTAGTAAATTATGCCCCTACTCGCTGTACCGCGAGTAGGGGCATGTCTATTAAACAGTGAGCAGCCTGTGGCTGCTCACTGTTTAAAAAAAAATTGTCCTCCCCCATGGCCTCCACCCACCATAAATAAAAATTGTGAGGGGGACCTAATGTCCTCCCCCCAGCCCCCACCCCTGGGCAGTGGGTGGGGGCCATAAATAAAAATTGGGGGGACCTAATGTCCTCCCCTCGGCCCCCACCCTGCGCGGTGGGTGGGGGCCCTAAGTAACAATAAGGGGGGAACACCTACTTTCCTCCCCCCCGACGCCCACCCCTGCGCGGCGGGTGGGGGCCCTAAATAACAATAAGGGGGGGACCTAATGTCCTCCCCCCGGCCCCCAACTCTGCGCAGCGGGTGGGGGCCTAAATAACAATTAGGGGGGGACCTACTGTCCTCCCCCCGGCCCCCACCCCTGAGCGGTAGGTGGGGGCCATAAATAAAAATCCCCCCCAGGTGACTAGGGGTCTGCAAACCCCTAGTCACCCCCCTCCCCCAAAAAAATTACCCCTACCTACCCCCCTCATCCTAAAAATAATGAGGGGGGACCCTTGTCTAAATACCTGTAAAAAAAAAATAGACTTACCATTTGATGTCTTCTTTCTTCTAAAATCTTATTTTTTCAGCCCCAAAAAAGGCCAAATAAAAATCCAGAATAACCGACGCACTTTAAAAAAACAACAACAAAAAAAGAGCGCAAAAAAATAAAATAATCCTTCTTCACCCATGGAGGGCTCCGCGCAGATTGAGCTCTGCAGGATGGAGGAAGGCTTATGAAGCCTTGCCCCGCCCTGCAATTAGGCTCAGAGCACTCTGATTGGTGGGTTTAAGCCATGCAATCAGAGTGTTCTGACAGGTAAATGAAGAGACTGACAGGTAAGTCTCTACATTTACCTGTCACAACACTCTGATTGGTTGGCTTGAAATCCACCAATCAGAGTGCTCTGTGTCATTTTACACAGCGTGGGAAAGTTCTTTGGAATTTTCCCACTCTGTGTAAAATGACACAGAGCACTCTGATTGGTGGATTAAGTAATTCCAAAAGAACTTGATTGGCAAATTCCAAACAACTCCCCCACGCTGTGTAAAATGACACAGAGCACTCTGATTGTTTGGGGTCAAGTTCGAGCCTGAACCCGGACTTTTTTTCAAAGTTCGGCCGAACCCTCTGGACCTGAACATCCAGGTGTCCGCTCAACTCTACATGTGAAGAGTAAGAAAAAAAGTCAATGGGCCTATTCCATGAGCATGGGCCTGGAACTGCAGCTCCATCAGCCCCTATGTTAATCTGGCCCTGTACGTGATAATGTAGTATTAGTAGTTGCACAACAGTATTACAGTAATGTCAGCCATTCAGAAAAACAAGCCTCCCTCGCTGCCTGCCTTCTCCCCTTCGGCCTGGTAAATATTGGCAGAATAGGCCCCTGCTTGTGGGGTGAGTAGGCCCCTGCTTGTGGGGTAAGCAGGTGCCTACTCTGCCTTGTTAAATTTGGGGTGCCCTAAGGTGACCACGAGTCCCCCTCTGTCCCCCCTGTGGCAGGTCATCGGCCCGTTCCTCGCAACGCCTCCAACCTTCTGTTAGCCGCTGAGAGGAGCTGTGTGCAAATCCGGACCACATCAGGACCCAAAAAGGTGTGTGTGCTCTTTAGGATGCAATAGCAGTTTGCATTGCTCTCTGTAAAAATGCTTATTATATGTGAATATTATAGTCACAGACATTTTTTTTTTTATATTTTGATGGGATTTATAAGAATGAAGCTCATTACTATTACAAAAGCCTGTAAAATAACCTGGTAGTGAGGAGGTTAAAAATAAACAATTGCTAAATCATTTATACACTTCCAACCACACCTGCTCCTCTTCACAGACATTTACTTGGTAAGTTATTTACTAAACATTTATTATTAGGGTGTTGACAAAGAATTACAAAATATCAGCTGCAATAGAAAATCTCCAAATCATATGCACATAAATTAACAGGAATTTGATTAGTTTATCACAGATGAAAAGGATTCATGTAAAAGTCTATTGTTAATTGGGGTTCTCATCAATATAATTATAGTTAAACTAAAGCTGACACTCAATGTCTCCTGTGAAACAGATTCAGGAAAGTGGAAAACATACTGCTGCCTATTATAATACTTGGTAGATTCGGTTTCTAAAGGCTCATTTACATGTATCTGAATCTTGATGGCAGGAAAGAAGAGGGGGCAACGAATGTTCATCCGCACACTTTAAAACGTGTAACTTTTTCACATACTTTGTCTCAGCAAATAATGCAGTTTTGGTAATCCAAGGGTAGATTTAATGTTTAGGAGGAAGATACTATGCACCTGTAATAGTAAATTAATATGGGTATGGAAGGTAATACTTACATTACAAAACATGTTAAACTTTTTTTTTTTTTTCTTAGCTTTTGGCCCAGTAAAAAAATAACTGAAAATAAATAAAAACATTTTTAAAAACACCACATATAAAAAAAAAAATATATATATATATATATATATATATATATACACAAATATATATATATATATATATATATATATTTGAGGCTGGGCCTGTAGTTGTGGGAGGGGCTTGAATCCCCTTAAAAGGGGATCCTCTCCCACTTTACCGTTGGTGGTCTGGCCAGTTGAAAGGGTTACTACCGGTCAAGTCGCCATCTTGCTGTTTCTTACCTGTTTTCCCTCGTGGTCCTGGTTCCTGGCTCCTGTTTTGTCCTACTTACCTTATCACTCACCAAACGCTACAAGCCCGCTGCCTCCTCCGGCTTCCCTGGAGACCAGTCTCGCTGCGGCTCATTGTTCAACCGTAAGTCAGACCCTTACCATAAGGCCGCGGTTCCATTCATTCAACATCATCGCGGTTTGGATCTATTCATGTGTTATTGCATTCATATTGTTGTAGGCATTTCGGCACTGTTCGTACAATTAGTTTTACTTGTATGAATACGGGTTTTGGTTCTTTCTAAACGCATGAACGCAACCATTGTTTCAGTTCCTTTCACTACGTTCGTACTTTTTAATCATACACCAAGTTTCATTCGTACCTTTCGAGTATGTTTGGTTGTGAAACAGGCGAACGATTTGGTAAAGGCATATACTGTTCACATGATTCTCCCCATTGACAGATGTTACTAAATTCCTCTATTTCACAAATTAAGACAAATAGTCAATTTTGCTTCACGATGCCCCCTATTGGTTACACATGTTATAACAGGTCTACAAATACTTGGTATATAATTGTTGCTATTTAGATTGTTAACTTATGATATATCATCATGCTATTTGAGCTGACATTTGTCATCATGATGTTCTTCCCACAGGTGCATTGCAGGAAGATTAGTCATAAGAATTGTGCCCGCTTTGACAAACTTGCCCTTTTAGGTTGACTTAAATAACTCCTTCTGATATTGCATTACATCTCGAATTCCTTTAGGTGCCTTGGTCAGATCAGACTGTAGCATTTATACAGATTCTTCCATTCTGTATCAGCTTCTGTCAAATTTCACTCCTCGCATCTAGGTTTTGTTGCCCACTCACATATCAATATGCTCAGATACTTATCACATTCTATCTATAGGTCGCAGTACGTATCTACTGCAACCCTCTTTTCCCTAATTTCTGCAAAGAATCATCTTTCTCCTATACCTTTCTCCTGTTAGCAGATAGTACTGGCTATCAGGGATTTTAGGTATCCAACTAGGTTCTGTTTTCTGGTCTTAATCCATAGGCTAGTGGTCCCGCGAGGCCAACACCCATCCTCATACTCGGAGGTATACGTCCATTGGCCCAAAACATAGTTATTCGCCTTGCATGGTCACATGGAGAGGGCCTCCCATGTCACTCCCATACTATCTTATGCTTTAGTTATCACTGAAATGCCAAAACCCCACCACACTATTTCGGTGGACTCAAACTCCCCTCAGGCCAACACATAGCTAGAGCCTTTCATGCCGCTTGGCAACTAATAGGGACTCATCTGTCACTTTTGTGGTAGTATAATTCTTCGCCGTTTAGCATCTAGCTAGCCAGCCAGTACCTGGCCACATTGTCTCACTCATGGTAATTACAGTGTATGTATATATTTTCAGTATGTCTCAAGTTCCTGAAGTAAATGCCCTGCACCACATTTATTTATTTTCACATGATGCCAATTGATCGGGCTGTATTGAGAGGGTGCCAAGGCTCTCCTGGCACACTACACATTACACACAGCCACTCACGTAGCTAACTGTTACCCAAACATATCACTTTAACATGCTCACATAGCCTCACACATCACACACATCGCTAAATGTTACCCAAACATATCACTCATACATGCTCACATAGCCTCACACATCACACACAGCCCCACACATAGCTAAATGTTACCCAAACATATTATTTTCACAGGCTGACATAGCCTCACATATCACACGCAGCTACACACATTGCTAAATGTTACCCAAACATATTACTTTCACATGTTAAAATCGACTCACACATCACACACACCCACAAACATCACTAAATGTTCCCAAACATTTTATATGTTATATCACTCACATATGACATAGCCTCACACATCACACACATCACTAAATGTTACGCAAACACATCACTCTCACATATCACATAGTCTCACACATTACACACATCACTAATGTTTCGCAAACACATCACTCTCACATATCACATAGTCTCACACATCACACACAGCCACACATATCGCTAAATGTTATCCAAACATATCACTCTAACATACTCACATAGACTCACACATCACACACAGCCTCACACATCACTAAATGTTACCCAAGCATATCACTCACATATCACATAGCCTCACAAATCACACACAGCCAGACACATCACTAAATGTTACCCAAACACATCAATCTCACATATGACATAGCCTCACATATCACACACATCGCTAAATGTTACCCAAACATATCACTTTTACATGATTACATAGCCTCACACATCACACACAGCCACACATATGGCACACAAACAGATACAACACTTACAGCCGCCCCAAACATACACAAAACAAAGTAACTTCTTGCACACAGCCTTTAAAAAAAATATTTCCGGGTGCACACCCTAATAAAATATGCCACACACGCTTATGATTGCAGTATTATTTGTGCGTTTAGGATTATATGGTTTACGGTTAAAGAAGGTTACATTTTATTTTGGATGTTTGATAATTGATTTCATTATAGGAGCACAATTACATTCTAAGTGATGACAATAGATTCAAATAGGATATGAGCCTGTAAACAGATTCGTGGTCTGTCTAATGGAAAATCCAGCCCCTGTTGGTGTCTGTGAAACAAATTCATTGTCGGTGATGCCTGATCCACCTCTTATCAACATATATCCTTCATCATATAATGCACTGCTTCTTCAGAACTTGCCAACTGTACTAAACTTTTCAAGTCCCTCTGCATCTGAAAGCTTGGCATTTAGGTACCAAGTCTGTAACTCTCAAAATTTAATGCCCATGAAGGAACAATTCACACTTTGGTGAATGGCTCTGCAAGATTTTTACGGACAATATGCTCCCTTGGATCATATACAATATATACAGCCTAGGGATGTGCATGGGAAAAATATTCGGTTCGGTTCGCCTTTCAGAAATTCGGGACTTCAGAACTTCGGCACTTCGGCACTTTGACACTTCGGAACTGTCAGGGTTTCTTTGCTGTTTTAAACAGCCACCCTTCCTTTTTCAGTGTCTGAGGTTTCAGCTGTAATTAACGATCAGCTCCTTCAGCATGTTGCCACGGTTACTCACCTGAGAATAGTAATCAACCCTGCTGCTAATCAGTTCAGCCTATTTAAGCAGCAAATCCCAGAACCTCCTTGCCCTTGCGTGGTTTCCTGTTCCCCAGAAGTCTCCTTGTTCCTGTGTTTCCTGTTTGCTCCTGGTTCCTGACTCTGGCCTTGTTCCTGACTCCGCTGCTCACCGTTCTCTTGATCCTGGCTAGTCTGACTACCCGCTCTGGTGACTGACCCCTGCTTGCCTCCTGGACTTTGCTTTTGGTTATTTCTTTGTTATTTATTAAATAAAGGTGTTTTTGCATCTAGATCTGTCTCTGTCTGGTTCCTGGTTCCTGACAGGAACTTCGACACTTCGAAACTTCGGAACTTCGGCACTTTGAGACTTCAGGACTTTAAGGGTAAGTGTAGGATTAGGGTAGAGTTAGGGTTGGTTTAGGGTTAGAGTAGGGTAAGGGTTAGGGTTAGGCTAGGGGTAGGGTTAGGGTTGGTTTAGGAGTAGGATTAGGGGTAGGGTTAAGGGTAGGTTTAAGGCTAGGGTTAGGTTAGGGGTGGGGTTAGGGTAGGGTTAGTTTGGGGATAGGGGTAGGGTTAGGGTAAGGTCAGAGGTAGGGTTAGGGTAGGGAAAGATTATGGTTAGGGGCAGGGTTGTGGTAGGAGCAGGGTTAAGGATAGGAAAAGGGTTATGGTAGGGTTAGGGTTAGGGGAAGGTTTAGGGTTAAGGTAGGGTTAGGGTAGGGTAGGGTTACCCTAACCCTACCCCAACCCCTAACCCCAACTCTCTCCTGTTTTGCCATTTTTCAGAAATCCAATGCACTTCAGCACTTCTGAAATTTGGCACTTCGGCAATTCGGCAATTCAGCAATTCAGCACTTCTGTAAATTTGGTTCGGTTCGGCATTCCGAAATTCAGCACTTCAGCACTACAGCACTTCGGACATTCGGAAGCATCCGATGTCCGAATTTCGTCCGAGTTTGCATTCGGAACAAAACTAATTGCACATGTCTTATACTGCCTTAAGACATGTGGCTCAGGAATCCACGGTGCTTTCTGTTAGCTGTGACTGACATTCTTCTCATCAGCTGGGAATACTTTTTCATTCATTCTAAAATCAATTTCTGTAAAGAATGCCTTGTCACTTGTCATATGGTTTATTGTCCCAAATCAATGTTCTATTTTCATGTGTGCACTCTTTTCAGTATTATCAAATCATCCACTACATGAGATGTACATGATTTTCTTTGTAGATGTTTTATCTTTTTTTGCATTATGATGACTCTTTCCTCTCTGCTCTCCAGAGAGATACATTTTTCTAATAGCCTTGCTTTCTGCAGTGAAAGCATTACCTAGGTTCTTCAAACCCCCGACTACTCAGGATGTGGATTGAAGGCCCCTGCAGTCAGGACCCAGGTCGACAAACTGCCCAAGAGCCGGTGTCATGGGAGTGCAGAAGGAGAGACCTAGGTATGTGAATGATACCTGGGAGGGATGCCACAACACTTTTTATGAATTTTTTTCCATCAAAGAGATCATATTTTAGAGGTCCTATGAACTCTTCTTGTTGGTGATAAATAATAGACTTGTGCGTGGAGAAAATATTCGGAATGTCTGAAATTTTTGTTTCGGGTGCATTGGGATTTATTCATGTGGTGTTTTAGTTTGGACTAATTTCATCATGCAATCGATTTAGGAAAAATAATTCAGACAAAACAAAATGGTGTGAAAATGCACTTATTTGTGACCCTATTATATTTTTTCATATTATAAAGAAATTTCCAGTATTTTCTTTGAAATGCTTTCTACATGATCGAGCCCAGTCAGATGAAAATGTGGAAGTGAACTACTTCATTTTGCTCAACTCCATCTCCAATCTCCACTAAATATTCATAACTCTGTCAAGGGCACAGTCACTGGGTTAATAGGCTAATTAAATAGTTCCATGTACAAAGCTAGGTCCTCAATGTTAAAGTGGCATCTTTAACGCAATTCCACAAAATAATGAATTGCATTTAGGAAATAATTATTTTTACTTGTAGTATCAGGATTGCGAAAGGAAAAATAATAACTCATTAAGACTGTATTAACCCACTTTACTGGCACTTGACAAAAAAATTATTTAATATTTTATCTATCAGTTTAGTGTTTGACTTTGTGCAAAGAAAGTATACATCAGATAACATGGCATGCTATTGACAAATAAAAACATTACTAAAAATATAAATTACAACTAGTAAACGTTATGTGATCTTTATTAGGACAAACATGACGTGAAATGGTTGTGGAAACAGAAGCTGTGTAAATTTAACTTTTCAGGTCAGCAGGTATACACTGATCAGTTGCAATAATAAAACTACCTGCCTAATATCGTGTAGGTCCCACTTGCGCTGCCAAAATAGCTCTGATGCATCGATACATGGAGTCCACAAGATCTCTGAATGTTTCCTGTGGTAACTGGCATCAAGATATTAGTAGCATAACATTTAATTCCTGCAAGTTGTGTGGTAAGGCATCCATAGAACGGATTTGGCATTCAAGCACATCCCACAGATGCTCAATTAGATTGAGATCTGGGGAATTTGGAGACCAGGGCAGCACTCTTTCTTATGTTCCTCTAACCATTCCTGAACACATTTTGCAGTGTGTCGAGGTACATTACCCTGCTGAAAGAAGTCACTACCCTCAGGAACCACCTTTGCCATGAAGAGGTGTAAGTGTTCTGCAACAATCTCTAGGTAGATGGCACATATCAAAGTAACATCCACATGAAGGCCCAACATTTCACAGCAGAACTTTGCCCAGAGCACAACACTGCCTCCACCGGCGTGCCTTCTTCCCATAGTGTCCAATGCTATTGCACACGTGTTAAAAGTACTTTAGAGCCCTGTAAAGAGTGGTCCACCATCCACCAGGAATAGTATAAAAGTAGAAATCCACAGGCGTCACATGTCAGATGTACGAGGTATTTGATTGAAGATCAAAGGGCAAAAATATACATTTTGGATCTGATTAAGGCCTAAAGGCCAAAACATCTTTTTATCCTTTTATCGTCAATCAAATACCTTGAATTTCATCATACATGTGACGCCTGTGGATTTCTACTTTTTTTCTTTCCATAGTGCATCATGCTGTCATCTCTTGCCCAGGTAAACAACTCACACGCACCTGGCCATTCATCTGATCTAAAAGAAAATATGATTCACCAACTGTGATTCCATTGCCCCATGGCCCAAATTTGATGCTCAAGTCTCCATTAAAAGAGCTTTCAGTGAGGACAGGGATCATCATGGACACTCTGACTGGTCTGCAGCTAAGCATCCCCAAACTGCAATTCACTGTGTGTTCTGACACCTTTTTATCATGGTCAACATTAAGTGTTTTAGCAATTTCAACTACAGTAGTCATTCAGTTTGATCAGACCAGATGAGCTAGCCTTCGCTCCCCATGTTTTTCAGTGAGCCTTGAGCACCCATGACCATGACGTTGGTTTACTGGTTATCCTTCCCTGAACCATTCTTGGTAGGTACTAACAACTGCATACAGGCAGGGCCGTCTTTAATATTGACCGGACACTGGGCAACCATTTGCTTGGGGCCCCTGGACTCTGCCCCCTGCCAGACATACTAACACACATACACAGAGACATACACTGACAGACATACTAACACACGCTGACACACACACTGACAGACACATATTGACAGACATACTGACACACACACAGAAACATACACTACAGACATACTGACATATGCAGACACATATACTGACACACATACACAAAGACATACAATGACAGACATACTGACACACATACAGACACATACAATAACAGACATACTGACATACACAGACACATACAATAACAGACATACTGACATACACAGACAGACATACTGACACAAGCACAGACACATACACTGACAGACATACTGACATGAACATACACTGACAGACATACTGACAAACATACACTAAAAGACATACTGACACAAACACAGACAGACATACTGACATAAACATACACTGACATACATACTGACACAAACACATACACTGACAGACATACTGACATGAACATACACTGACAGGCATACTGACAAACATACACTAACAGACATACTGACAAACATACACTAAAAGACATACTGACACAAACACAGACAGACATACTGACATAAACATACACTGACATACATACTGACACAAACACATACACTGACAGACATACTGACATGAACATACACTGACAGACATACTGACAAACATACCCTAACAGACATACTGACAAACATACACTAAAAGACATACTGACACAAACACAGACAGACATACTGACATAAACATACACTGACATACATACTGACACAAACACATACACTGACAGACATACTGACACAAACACAGACACAGACAGACATACTGACATAAATTTACACTTTTAAACCCACCCACAAGTTTCCTACCTTGGAAGGTGGTTCCCCAGGTGTCCAAACTGAAGGCTGTTGGGATCTGCCTCTCCTGGCAAGGGTCCCTCCTTAGTCCCCCGCGCGGCTCCTCTCCTTAGTGGGAGGAAGTGACTCGCAGCCGTCACTTCCTCCCAGCGCTGCCGAAAAGCAAAGGGCCCGGTCGCGCTGTTAAAGTGCTACAGCGTGTGACCGGGCCCCTGCTTACAATACCCACCCGGTGGCCTGCTTAATGTGAGGGCCAGCGGCCCCATGGGGGAAACAATTGTTGAGGGCAGCGGGGCCCACGGGGAAGCTGCCTTGGGCCCCCCAAGAGTAACAGGGCCCGGGGCGGCTGCCCCGTTTGCCCCGCGTTAAAGACGGCCCTGCATACAGGGAACAACCCACAAGACTTTGGAGATGCTCTGACCCATCCTTTTACCTATTTAGCTCTTGTCAAAGTAACACAGATCTTTGAGTTTGCCCATTTTTCCTGCTTCCAACACATGAGATTCAAGAACTGACTGTTCACTTGCTGCCTAAAATATCTAACCCCTTAACAGGTATCATTGTAACAATATAATCAATGTTATTCACTTCACCTGTCAGTGGTTTTAATGTGGTGGCTGATCTTTGTATACTGCACATTAGAGAACATCAAAACCCATGCGCCTTCTTTCGGCCCTTTAGGACATATTGTTATACATTTGGTTCTTCACTTGAGGTGAAAAATAACAATTTCTATTAGGTACGTATCAATTGAAAGCTATGTTTTTTTGTGGGATGTAGATCTCTACAGCCTCTAGAAAACATTACTTAAAGGAACACTCTAAGCACTACAATCACTACAACACTCACTCATTAACCCTTCACTTGTACGCAGACAAACCATTTTAGAATGGTTTGTCTTTGTACCTGAGGTCCACCAAGTGCTGCTTACCATCACCACAACAGTCTTTAAAGAGCTGAAAGCTCACTGTCTGGGCTAAGCCGATGGCTTAGTTTATTGGCTGAGTGATAAGCTGACACTCTGAGACAATGAGTTAACCCTGTACCGCAGCTCCAGACAAGTCTTGGCTGCAGAAAGGAGTCGGAGAGTAGCCTTTCTATTTTAGTTTGACTATGTACAATGGGGACACCAAGGCACTCTTGGCACCATAACTACTACAATGTTCTTGAGAGCCCTAACTAAGGTTAGTGTGTGCAAACTGTGAGGATATTTATGGGGTGATAAATATTAAAAATAATATTTTCATAAAAATTATCAAAAATTAATTGAATCATTTTTATTATATCAAAAATGTATATCTTAGTACTGTTTCCCCGATTAATTATTTAAAACTGAGAATTACCCACTATTTTAATTATCTTAGATCCTAGAGGAAGTTTCACCATAAGATTTTTACTTTACACATTAATCACAAAATAATTATAAAAATCTAATTTATTGTGACAATAATAATAAAAATAATATATGTAACATGCATGACAATAATCAGTGAATTTTTAGGTATAACATAAGACTACAATATGGCAGTGGTTTAACACAATATAGACAGCTAAAAGCAACAGTTATATAAGCAACAGTTGTCAACAAGATTTAAAGATTTATGATAGGACACTGCTTAGAAATAGTGATGTCCCGAACGGTTCGCCGAACGGTTCGCCACGAACGGTTCGCCACGGACTCATCATTGAGTAAACTTTGACCCAGCACCTCACAGTCAGCAGACACATTCCAGCCAATCAGCAGCAGACCCTTCCTCCCAGACCCTCCCACCTCCTGGACAGCTCACTAAGAATGCAGCTTCACAATGAATGTAAAATGGATGCTGTCCAGGAGGTGGCAGGGTCTGGGAGGGAGGGTCTGCTGCTGATTGACTGGAATGTGTCTGCTGACTGTGAGGTACAGGGTCAAAGTTTACTCAATGATGAGTCCGTGGCGAACCGTTCGTGGTGAACCGTTCGCGAACCGTTCGGCGAACCGTTCGGGACATCACTACTTAGAAACCAACTTACACAGAACTGAGCATTTCACAGCAGTAGTGTGTAAAGCAATAAACACTTTGGCTGACAGTCAAATCACACTGAATTCACTCTTCCACTGCTAGCTACAATACTCATAGGTAAGATATCCTATTGTCATGGGCATCTGCAGGAATTTTTCCAGGGGGGTGCATAATGGTAATGACATCCATGCTTGAAATCATGAAAGGAAAGGGGCATAGTCATTATCACATAAAGCCAAGGTGAATAGCCTTTTTTACATCTATGGTGTCAGGAATACATGTTTGTATTTCTGACACTATAGTGTTCCTTTAAGCAAATTAAAGCAACATTCTGGTCACCATAACAACTTCATCTAAATGAATATGTTATGATGCCAGGAAGCCCCTGGGTGCACTCTTTCCTTTTTAAGGGGTTAAACCGCTCTCAAATGGTTGAACCCCAAAGGCTTCCTCCAGCTCCAGATCTCCAGGTCGCTCAGTGGTATTCGGCTTCTGAAACGGAGTGTCAGGAAGTGCAGATTGACTAGAGTGGTCAGTTGATGCTCTAAGCCAATAGCTAGTTCCCGGTTCATAAATATGTTTAACTTTTTTTTTGGTGTCCTGGCGGCGGTACTGAGCGGCCGCATGTGCTGAGCGCTCCGCTCCGACGGCACCCACAGAGGAGTAATTTGGCGGCTAGCCACGAAAAAGCGGGGCACCATATACCCCAACGAGCATGTCGCAAAGCAAGGGGAAAAGGCAGGCGGAAAAAACGGACCGGAGTGCATTTTTTGCCGCACGGACACACCAGGGGAGACAGGCCTTGATGCAGGATGAGGGCCAAGATGGCGCCGAGGAGGCTGGTGAATCACTGCACACAGACACAGTGGCAGCTGGCCCCCTCACACAAGAGGTGATGCAGACAATGCTAGAACAAATGTCTGCAAGATTGGAGAATAGCTTCAAATCCACAATTGGAGCACTACATGATGACCTAAAAGAACTGGAGGTGAGAACTGCTGGGACTGAAGTTAAAGTGGCAGAGCTAGAGGAGGCACGCAGGGGGATGGAAGAAGAAATGGCAGGGATACAAAACCGTATGCAGCAGTATGAGATAAAGCTGGCAGACATTGAGGACAGAGCTCGCCGCAACAACCTGCGAATTCGCGGAGTGAGCGAGGAGGTGGGACCCGCAGAGCTGGCAGCCTATCTGACAAATCTGCTGAAAGCGCTGGCGCCAGACATACCGCTAGACCTGCTGCTCATGGACAGGTACCATCGAACCGCCAAACCCAGTTTTCTACCTCCAGACACCCCACGAGACATCCTCATCAGAATGCACTACTACCATGTGAAAGAATTAGTGCTACAAGCAAGCAGAGCGAAGAAGACGCTTCCTGAACCGCATGGGGGACTGTTAGTGTTTGCAGACATATCAACATACACGTTGAAACGAAGGAGAGAATTTAGAGAAGTCACAGAACAGCTCCGACGCCACAAGCTGCCATATCGCTGGGGATACCCGGTGAAGATCCTGGTGTCCAGAGGAGGGAAAGTGTCAGCTATCAACACACCAGAAGAAGGAGCCCTACTGCTACAAAGATGGGGTCTCACTGAACCAAACCAGCAACGAAGCCCAAAGAGGACGCAAACCGCCTCCAAAGACTGGAGAAAGTCCAAGAGACTGACATAAAAGACTACACCACAACTAACTCAGATATACGAGCGTCCGCAGGAGCTGGTTGTGTAGCCGGTCCTGATAATTGGACCATGAAGTCAGCTGGGGGTATCGTATAATTGTTATAACCTATGTTGAATGTTAATGTCATACCTAGACATGTTAGGCATGTGTAGAAATTGAAAAAAAAAAAAAAAAAATTATTATATATCTATATACTTTTATTGTAGGCGTTTATATACAGGCATTTATACCTATGTGGGTATGCAGGTCCCACAATGCTTCACTGTACAATACAGGGGGCATTAATACCCGGCTAAGCGCCAATACTCACAGACCACTTAGCAAGCCATAGAGTGGGTCGACTCGGGGTCCACACCCCACAGGAAGGAAGTTCGGACTTCCCCCTCCACAGGTACCAGGAGTACCTAGGCCGAGAATGGCACACCTGTTTATTGTGTATATGTTTTATATGTTTTCCCAGTTATTACCCTGTCCCACCCCCCACCCCGGTCTCGTGGAGACTTGCCACCCCATGTCCAGCCCCCAATACCTACAGGGAGTCCACACAGCTGATCCAACACACTGGGCCTCAGTCCCTGCAAAGGTACCTCAGCCCACCTACCCATCCCTAACCCGGCGAGTGAATTATGCCCGATTCCTACCCTCACTTCAGGGAAGGTCGCTCGACTTGATGCTGCTGGGACGAGCGAACCCCCCGCACTGGTCTTTAATTCCACGGATGACCCTTATAAAAGCCATTGGGTATAAACCCCCATGAAAATTTTCTCTCTCAATGTAAGAGGGTTAAACCTACCGGTTAAGAGACACCAGCTATATAGAGAACTCAAGAGAACAGATGCGGACGTTATCTGTCTCCAAGAGACACACTACAGAACTGACAGTTATATCCCACCGACGACTTCGGACTACCCACACCAATACCACGCGACGTCCCCCACAAAGTCCAAAGGGACATCTATACTAATCTCTAAGCAAGTAGCATTTACTATGATCTCTGTAGAGGTAGACACCAATGGGAGATACATAATACTGAAATGCTCAATTAACAACATGATGTATACAATCACCAATATATACGCACCCAATACATTACAAGGAACGTTTCTGAGACAGGTGCTACAGAGAACTGAATCGATCCGCGAAGGAGTGTCAGTTATCTGTGGAGACTTTAATCATGTTTGGGACCCAAAACTGGACACTAACACTTCCCAACACAGCCCACGATATAAAATACTGCATAGACAGTGCAAAAAGCTACAGAAGATCCTCTCCCTACACCACTATTATGATACCTGGCGGATTTCCCACGCTTCGGAGCGTACGTACACTCACTTCTCCCACGTACATAACACATATTCGAGGATAGATGGGTTTCTCATACATGGCCAAAGCCTAAACCAAATCACAGACTGTGTCATAGGACAGATTACATGGTCGGACCACGCACCGGTTACACTGTCAGTAAGAGACCAATATGATTATAAACACCGCAGCCCATGGAGGCTGAATGCCTCCCTGTTGAATGATCCGTCATTCAAGAAAGAGGTAGAGGAGACTTTGACCAACTACTTCACTGAGAACGCTACCCCAGATATATCCCAGGGCACCCTATGGGCGGCACATAAATCTGTAGTCAGGGGTATCTTTATCAGGAGGGCGTCCTATTTACGTAGAAAATCCTCGGCCCAGACCACGCAATGGCAGAAGGAATTGTATCAATTAAACACACAAAATCAAATCTCCCCTTCTGCTGAGCTAAAATTACAAATCACCACTATTATAAACAAGCTACACCAAAAAGCAATAGAACAAACAGGATATATGCTACAGAGGTTGAAAATTAATCAATACACGCAAGGGAACAAAGCTAGTAGACTATTAGCTAGGAGACTGCAAGAACGAAGGGCGAGCCAGAAAATAGCTTTCCTTATATCCCATACGGGAGAGAAGAAAATGATACCCAGAGACATATGCAATGAATTTGCAAACTATTACGCCGACTTGTACAACATCAACAAACATGACACCACATTCCAGCCCACGGCGGAACACATAAATAAGTACTTAGACACGATTGATCTCCCAAGAATCACGACCCAACAGGCGACCGATCTCATTAGACCCATCACAGAGGAAGAACTCCATACCATAATAAAACAGCTACCAAACGGCAAAGCCCCAGGCCCGGATGGACTTGACAATGCATACTACAAACAATTTCACCACATACTGACACCCCACCTGGTGCGCACATTCACAGAGGCGACGGCTGTACAGAAATTACCACCAGACACGCTCTTGGCCCACATCATAACGTTACAGAAACCAGGGAAGCCTCCCACCATCCCACAAAATTTCAGACCCATATCCCTGCTTAACACCGACGCGAAAATATTTGCCAAACTATATGCGATGAGATTGAGCAGTCTCCTACCTCAGATAATCCACAAAGACCAAGTTGGGTTTGTGTTAGGGAGACAGGGAGCGGACAACATACGCAAGGTCCTGAATATACTGCACAGTTTACCCAAACTACACAAGGGGGGAGGGATTGTCATCTCCCTAGATGCCGAAAAGGCATTCGACCGCCTGCACTGGGGGTTCCTGGAGGCAGTCCTGACAAAATTTGGAATACCAGGAGAATTTAGAGCCGCGGTCAAAGCGTTATATAGCGCTCCGACAGCCCAGGTACTTAGCGCAGGTTTTCTTTCTAACCCGTTTAGTATCTCAAACGGCACGAGACAGGGATGTCCCCTGTCTCCCTTGTTATACGTTCTGGCCTTAGAGCCACTGGCAATAAAGATTAGGCAACATGACTCTATCCACGGGGTACAGATTGGGGAAACGGAATATAAAGCCAACTTATTCGCGGATGACGTGCTCCTGACCCTAACACAACCACTGATTTCACTGCCAAACCTACTGACTGTCATAAAAGAATATGGAGACAGCTCCTATTACAAGCTAAATGTGACAAAAACTCAGGCCATGGGGATTGGGATGTCTGATGCCGTCCTACAGGTATTGCGGGAAAAGTTCGTAATGGACTGGAGGACAGACAGCGTCTCTTTCCTGGGACTTCAATTAACAAAGACAATGGGGGGACTATTTAAGGCCAACTACGAAGCCCTACAAAAAGAGATAGAGGCCAGTTTGGCCTCATGGGGAGATAAATACCTCTCCTGGCTGGGCAGGATGGCAGCATTTAAAATGTCTATCCTCCCCAAATTACAATACTTATTTCGAACTCTGCAAATCGATCTTCCAACCTCCTACTTAACCAAAACACAGGCGATACTTACTAAATTCGTATGGGCACGTAAACGAGTGAGAATAGCCGCCAAACACCTGTATAGACCCACTCACCAAGGGGGTCTAGCCCTACCAAATATCAAAATCTATTATCAGGCGTCGTTACTAGCCCCAGTGCTAGGGTTCCAATCCCCAACACAGGTCCCGCAATGGCTGGAAATAGAAAACCATTGGCTTCAAGGGACGGACCTCCGCAGCTTGTTGTGGGTACCTAAAACACTACGCTCTCACCAACCCAATATACTACCCACCACGAAAACATTACTGAGGACTTGGGACAGAACACACAAATCACTGCTCTCTGCGACACCGTGGTCACCGGCAACACCTCTATCATGCTTACATGTAGCAAACAACACATTTGACCATAGGGAATGGACGAGGAGAGGCTGCACACATGTGAGGGACTTACTGGAAGAACAACAGATAGTCCCATTCCCCATCATTAAAGAGAGATTCGAACTGCCCCCCAGATCGATATTCCCGTATCTTCAACTAAAATCCATGTTAGGGGCCCAAAAGTCCACAGTAGAGGGGGAGACCACACTCACGGAGTTTGAAAGGACTTGTTTAAACCCAAAGCAGAAGAGGGGCCTGATTTCCCTATGCTACACACTCCTAAATAGAGGCGATCCCGTACACAAAGACAGATTTAGTACAGCGTGGCAGGCAGACATTGGGAAGCACTTCGAGGACACCCAATGGAGACGCGCCACCACGGCACACAAAGGAAGGACCACATGCACGTCCCATCTAGAATTAATGCGCAAGGTATATTACAGGTGGTACATGGTGCCAGTAAAACTGGCAAAAATTTACCCAGGAACCTCAGCCGAGTGCTGGAGATGTGGGGAACCAGAAGGTTCGATGTATCACATATGGTGGAAGTGTGAAACACTTAGACCTTATTGGGAGATGGTTGAAAAGTTACTTAATGAGATACTAGAGGATAATATTACTCTCACCCCAGAAATGGGCCTACTGTTCATGAACATAGATAGATTCCAGGGCAGTGAGACAATTCTAGTCTTTCACATCCTAATAGCGACACTGACTCTTATAGCCAGAGAATGGAAGTCAGACAAGGCACCGACGAAAATAGCCCTAACGAGACAGATCTCCACCAATTTACACTACGAACTCATAGCCAGGAAAAATTTAGGTAACAAGCGCAAGTTTGAGGAAGCATACAGTAGGTGGGAGGACAAAACCGCGCCCCAGGAGATAGGAGACAGAGACGGAGACTAGCCCACTGACACAGACCCAGCCCGACATGTAGAATTTACATAGCAAGCGTACAAGAATCCCTCAAGACTGAGGGGAGCCCAGGGACTTGGAACCCCAGGGGAAGAGCGAGAACAGACAGGAATCACCGGAAACACCAGAGAAGGGCAGGGAAACGATATGAATATAGCGAGCATAGAATAGAGCAAAACCGGTAGGGAAAGAGGGCATATCACAGTCTTTTCCCTCCCTAAACCCCCCCCCACTCCCACAGCCCACTTTCCCCCCCCCCCTACGCAGGGAACGGCAAGCTAGTTCAAGGGCAAACTTCCAGAGAGTACAAGAGGTCGCTTCAGGGAAACCTAAACAGAGATGATAGATAGCGGGGCGACTAAGCAGGTCCCTAAGCAGAGACAGGAGGACGTGGCGAATGCAGACAAAGGGCGGGCTAGTCCGCTATGAAACAGAGAAATGTAGGCGAAGTCACACAGGAAGCTACATAAGATACTATATGTGATGCTGCATATGATGTTATACACGATGTTATGTACTATGTTAAACTGGAAGTCATGTAAAACGAGATGTGGGATGTTCCCTCCCCCCACCCTTTTCTTCCTTCTGTATCCCAAGTTTGCTTCGTAAGCGAAAATAAAAATTGTCAAATTGAAAAAAAAAAAAATATGTTTAACTTTTTTATGAATGGGGAGCTACTGATTGGCTTAGAGTGCCAGCTGACAGCGCTAGCCAATCAACAACACCCCTACCCAGCGGCACTCTGTGCTTCCTGACACTCAGTAAATAAAAGTGAACACATTACACTGATATTTATTTTTTTACCCGGGGAGATGAGAAGGTCCAAAGTTTCCCTGCAAGGTCCAGGTACCAAAGCCTTATGATGTGGTGTCCAGAATAAAGTGGAGCGTTCACTTCACTTGTCCTTCCTGCTCCAATTCTCCTTCATTTGACACAGTCTTCTTTTTATTCTGACACTGTCTTCTCTCCTCCTTGGCTCCTTCTGCTCCTTTACTTTTCTGCTTATTTTGCACCCTTCTGCTCCTTTCTCTTTCTGATCTCTTTCTGCTCCTTCTCCTACTTTATCTTTGTGCTCCTTGCTGTCCTTTGCTACCCTTTTCTGCTTCTTCTCCTTCTTTACCTTTG
>OW240916.1:264594966-264635807 GCA_933207985.1 Pelobates cultripes | reverse complement strand
AGTGGATGGTTGCCACAACAAAAAAATGCACAGAGGTAGCTGAAAGTAGCTGAGGTAGAGTGAGCCGTTCAAATACTTAGGACTTTATCTTCTTAGTTCGAAGGTTAAGGCACATAAAATATGAAAAAAATATCTTACCTCATACTACACTCACCTAGAGGTTTCCTCCTCCTTAAAACACAGCCTAATCACACAAGAAATTTGGCAATGTTAATGGAAATTAATCTACCCATGTTTATAAAAACCAAGCAGGATGAAAAACATTGACATTTGCTTGAAGGATAAATATATATCTTCTACGGCAAAAGTAACAAACATTTACCACATCCATTATACAGCTCTATTGTATCAATTTTCTGCATGAAGAATATACTTAAGAGTGTTTTTATTATTATTTATAATAGCATTTTTATAGCGACAGCATATTACAATCATAAAAGGGGAAGGTTAAGAAGGCCCTGCTCAAATGAGCCTTCATGTTTTGTGTCTTGGAAGAATGCCCTTCAGGAACAGGTACACTTCCTCTGTGATCAAACCTTAAAGTGATCCTGTTATGAAAAAATAAACTTATCTAAAATCACTCCAATATACAATAAATACACTATATATCACAAATATACATGGTGTTTTCAATGTAAAATATGGGGATTTACTCCTTTTTCCTTCATTCCAGGGCTGCTTTGTCGGTGTTACTCTTTAACCCCTTAAGGACCAAACTTCTGGAATAAAAGGGAATCATGACATGTCACACATGTCATGTGTCCTTAAGGGGTTAAAGGACCATTATAGTGCCAGGAAAACATACTTGTTTTCCTGGCACTATAGTGCCCTGTGGGTGCCCCCACCCTCAGGGTCCCCCTCCCGCCGGGCTTGATGGAGAGGAATGAGTTAAACTTACCTCTTTCTCCAGCCCTGGGCGGGGGACTCTCCTCCTCCTCTCCTCCCTCTTTGGCTGAATGCGCACGCGCATTGAGCCAGTCCATAGTAAAGCATTCACAATGCTTTCCTATGGACGCTGGCGTCTTCTCACTGTGATTTTCACAGTGAGAAACGCAGAAGCCCTCTAGCGGCTATCAATGAGACAGCCACTAGAGGCTGGATTAACCCTAATATTCTCTGAAACTGCTATGTTTATAGAAAAAAAGGGTTAACCCTAGATGGACCAGGCACCCAGACCACCTCATTAAGCTGAAGTGGTCTGGGTACCTATAGTGGTCCCTTAAGTAACTCAGTCCTCCACTCCACCTGCACTCCCCCAAACTTCTTCTTTGATGTGCCCTGCTTGGTGACATTACTGAAGTTTGGTTAAGATAATGTAGGGTTATGTCCCTGGCAGAAAAATCAATCTACTCTAATGAGAAGGTGGTCAGTGCAGACAGGCAGGCATTTTTGTAGTTAAAAGACGCTCTATTTGAAAGACAATGTTTGAAGTGTCAAAAGTAGGTTAATCTAAGGGTTGAAGCACTCATAATGTAGTATTTATGTGTCAGGCTGATCCGTTATGCAGAACTAATGTATGCACTGAAAGGTATTAGTCATTATTTATAACAGATCAATCAATCAATCAATTAATCACTTCCATGGATCAGTACAATGGATTGGCGGTCATTGATCTCAATAGTTAAGGCAAATCACCATATGGTGACAAAAAATCTATCTCCTAAATGTTGTTTTTTTTCCATTGGGGAGAGACAAATGGGAAATCTTATTATGCATCTAGCTTAAACCCAACCAGGTTGCTATCGTATAACCCATATTGTTAAAACTGACGGCACCTATATTACTGACCTGATGGATATAAATAAAGTCTCTTCTTACCATTTCTCTACCATTTTTGCATAAAAACAATGACCCTATGAGATGAATGGAATTAATGAAGAGAGCAAATCCTCTAGATTAACTATTGATCAGAGAAACATTCTTAATGTCCCCATTAGGGAGGAACAGGTAGTGTGAGTAATAAAAACAGGTATGGAAGGAAAGGCATTGAAACCAGATGGGCTCACAATTGATTACCATAAAATTCTAAAAGGCCTAACAACCCTGTGCAATGCCATTTATATAGATAAAGTGCAGATCAAACTCCTTACAGCCTCAAGAACAATCTTAATTCCAAAACCAGATAAAGACCAAGCCTCCTACAGACCAATCACACATTAAATAATGACTTCAAACTTCTCACTAAAATACTGGCCAACAGACTCCAGCAGTTTGTACCCTCTATTCTACATTTACAACAATTACAATTCTTTAGAGGCAGAAAATCCATCCAAAGAATTAGAACAGCAATAACATCAGCCTCTATTTATGACAATCACCCTTAACAAAAATCATTTTGTCTTTTAAAAAGTATCCCAGCCTCACATTTTCAAAATTCTAAAATACCGCTTTTTTTGAATTTTGTTTTTTAATTTCACGAAGGCCTTACACTCTCAACAATCTACAAAAATAAACACTAATGGCCCAGATTGAAAAGACCTCTTGATTTCGAGATGGGTAAAGCAAGGCTGCCCATTATCACCTATCTTTTTAAATCTACATGTCAAGCCACTTATTCGATTATCTACTCTTCTGAGGACATAAAAGGAATTCAGTTGGGCCCTTAGTTCATTAAATTTATGGGTTTTGCAGATGATCTTTTACTTTACCTCTCGGATCCCAAAACATCCCTCTGGAATAAAATTTTGAAAGATATGGCTCGATAATAGCCTTTTAAATTAAAGGGACACTATAGTCACCCAGACCACTTCAGCTCAATGAAGTGGTCTGGGGGCCAGGTCCCTCAGGTTTTAACCCTTCAGATGCAAACATAGCAGTTTCAGAGAAACTGCTATGTTTACATTTGAGGTTAAGCCAGCCTCTAGTGGCTGTCTTCCGGATATTTTGCCTCCATCGCACAGAGTGTCCATAGGAAAAATGCTTTCCTATGGACACTTTGAATGCGCACGCATTAGGCTCCCGTGACGTCGGACGGGGGAGCTGACGTCGGTGGGGGAGGAGAGGTCACCAGCACCGAGGGAACCAGGCGATGGAATAAGGTTAGCTGCCCCACTCTCAGGGTCCCCCCACGGGAGGGGGACCCTGAGGGTGGGGGCACCCTCAGGGCACTATAGTGTCAGGAAAACTGCTTTGTTTTCCTGACACTATAGTGATCCTTTAACTGGTAATATTAGCGGGTGGAAGGAATATAATAAGTCCCAGAACAAAAGGGCATGGACCCAATTCTTAAATGATTAGAAGGGAGGTTATAGTCCTGGCTGGGGATAAAAATAAACTTATATTAGAATATAAGAATAAAAATATTGTGAAGTACGCAATATATATAATTCCTAACTTTATTGCCTCAGAATGTACTAAAACTTAGGTTAATGAGCTCATTCACTCTTTGATTAAGAATAGAAAACGGATGGAGAAAAAATGTCTCTTATAGTGCTACCAGAAATATATAGGGTATATGCAAGTGCTCACTAAACTTATAACAAGAGAAAAGAAGAAATAATAAAAAATTATAATAATCCCAAACCAAAATGATATGGATAGCAAAAAATAATAAAAAATAGTGAAAGAGTCACGATATACTGAATAAAGTGTATACAAAAGGTTTCCCCAATCTCAGTTACCAATCTGAACATAGGGGGGTTCAAAAAAGATCAAATGCAATGAAATGTGTATAGAATCACTATATGTCAAAAATTACAATTGGGGTTAGATAATGCTGTCACTTGAAAAGAACCCAGACCGATCTTTTAGCAATCTGCATTGTTTGACGTGCCTCTGTAGGAAGTAACCATCGTACGACAACCTTGTTGCAATGTAAGGACACAATGTTGCAAAAGTGGTTAGAATTAATACAATCAGGAAACCCGATAGCACACTCTTTGATCTTGTTGGATCAGGCTATCTGTAGTTAGGAGGGAGTGTCCCTGCTTCAAATCTAAGGGTTCTTAATTAGCTCGGTCTGGCAGTGTATGAATGCAGGCAGAATGATTAGTCTGTAACCGCTGGAAGCAACCCTAGTATTTGTAGATAAGTAGGGGGTACCTTGGTGCACACCTCGATATATCTCTTATGATGAATCTACTGATGCATGGAGTGAGAGTTAGACTCTTAAATGAGCAGCAGATCCGATTGCCAAGTATCGCATGCAGGTAGAGCTGACCACTAGTTTGGCAGCAGTAACATACTCCAGAGATAGATCGTTCTGCTGAAAAAGAATTATTAACCCCAATAGAGATGGTGCATATAACTGAGAGAGGGAGACAGAGTGGTTTCTGCATTCATAATGTAACGTCTAAGCTGTGCCTTTGAGGGCACCTAAGACGCACTTTTCGCCGGTTTGGCGGCTCTTCAGGAGGAACCCTCACTCAGTTGTATGCGTAAATTAAAAAAACATGCCCCCCAAAAAATCCCAATGCTAAAATCAATCAAAGAAAATCAATCAAAGAAAATCAATCTTTACTCAGCAACGATCCACACAGACTGAGCTCTGCAGGGCAGGGAAAGGTTTATAAGGCCTTCCCACATTCTGCAATTTGACTTAGAGTGCTCTGACAGGTAAATCGTGAGCCTTACCTGCAAGGTCAAAATTGCCAAAGTATCCAGCTTAAGCACTACTACCACAACATACCACACAGAGGCAAAATACATAGGGAACTAACGTGGTACAAGAAACTATGGGCACAGTCACAAGAAGTAGAGGGCAGTGTATCCAGACTGTACCAAAGCCTACTGACGGGAAACCGACCCAATAACACCTTATACAAAAGACAATAGGAGGGCCGAACACCTGCTGGAGATGCGGAGTGGGACCAGGTTCCTTGAGACACATTTGGTGGGAATGCAACAAAATAAAGCCGTTCTGGGAGAGCATCGAACGAGAAATCAAACAGATCCTAGATGAACCATCACAGTTGACGATGGAGGTCGCCCTTCTACACCATACAGAGCTTCCCATATCCTTCTACATGAGGTCGATCCTGAGACACTTACTAAACGCGGCCAAGTCCCTCATCCCACTGCACTGGAAAAAGGAAAACCCACCCATGTCAGAACAGTGGAAACGCAAAGTAGAAGACATTAGAACAGCAGAGGCTAAAATAGCAGATTCGCTGGGGAGGAGCGACAAACATACGGAAATCTGGACACCTTGGATACTATACATTGCTTAGGTTGCGATGTATGACAACATACACTAGGGAGAGGGTCAAAAAGAGAGATAAGAGGGGGTTCCGGGCGCGCCGGAGGAGATGGCCCCCACCCTAACCCACCTATACGTCCCCCTAAGACCTTGTAGGGAGAGCTTAACCACACACTCATGAGGTGAACGATGAAAACGCAAGTACAGGAGCGAAGACCAAAAGGACATAAATCCCCAAATACATGAAAGACAGACGCACACGCAATGTAACATGTAAAGAAATAACAACAGTAAAAAACACATGCAGTGAGAATAGCAAAAACACAATAAAACCACATACACCCACAAACACACACTAATTCATGCACAAAGACACAACCACAACACACGAAACTAGAAAAGAACAAAAAAACACAATAATAGCCAGTGTCTACAAGACGGAAACCCGACAGAGTAGGCACATTGTCACATGCCACGACTCCGTCAACGCACAAACTCAAACCACCAGACCCATAATCGCTAATACCAACCAAAGCTGACTGACTATATCAACAAACAACCATGAAGACCACAGGGAGACAGAGACAGGGAGACAGACACACAAAAACAATATAAAGAAAATATACCAGGGGACATCGACCCCCTAACGTAAAGGTGAGATCGCTAGATACAAGAGAACAGACACGCAAACCCGAAAACAAAGCAGACACATATACGCATCATAGATTGCAAAAGGGAAGACTATAAGACAGGGCTGCGAGCAGGGGGGGGGGAGGAAAAAAAAAAGAAACAGACAGATTACAAACCTGGAAAAAAGCATTTGTAGGTCAAATAAACAAGCAAAAACCGTATAGAAAAGATGACACGCTACGCAGCGCAATAACCCCGATAACCCAAAGCAACACGGTAACGTCCGGCTGACCCACACACTTAA
Organism: Pelobates cultripes; assembly: GCA_933207985.1. NCBI lineage: Eukaryota > Metazoa > Chordata > Amphibia > Anura > Pelobatidae > Pelobates > Pelobates cultripes. The sequence continues at coordinate 264,629,736 of OW240916.1, read as the reverse complement.
TACTGGATGGGGAACATAGTTATGATAAAAAACTACGCGGTACATGGGGCCTGCGAGCCAAAAAATCAACCTAAAAGTTACAGAGCCTGCGAGCTCAAACAGCTACAAAAAACAAAAAAAGGGGGTGGGGAGTATTGACATGTATATGGTATATATCATAGAGACCTGCGAGTCTTCCTGTCTGATGTCTGATTTCCATGTCTAAGTCTATGTATGCTACAACAACTGACCAATAAAAACTCATATTTACAAATAAAATAAAAAATTGCCAATGTAGCCTCTGTGCTGGAAAGAGGCAACTGACAACTTACAGACATTCATGAAAATTAGAGAAACTTGTATATCTTGAAATCAGTCATCTTATTAATTTGTCTTTGCAGAGGGTTTTTCACATCAAGGAATGTGGAATAACCGAGATTTTCATAATTGTTAACTATTTGTCTTATTTAAAAAAAAGCTCTATATAAAAGACTCCAGACCTTTTATTCATTTAAAAATATAACGCTCATTGTACGAAACATGGCATTTCTGACTCTGTGTTTTCAGACAATGTAGCGCAACTATTTTTCTAAAACATTAAGAATATTAAATGGAACTGTCGCTTCCCAAGACATTCAATAGTATGTTTAATAATACCTCTATTTATCAAATATGTGTTTGTGATGTGTTAAAAATAAAATTAAATGTATAAATCCACACTTATTTATCATGCAACTGAGTGCTTCCACCTTGGCTTCCTGCTAATCATTGTTAGATGCTTTGTTGTTTGTATCTACCAGTTGGGATAGAGAAGGATACAGAGAAGTGGAGAAGTGAAACCATGTCTCATTTCTCAATGTTTGCCTTGGCTTCACCTTGTAAGAACTGGATTATAACGTAATTTGCTATCTCTTCATTATAAATTTAAAACAAAATGGAGTATCTCATGAAGGACAAATTAGAGATGATCAAAGTTTTATTTAATGGTGTATTTTTCTAGAGACAGTTTGCACTTAATCAAAGGCTGGGCATTTTAACATCACTTTCCTCGAGGGTTTATATGAGTTAATAGGGTAGTAAAACTTTGTCTAAAATTGTCAAGTAATATTTTTTTAATTTTTTTTTAAGAAATCAGGGCACTTGAGCATGTAGATATATAGAAAACACACAAAGGAAGGTTCAGAGCTAAAAAAGTATATATAAGAAAGAGAAGGAAGATCAACAGCCCAATGAGTAATCTCTACTTTCTTGAAGAATAAGAAAGACCTGTAGTTTTGAAGAGAATAAAAAACTGTTTGCTCCAGCAAGATGAATGCAGCCCAAATTAGACAGACTCCAATAAGGACATTTATAGCTTTATGGAAATAAATAATGTTATAGGGTTCATATGTCAGGGGGGAAACAATATAAGAAATAACCAATAATTGTCAAAATAAATAATCCAATATATTTCGAAAAATAAACTGTGGGGCCACAAATATATCCTATATGACCCTTTATGCTGTCTAAAGAAGCCATAAAGAAGGCTCCATAACATGTGAAGCATGTCTTTTATTTCATACCTTTGATTATCTACATGAAAGAAGATAAAATCATATTGGATTGTACCGCTCAAGAGCATCTCATAACTCCTTATATTGTAAGTGCATCTCTATTACTTCCATATCCCATTTGATAGACATACTACACTATATCATGCTCCATTGTAGACAAGTTCATTTTTAGACCTGTACCCATTAGTGTCATTAAAAAACACCTAAATAATCTAAAAATGAAAAACCAGTCTGGACCTGATCAAATCCCAGCAATGCTGTTGAAGCTCAGTGCGCCAGCAATTGCTAAACCCGTCGCAACCCTAATTAACGAATCCTTGGTGTCTGGATACATACCCAAACTTTGGAAGACTGCGAGAGTAGTGCCTATACATAAAAGTGGTGACACTACGTTGGTTTCTAACTATCGCCCGATATCATTGCTCCCGGTATTGTCAAAAATCTTAGAAAAATGTGTCCATACGCAACTATGTGAATATTACCAACAATCAAACTATCTGACCCCTGATCAATCGGGCTTTCGCCAGAATCACTCCACTACAACTGCCCTCTTAAAAGTTTGCAATGACATCCAAACTGGCATGGGACAAGGAAACCTTACTGGAGCTATTTTCCATGATTTTGCCAAGGCCTTTGACACAGTAGACCACGACATTCTACTGCACAAACTCAAAAACTCAGGTATTGGTGATTGTTCGCTAACCTGGTTTCGATCGTATGTATCGGATCGCTCGCAATATGTGTCCATATCTGACAGCGACTCCCTCCCTCTCCCAGTCACGTGTGGTGTTCCTCAAGGTTCTATTCTCAGCCCCCTACTATTTACATCATTTATAAATGATCTTCCTAATGTCTGCAAATCCTCAAATGTACACATGTACGCAGACGACACAGTGATCTATGTGAGCAAATCCGAGCTACCGCAGCTTGAGGCTGTGCTCCAAGACCAGTTTACAAAGGTAGAAAAGAGGATCACAAAAAACAAACTCTTCCTAAACACTGACAAAACTGTCACAATGATCTTTGGAACAATACCTAAATTACACAAATTACACAATTCCCACCTATCCATCACAACAAATTCAAATGGCACACTGACCGCAGTCCACTCTTTCAAATACTTGGGTATGCTGTTAGACCCAAATCTATCTTTTGGCCTCCACACAGAAAAGCTTGCATCTAAACTTTATCCAAAACAAGGTGCCCTGTACAGAAACAAATCCTGCCTAAGCCCTACAGTAAAGGAAAAGATTGTACAGTAAATGCTGATGCCAATCAGTGATTATGGGGATGAACTATATGCATCTGCACCAAAATCCCACATTAAGAAACTCAGTACATTGTATAACTCGTTCTGCCGATTTGTGCTACAATGTAATTACAGGACCCACCATTGTGACATGCTAAAAGAACTAAACTGGCTGTCGCTGGAATCCAGACGCACCCTTGGTTTTTTAAGCCTTTTGTTTAACAGCTTTTCTGGGAAACTCCCGCCGTACCTGAGCAAAATGCTCTCCTCGGCTGTTCCCACCTCCTATAACCTCCGATCCAGTACCAGCACTTTATTTAGTCTACCACAATACAAAAAGAAAGCGGCCCAATCCTCCTTCTCCTACAGAGCGCCACAATTGTGGAACGACCTCCCACACACACTTTAAAATCTTCCCCAAGCCTAAAGTCCTTTCAGAGATCCCTCTCTACATACCTCAAAACAGAATGCACCTTTCATGGTTGATTATATATTTCCTACCTGTTCTATGTTAAATTTATATATGTATTAATATTCGTTGTGTATTTTATTGTACTATAATGTATCAATGCAATGTTTTGTGGACCCAGGACATACGTGAAAACAAGAGAAATCTCAATGTATCTTTAATGGTAAAATATTTTATAAATAAAATATTATTTCAAATCCTTATTGCTGCAGAAGTCTGCCAAAGTTAAATTCATTTATTTTAAAACATTATATTTTCTTAAAGTGACCATATCAAATCTCTTCATTCACCTGCGGTTGAGTTCCAAATATTTTTCCCCAGAGAGTATTACACACATATATGTTGACACAGTTTGCAGAGTGATTCAGAGTGCCATTCTGTGTGAGCTCCTGTTCTGTGCTCAATTTGCTGAGGACCAATCTCTGTCTCAGGTTAGGTGGTTGTTTGAATGCTAGTATGGGGGCTCAGGAAATATTTTTTTGAGTGTGTGTTCCTCTGAAATTAATGGTTGTAGCTCTTTAATAATTTTTCGTACTCCTACTAGAGTTGGGCTGTAAGTAACTACTAGAGGCATTCTTGTTTTGTTTTCCTTTTCTTTGTATTGTAGGAGCCTTTCCAGTGGTATTTTTAGGGCAGATGTAATTTTTTTTAGATATTGTCCTTTCCTTGTAGTCCTTTTGCCTAAATGACTTTGACAGTGTACTCAGGTGATGATCTCTGTCTTTTGTGTCAGAGCAAATCTGAAATCTGATAGCCTGGCTGTAAATTAAACCTTGTTAGGTGTGATTGGGATGGAAGCTGGAATTGTGGAGGTATCTGTACCTGTCTGTGGGGTTTCTATATACAGACGAATGAAGAATGTCATTGGTGACAGTTATTGTGCAGTCCAAGAAACTTACACTATGATTTGAAAAGTTCATTTTAAGGTTTATTGACGGGTGGAATGAATTGAATGATTTATGGAAGTCTATAAGGCTTTCTTATCCTTCTGTCCATAATGAAAATATCATCAGTGTAACGATACTATGTATATGGTTTGTAGGGCTGTGTCCACAAATATCTGTTTTCTAGGTCTGCCATGTTGGGGTGACAATTTTGTGTCCTTCGCTTTCCCTGTGATTTGTAGATAGTCATTGTTATTAAAACTGAAAGAGAATAGAATTCTATGCGCTGGGTAATTATTTGTGTGTTGGTTTGTGGGATGAGAGAAATTTAATGTAGGCTTCAATACCATCCTTATGTGGGATGTTACTGTATAAGGATTCCACATCCGTTACTAGTATAATGTTTTCCGGTAGTTCATTTATCTGGTTAAGTTTATTGAGGAAGTCTGTAGTGTCCTGTATAAAGCTCTTAGTCTTAATAACTATGGGCTTAGGTATGTTTTCTATTAGGCCAGATATTTGTTCAGTGAGTGATCCCATACCTGTTATAATGGGCCGTCCTGGGTTTCCTGGCTTGTGGATTTTTGGCAACATGTAGAAGGTTCCTAGCTGAGGACTGGAAGATATCAGATTTTCTAATTCTTGCTGTAGGTGTTTCAGAAATGATTTGATAAGTTTTGCGAGTTTAGCTGTTTATTCCTTGGTGGGGTCCTTGTCCAGTTTTTTGTAGTAGTTTACATCGGACAACTGTCTGTTCCCTTCTGTAATATAGTCCTGGGTGTTCATGACAACTACTGATCCACCCTTGTCAGCCGGCTTGATGATGATGCTTTTATTATTCATCAAGTTATCCAAAGCACTTCTTTCCATAGGTGAGAGGTTGTATGTGATTTTTTTTTCTCTTGTGTGGTGATGCCACTCTCACATTAGATGTTATGTCCTGCTGTCGGTGTAAAATCTTTGTTCTTTTTCCTACCATTATTTTCCTGGTTGAGAGTGGTGTTTTTTTGTCATAAAAGTGTGTCAAAATATATGTGGCAATAACACAGCCAGACACAATAACAAATCATACAACATTAAGGGATCATATTCGCACATATCTGCAAATGTGGTGTACACAATACAGTGTGTGACAAAGGTTGCTACATTGGAGAAACTGGCCTTAAGCTGCATCACAGAATGAATCTACACAGACACTCAATAAAGAACCACAAGGAAAACAGTTATTGTACCCTTGTTGGTCATCACTTCACCCAGACTGGTCACTCCATCCAAAACCTCAGGATTAAAGTTCTCTGATTTTCTCACACACTACCATCACTTTATATAAACACACATCTTAATGTCTTATGTAGTTAATTTTAAATATTTTCCCTTCACCTTTATTGAATTAATTTATATACATACATATATGCAGCTATGTACTTGCATGCCCTGCTCTGCTGTTGGTTTGTTTTTTGGTTGGTTGTTTTTTGGGGTTTTGTTGGTTATTTTTTTCTTTTTAACTAGCTTATTGACTCTCCTCTGTTTATTTACCTTTCTGGCTATTCTCAGCCAACCTGCACCTTTCACTTTCAGGCACATCTTCTGCTATTTATAACACCCCACTCACCCCCTCCCTCAGGGCCAGATTAAGAGCCCAGTGGGCCTGGTGCTGACAATTATGATTGGGCCTAATTACAGAATCTTATCGACCAAAAACCATAACAGTCCTACCTCCCAAGCTTCATGTATCTAATGGAGATGGTGTTGGATGGGAACTCAAAGGATGCAGCGATAAGAAAACACATACTCTATGCTAATCTCTCTCTAATTTATGCTTTCATCTTTCAAGTAAATCCATACCCCCTAACAGCAGTGTCCAGTGAAGTCAATGGGCGGGGTAAAACGATGGGCCACTGACGCGAATCACGTGACCAGAACTGCCAAAAGAGGTGAACATGCCTAAAAAGGGGGCATGTCTGTCCAAAGAATTGGAAGGCCATCCTGGCATCAGTGTCCCTATGTATCACAGTGTCAGTGTCCCCATGTCGCCCAGTCCCCTAGTCTCCCAGTGTCTGTGTTCTCATTTCTCCCTGTGTCCCCATGTCTGTGTTTTCCATGTCACTAGGATACTAGGGGATACTGAGAGACATGGGGATACTGAGAGACATGGGGACACTGAGAGACCCGGGGACACAGAGACCCAGGGACACTGTACTGAGACACTTGGGGACAATGGGAGACATGGGGACACAGACACTAGGGACACAGAGACATGGGGACACTGAGACGTTTGGGGACGCTATGGTACTAGGGACACTGAGACATGGGAACACAGGCACTGGGAGACTAGGGGACACTGGGAGACATGGAGACACTGAGACACTAGGAACACTGGCTGGAAAACTTGGGGACACAGGGAGACATGGGGGCACTTGTGGACATAGACATGGGTAGAAAAATACAAAAAAGGGGGGTAAGGGCTGCGCTAATAAATAATAAATATTGGATAAATAGCATATAATCAATAGACAAAGTTCGTCTAAAAATGGATTAAAAACAGTCTCACTGATATGTGATGGTAGGGTAATAGTCCTCAGGTGTTGATCCGTCCGTGTGGTGGCAGATAGTCCATATATGTGGAAATAAAAACAGATAGAGAGCTTCCAATGGTGAAATATAGTACGTCCAAATGTGATGTATAAATCAAGAGAAAAGTATTCCACTCACATTTGTTGGAGCTTGAACCAGCTCTAGGAGAAGAGGCACTTAGTGGTTTAATCCCCACTATCGGATACACTTGAGTGATGGGTCCGTCTGTCCGACTTTGGGTTTCCTTGGTGTAGGCTGGGACCTACTCAGATGTGCGTAGTTCTTTGATGCTGGGAAGATAGGTCCGCCTCTCCAGTTTTGAATAATGGGTATCCACGAAATATATAAAACAGTAGATAGTGCTCTCAGTTTGAACAGTAAAACTATTATTTTGAAATAAGTTATACTTACAAGAATAGAGCAGACAGATACTGCTCTATTACCACAGCGCTGGTGGAATTATCCCCACCTGAGGATTTCTTTGGACGGGATACACTTGAGGGTTAGGGTTTTTAAAAAAAATTTTTTATAATTATAAATAAATAAAAAAATTAAAAAATAATAAAAAATAAAAAATATAGTATAAAAACAATATATGAGAGTGCCAGGAGTAGTTAAAGTGTATAAAATACAATAAAAATAAGTATAAGATTGGTCCTAGTATAAAAGGCTAACCAAAATTAACTTTTATTGATTTAAAATACACTTATTAAAACCATTTACGCGTTTCACCTATGAGGTTTTTTCAAAATGGTAAAAGAACAATACACCTGGCAGAAAACAGAATTTATAAGTTCATACAGAGATTGAATTTGGCGCCAAAACTTAGTGCACCAATCATATTCAAAGATTAAAACCGAACGAAAATTACAATAAGAAATAAGTAAAAAACCATATAAATACAAAGGTCTAAGCCTGATTAGGCTAGGGCAATACTAATTTTGTTAAAACTAAGCTTTTAGAGAGTTTTATTTTAAGTTGGTCCCGATCACGTGATCGGGACGTGCCGCGCATGCGCGGACCGTCTAAATAGGCGGATCGCTTAGAAATGTAAACAGAGGGCTCGGTGGCCGGCATGGGAGCGCAATGCTCCATGGGAAATGGAGTCCTGCCGGTCACCGAGCTCCCAAGGGCAAAAAACATTAGGGATTTCAATTGAAATCAATATTGCAGCACATAGAGGGTATCAGACATGATGCATTTGGCAATGAAAATAATAATAAAACTACAAATACTAAAAATACACACATACTAAAAATACAAGTACAAATATACAAATGTATTATGTGATATATAATTTTTGCAATATAAGTGCACTGAAAATAAGTTAAAGAAATAAAACTTCCATAAAAGAAGGTAACAATAAAAAGTGGATATTGTTATAAAAAATTATGCAGATCAAAATCTGCATTAAGTCCATTAGGTGTTAGAGTCTGTAGTTTATAGACCCACTCCATCTCAATTTTGCCTAGAATTTATTTATAATTATAAAAAAATTTTTTTAAAAACCCTAACCCTCAAGTGTATCCCGTCCAAAGAAATCCTCAGGTGGGGATAATTCCACCAGCGCTGTGGTAATAGAGCAGTATCTGTCTGCTCTATTCTTGTAAGTATAACTTATTTCAAAATAATAGTTTTACTGTTCAAACTGAGAGCACTATCTACTGTTTTATATATTTCGTGGATACCCATTATTCAAAACTGGAGAGGCGGACCTATCTTCCCAGCATCAAAGAACTGAGTAGGTCCCAGCCTACACCAAGGAAACCCAAAGTCGGACAGACGGACCCATCACTCAAGTGTATCTGATAGTGGGGATTAAACCACTAAGTGCCTCTTCTCCTAGAGCTGGTTCAAGCTCCAACAAATGTGAGTGGAATACTTTTCTTTTGATTTATACATCACATTTGGACGTACTATATTTCACCATTGGAAGCTCTCTATCTGTTTTTATTTCCACATATATGGACTATCTGCCACCACACGGACGGATCAACACCTGAGGACTATTACCCTACCATCACATATCAGTGAGACTGTTTTTAATCCATTTTTAGACGAACTTTGTCTATTGATTATATCCTATTTATCCAATATTTATTATTTATTAGCGCAGCCCTTACCCCCCTTTTTTGTATTTTTCTGTCTCTTAAAGGGTTTCTTGAGGGATTCCCTTATAGGGTTGCTGCTCCTTCTCTGGTTTAGCGCAGACTCTTCTCCCCTCTTTGTTTATAGACATGGGTACACTGGGAGACTGAAAAATGTGGGGACACTGGGAGACATGGGGACACTGGGAGACATAGTAGACATGGTGACACTGGCTGGGAGACATGGGGACACAGACATTTGGGGACACTGGGAGACATGGGGACACTTGGGGCTATGGGGACACTGATACACTTTGGACACTGAGAGACTTGGGGACAGAGACACTGGGAGACTAGGGGACACTGGTAGCCATGGGGACACTGAAATAATAGGGACACTGGCTGGGAGACATGGAGACGCTGTGTCCCTAGTGTCTCCATGTCCCAATGTGTCTCCTTAGATCCCTATGTCTCACAGCATCCCCATGTGTCTCAGTGTCCCCATGTGTATGTGTCCCCATGTGTCTCAGTGTCCCCATGTTTCCCTGCTGCCTTTCCCTCCCATCCTTCACTTCCCTGAACTGTAGTCTGTCTCTGCAGGTTGGGAGCTGCTGTCTGAACTCTCTTTGGTGTGTAGCTGCTCCCCCGCAGATAAGTGAGTAGAGAGAGGCAGGGAGGGATATGCTGTAACTTCCTATCCCTGCCTCTCTCCACACACAGTGGCCCCTACTGGCTGGTGCTGGTATTGCAGAGTAATCTCTGTTTATACTGAAAAAAATATCTGCATTTGTATTACCGGAATTACTGCAATACCGGCACGGCCAGGCAGCCTCAAATATCAGCTGTGCTGGTAAAATACCAGTCAGGTGGCAAACCCAAGAGTAGTGTGAAAAAAAAAGTTTAAAAATTTATTTTTTAGATTTTTTTTAAATGGGCCTATTCCATGGACTTGGGCCTAGAGCACCATCAGCCCCTATGTTAATCCGGCCCTGCCCTCCCTCCCCTTCTCTAACATAAGTTGTTTTAAGTGTTAAACTCTATCAGTATTGATCAGTATTACTTCAGACCTGAGGAAGAAAGGAAAACTCTTGAAAGCCAATAAAAAAGGTATCATTGCATAGTTCAATACTCTGGTATTTTGGCATCTTGTCTACTGGGCTAATACGGCTAATCCAATCTACACCATATATATAGTGTAGAAATTATATTGTGTATATCACTTAAACTGTTAACCCTCCCCCTCCCATGACTCCTCTCCTGTAACTGTCCAACTCAGTGAATACTTTTCTAGCAAACTATTTCATTATCCCTTTGTGTCACTGTACCCCACTCCCTCTAGCATGTAACCCCTCTGTTTCAGTGCATCCATTTGTCTGGTTACAATTAGGTGTCTGTTAGTCCCCCCATTGTACAACACTACAGAATTTGCTGGCGCTAGATAAATAATAAAATAATAATAATATATATCAATATACAAAAGTATTGTATAAGAAAAGTTACTCTAACACGTTTAATTATATTCGTGTCTCAGCCTCTACACCAGTAAAAACTATTCTCAGAGCGAGAAGTATACCCATGTAAAGACAGATTGAACATGTGATGAAAAAAAATTAATGAAACAATCATGTTGTAAATCCTACACCAGCTCTAGCGAGCCAACTAAATCACTTATGTAGCATTATAAGACCTTCATAAAAGTTAACAACCTTCTAAGTCATAACACATGTGCCTAATAAGTTATTTATCACTCTTGAAATACCTATTTAAACCAAGTTAAGACATGTTTGGGGCTTATTCACTGAACATCGATTTATAGCAAATTGAAACCCACTTAGACAACAATGTTTTAATTATAGCTAAGTTTGAGGGTTTTTCTTCATATCAGCTATGTTGGCCTGGTCTTGTCTGTTGGCTTTCTATTTCCTTCAAATATAAATTTAGAATACATCCCACTGTCAATGATCAACTTGTACAAACTGAACATTACCGAATACTGGAATACACACATCACCTATCTCAAAAAAATGATATCCTATTACAATGAGAGTCATGGGTGTTACAGAGTATTATTACCTAAAGAAGCAAACACCCTAAAAAGAAACCTAACTCGAGGGAAGGCAACTTTCGTCACTCCAGATTTTGTGGAATACATCTCCTTTGAAGGTTGCCTAACCCTGTTGTAAATCAAGGATGAGAGTAGGAGTTATATAGCTTCATTTGATCAAAATAGTAAGATTCACACATGAGAAATATACATGCAATTATTTTTTCCTTTTTAGAATGTAGTAAAGCACTATCCCCCAAAATGATTTTTGAAAAGCTAACAGTTTATTTAGAGTGCATTTAGAGCTCCACAGACGCACATGCGATATTCTTGTTAATTCCAATAGGCAGGGCTGATCCTAGTCTCACAGATGCCTTGGTGCATAACTTTTTTTGGCACCCCCATGTGGGCATGGTCATCGTACTAAACTTTCCCCTTTGCAAATGCCCAGGCATGCATGTTTCAATGCAGTGCCAGTGCAAGGATTTCTGGCGCCCTAGGCAAAGATCCATTTTGTTGCCACCTCATGTCACTCACTCACTGACAGACACACACTGGCATACACACACACTCACTGACAGACATACACTCACTCACTGACACACATACACTCACTCACTGACACACACACACACACACACACACTGACAGACATACACTCACTCACTGACACACATACACTCACTCACTGACACACACACACACACTCACTGACAGACATACACTCACTCACTGACAGACCCATACACACACAGAGACATTCACCGACAGACATACGCTCACTCACTGACAGACAGACATACACTGGCATACACACACACTCACTGACAGACATACACTCACTCACTGACACACATACACTCACTCACTGACACACACACACACTCACTGACAGACATACACTCACTCACTGACAGACCCACACACACACAGAGACATTCACCGACAGACATACACTCACTCACTGACAGACAGACATACACTCACTCACTGACAGACACACACACACACACGCACAGATACATTCACCGACAGACATACACTCACTCACTGACAGACATACACTCAATCACTGACAGACACACACACAGGCAGACCCCCACTGACAGACACACACACTGACAGTCACTCACACACTCACTGAAACACACAAACACACACACTCACTGACATACATACACTCACTCACTGACAGACACACACACACACAGGCAGACACTCACCGAGCAAAGGATTTTCTTCTGGAGCATCTGGAACTCATTCAAACAGCTACGAATTGCATTGCCCACACTTGGCTCCTACAAGATAAATTTAACAGATGCCATTATGACCTGAATTTACTGACCGCACATTGTAAGTTGAGGTTTGATAAATAGATGGTGAGAAAGTTGGGTTATCCAACTTAAAATCTGCAGCAAAAAATGTGTCTGCTTTGCCATCAAAATAAACTTAAAAAGCATAGTCCACCTCATTAAAATGTTGAACTTGTTGGACTTTAAACCAATAATCTGATGATTATTATTAATACTGTCATTGTCTATGATAATGTAAACATTATATTACACACACACACACTCATACACTCACTGACACACAGACTCACACAATTTTATTTTTTGAGGCCCATCCAGCCTCCTTAACTCCCTGGGGTCCAGTGTGGGGCAGTGTCTCACTCCTCCAGCGCGACGTTTGGTATGCCAGGGCTGGAATGACATCATGTTCCAGCTCCCGGCATCACAGAGGGCACGCGAGGAGTGAGAGCCTGCAAGAATAGCCTTCCTCGCTGCCTGGCTTCTCCTTCGATCATTGGCATTTGTTGGCAGAGCAGGCATCTGCCATCAAGGTAAGTAGGTGCCTGCTCTGCCTTACATGGCACAGATTCAGATACCAGGTCCTGAAGTGGCCAGATGGTTCCTCTGGCACCCGAAACCATCGGGCGCCTTGAGGATCGGCCTGGCACTGGGGGTGGCTCAAGATCCGCTCTTCGAGCACTGCAGACCCAGTCAGGGATAGGCAGCCCACCAGGAAACTTCACGGTGAGCGTCCCAAGCAGGCCGGCACCCTAAGTGAATGCCTAGTTCACCTAACGGTTGCGCCGGCCCTGTTTCTATGGCAACGACTCCACCTCTCCATCTATAAGCTCCAACCATTTTTCTAATCAGACACATACTCACACACTGACAGATGCACACTGGGAGATGCACAATCTCAATCACAGACACACAATCTCACTGATTTGAAACACACGCACTGACACAGACCCTCAATGACAGACACACACTCTCAATGACAGACATAACATCTCACTGATTTGAAACACACTGACAGACACAGTCACTGACAGACGCATTCAATCGCGGTAACTGCGGCAACGCTCCGACCTCGCGAGAGGAACCCGGCAGAGCCGGCATTATCATCTTCTAATACACGTGTAATGGACTCACCCGTACTCCGACCAAGTACCTTCCGGTGATGGACGCTTCCTAGCTTGCTCCGAGAACCACAAGCACTGCACCGGACACCACAACCACGGCAAAACTCCACCACCGCCGTAGCTTAACTAGAGTCTCGCCATCTTCCTTCCACCCTGGATCAGCTTCTGTCCTCAAGGACCGTGTAGGGAAAGACCTCTTCCTTCCACCCTGTATGAACCTCTGACATCCAGGACCGTGTGGAGAAGACCTCTCCTCCTGGAGAGCGTATCAGGAACAGCTCTTAAAAGAGCTAAGTGATTAAAGCTCAAGGGAGTATGCAGAGCATAGCTATCCCCAGTGTGATAATAGCAGTTCCCTCCAATAATGAGACAAGACTACATATTGAGGGTCAAACAGGAAGAGAATGCACTGAGGCTTTATTGCTCTTATATACGCATTTCTCCACAAAGTGGGCCTTGTGGAACAACCAATCATAAACCGGGGCCTTGTGGAACAGCCAATCATAAACCGACACATAGTTAAACACTCCCATTCATTCCAGCAAAAATCCTCCCCTCTGCCTGTGATATAATTACTGAACACAATGGGTTAAGGTAATTATCACAGGCAGGAAAATACAGTTTTGAACAATGTTTATAACTTAAAAAATATACATCCAATCTTACTCTTAAAACTTACATTTTTATAACCAGCATAACTATGGGAACAACATATCTAGAATTCGTGAGAATTGGTCCAGTGGTTCGGGAGATAGCTGGAAGTCATATTTTGACCGACCGCACGCACATTTTAATGACCAAAACAGTTCCAGAGAATCAGGCTGTACGGCCAGTATATTTCCCCCATTAACTATAGTTCAAATAGGCGAACGGCAACCATTCGAATTGTCGAACGAACTGTCGAACGGAGTTTGAATTGTCAAACAACGTTCGAATTGTCAAATGAGTTGAAGTCTGGAGAAGGTAAAACTTCAGCTGACTACTTTGGCACTTCGGCTGTATCCGAAGTGCCAATTTAAAGTTGCAAACTTGCTCCAACACAATTTAAAGGGGCAGAAAAGGTACAATAAAATCCAATATGCCCAAACAACATTTTTAAAGGGCCAAATCTTCCAGTGGCCATAGTCACAAGGCAGGAGACTGGCAATTAGTCCTCTCCGGGCACAAGTGGCGAAGGGCACTTCGTCACAACCCGTATCACCATTCATTTTTTTTATATTAGATTATATTTTTTTGAGAGTGTAAGTGCTAAGGTAGTCCAGAGGTTAATGGCTAATGTTAGAGTACTGCAGAGGTTTGTGGTAGTAGTGAAAAGGATAATGTGTAGGGGTTCATTTGTAGTGTGTTATGGCAGGGCTTGACAAATTTGCTTTGAATCTAGGAGCCAGGTAAAAAAGTTAGATGCCAGTTTTTTTTCAACTACAAAAATACAATTCTTAAAGAAACACTATAGTCACAAGAACCATTAAAACTTAATGTAGTTGTTATGGCATCTATAGCCTATGCCTGCAGGCTTGTCAAAATAAAGAGAAAAGGCGGTGTTTACATTGCTGCGTGGTAACACCTCTAGTGGTCATTAATCAAACGGCCACAAAAGTGTCTCTTATCTTAGTGCGGTACAGTGTGTAGAGCATCGAGATGCTTAACATTCCCCATAAAGATGCATCTATTTCATGCATCTCTATGAGGAGATTCTGATTGGTGCCGCATTTTGCAGCACATGCTCAATAGCTTGCCAATGCTTTCCTATGGGACCCACGGAGGCAGGGCAGATGCAGCGAGACCAGCACGTTGTTGGAAAAAAGGTGAGTAAAAACACAGTTCCCATACGATGGGAGAGGGTTGGTGGGCTGCGAGCAGAACCATAGTTACCTGTTGCCTTCCTAGCTTGCAATTCCCCTGCGTGGCCTCGGCACCGAGAGGAAGGAATTACAGTTCCCTTCACTTCCTCCCAGCACACAGAGAGCTGCACATGGATGGAGGGAACGGGTTTTATCAAGCCCTGTGTTACAGTAATATTATTGTGTAGTGTTTTATGGTAATGTAGAGATTAATGTGCATTATAGTGTTAATGAAGGGGTTAATATGTAGTGTAAGGTAATATATTGTTTAATTTGTAGTGTGGACGGGTAGGTTAATGTGTAATGAGTTATGGCAATGCAGGGGTTAATGTATAGTGTAGTATGTTAACTTACGGGTTAATGTGTATTATAGTGTCTTACGAGAGTGTAGGTGTAGTGTATTGTGAGAGTGTACAGGATAAGAGGAGGAATTTATTTTAAGTGGAGCATTGGTATATGCATGTCCACAGAGGCTGCTCTAGACTTTATGAGGCCTTAAGCGAAACTCAAACATGAGGCCCAACTAACAAAAAAGTGTCACATATACACATTGATGCACAGTTTATCTGTGTATGTGCCTGAGAGTGTGTCTGACAGAGAGTATTCTTGTGTGTGTGTGAATGTATGTCTCTGTGAGCATGTTTGTGTTTTTGTCTGAGACCCTGTGTGTATGGGGTGAGAGGGAGGGGGAGTGATGGTTAGAGGGAGGGAGGGGGGGTAATGTGAGAGGGAGAGGGGGTGATGGTGAGAGGGGAGGGAGTGATGAGAGAGGAGGGATGATGTGAGAGGGAGAGAGAAAGGGAGAGGGGGGGGTGATGGTGAGAGGGAGAGGGGGGAGTGAGAGGGAGAGGGGGGTGATGGTGAGAGGGAGAGGCAGGTGATGGTGACAGGGAGAGGGAGGTGGGGGGTGGGATGAGGAAGGAGGGGGGTGATGGTGAGAAGAAGGGGGGTGATGAGAGGGAGAGGCGGTGATGGTGAGAAGGAGGGGGTGATGGTGAGAAGGAGGGGTGATGGATGGAGTGAGGGGGGTTGATGTTGAGGAGAAGGGCTGATGTTGAGGGAGGGAGGTTGATGAGGAGGGGTGCTGGTGAGGGGTGATGCTGAGGGAGGGGGGGTTGATGAGGGGGTTATGGTGAGGGGGTGTGATGGTGAGGGAGGGTGGTGATGCTGAGGCTGGTGCGGGGGTTGATGCTGAGGGTGGTGAGGGAGGGTGATGCTGAGGGTGGTGTGGGGGTAATGCTGAGGGTGGTGAGGGGGGTGATGCTGAGGGTGGTATGGGGGTGATGGTGAGGGGGTGATGCTGAGAGTGGGGAGAGATGTGAGAGAGCCTACCTTGATTTATTCCCTGGTGGTCCGGTGGCCATTACTTCCGACCATTACATGGTCTGCATCTCTGCTCACTGCGGAGCTGCAGACCAGTGTCAGCGGTGGCAAGCCGGGCAGACTGAAGGGGCCTCGCACCTGGCGGCATACGAGGCAAGCCGCGGGGCCCCCTCCTAGTGTCGGGTCCTCAGTCACTGACCAAAGACCCGACATGTCAGTCTGCCCACAGGCGGTTTAGGCGGCCGCGAGGCCCCAGCCAGCGCGAGGCCTTAGGCGGCTGCCTACACTGCCTAATTAGAGATCTGCCTCTGCATGTCCAGATTCCTGGTAGGATATCTGAGATCACTGTCCAGAAGAGTGCATTCCTAAGAATAGCTATGATACTGCGCAGAACCCTTAAATTCCAAAGCCTGTGTTAGAGGACCTGAGAATGTATAATACAAAAAAACACCACTTTGAGGGGTGGAAACATTTACTCTTTTGTTAATAGTAATATTTATTTATTTATTTATTAATATTATTAATAATATTTTTAAATACACATATGACACCAGGAAGGCTATAGGGTTAACAGTTTGTAGGGAGGCTAGCTGATAGGGAAGGTGTTAACAGAGAGTAGGGAGGCTGGCTGACAGGGACTGGAGGAGAATGTGTTGAATGTATTGCTTGCATTACAGGGCGGGAGGAAGACCCTGCAGTGCAGTCTGTGCTATGAGCATTCCTTACACTAGATAAGACATGCCTCTATTTTCATTGGCTGCAAAAGGTACGTTTCATTCACAGACTGGGAATCAGGAACATGCTGAAATGTGAGAGGGGGTGGCTAAGGAGGCTGGGTTACATTGCTGAAAACAGCAAAACATTTTACAGCACTGCAGGAAAACTACACAGAATTGAATGAAAATAAACTAACCACCAGTATTTTGAGCTTATTAGCTTTAATTTAAGCTTAACTTTTTTATCTGCTTGGAGTGTCGCTTTAACAAAACTAAAGCCAAAATTGAAAAGCCATGTGTGAAAAGCCAAAACTAAGTAACTTATGATTCAATAGCATGTAGAACCACCTTTAACAGCAATAACCTGAAGTAATCATTTTCTGTATGACTTTATCAGTTTTTCCCATCATTGTGTAGGAATTGGCCCACTGTTATTTACAATGTTGCTTTAGTTCATTGAGCTTTATTGGCATTTGTGTGCGCACAGCTCTCTTAAGGTTCACCGCATTTCGATTGAGTTGAGGTTTGGACTTTGACTGAGTAATTTTTTTTAGCTATTCTGTTGCAGCTTTGCTGGTGTGTTTGGGATCATTGTCCTGTTGCATGACCAAATTTCAGCCAAGCTTTAGCTGTCGGACCGGTGGCCTCATATCTGATTTACAATACTTTGATATACAGAGAAGTTCATGGTCAACTCAATGATTGCAATGTTTCCAGATCTTGAGGCTGCAAAACAAGCCAAATCATCACCAATCCACCACCATGCTTGACAGTTGGTATAAGGTATTTGTGCTGATATGCTTTGTTTGGTTTCAACGTGGCACTGTGTATTAAGGCCAAACATCTCCACTTTGGTCTCGTATGTTCAAAGGACATTGTTCCAGTAGTCTTGTTTGTTCAGATGCAACTTTGCAAACCTAAGCTGTGCTGCCATGTTCTTTTTAGAGAGAATAGGCTTTCTTCTGGCAACCCTTCCAAACAAATACTTGTTCAGTCTTTTTCTAATTGTACTGTCATGAACTTTAATATTTGACATTCTGAGGCCTGAGATGTAACTCTTGTTTTTTTTACATGTTCTTATAGCATTGTATGGTCTGACCTTGGGGTAGATTTGCTGGAACGTCCACTCCTGGGAAGATTGACAATTGTCGTGAATGTTTTCCACTTTTAAATAATCTTTCTCACTGTAGAATAATGGACTTTACATTGTTTGGAAATGGTCTTATAACCCTTCCAAGTTTGATAAGCAGTAACAGTTGCTTCTCTTAGATCATTGCTAATGCCTTTCCTCCTTGGCATTGTATTAACACATGCCCGAATGCTCCAGCAAATTGCTAAACCATTTATAGAGGTGGTCACACTTGTTGATGATCAATTAATCAAGGGCATTTGATTAGCACCTGTCTGCTGAATGCCTATGTAAACGGTAAAGGTGTACTTAGTTTTTCACACATGGCTTCTCCATTTTGGCTTTATTTTTGTTAGTTCAAGACATGATGTAATATGTAATATGTAATGTGTTTTTGTTTATTTGAGGCTGTATTTACCTAATTTTAGGACCAGCTAAGGAACAGATGATTGTTATTATTTTATGATATGTAAAACCATAGAGGGTGTACTTTCTTTTCACATGACTGCACATAAATGAAGGGGCATTTTTTTAATGTGATATCAAGAATAATAAAAAATAGACAACAATAGTGTAATATGTTATATCAATAAATAGGTTATAAATATATAGAAAAGGTTCACTTACACTTTGTAGAGTTACTTAGAGCTGTACTGTTTTCAGCGTGGCTGGTACAATCCCCATATCAGGATATGTGGTGATCAGCAATAGTCTGCATTGGTAATATCTCCCTGAAAATAGGGCAATATGTGAAGATAGAATTCCAATGGTAAAGTATTTAAAAGATAACTTCACTAGGTAAAAGGTAAATATCCTAGTTACATAAAACTGGTGCCTGTGGAGCTCTTGTGGTATAATCCCCACGAGGATGGGTGAAACCAGTTAGCCAATAAAATACCAGAAATAAAATAATATAAAATAAATCAAAATAAATGAAAAGGGTTAACTTTATTACAATTTAAATAAAACCATAAACAGACAAAATAATAATAATTTAAAAAAACAATATCTAAATCTCAATAAGCTAGAAAACCACACTTTTTTTGCATTTCACCTTGGGGTTTCATCAGACGTGAGAACTAGCACATAGTAGGCAGATGTAAAATGTGAGCAGAGACAAAGTACTCTTAAAGGCACAATTGAGTTGCCATGAGTGTGTACAGAAACACCTGCACTGAAAACAAGCATGATCTAACTAAGCCTAGATGTGAGGTACCACAAAGGATAATTGAAAATGACAAGGTGGACAAGGAATAGGAGGCTGCAGTGGTGTATGTAGCAACCACGTGACCATAACAGCAAGATGTAGGAGCATGACAAAGTAAACTAACACCAAGGGCTAAAATATGAAGAATGTGGAAAGTGAAAGCAGTTGCAGTCCCAGTGGTGATAAGGGTACTCTTGGGGCTGTAACCTCTTTGTTAGGAGAGTGGCTTCCGCAAGTTCCAGGTGGGAAATCAAAAATCTCTGTCTCGAAGAGAGCAGTCTTAAGAACACCAGATACTGTACAGAATCCTCAGACTCGCAGGCAGGGCCGTCATTAATAGTGATTGGACCCTAGGAAGCCACTTGCTGGGCCCTCTGGACCCTGCCCCCTCCCACTCCCTGGCATACAATGATGCAGTTCATCCCAACACAGTGGAAGAAATAAAGTAGAAAGGGCAATAGAGCGAGAATTGTTCTGGGCACCTCTTTCGCAAGGGTGGCTAAAATGTAGATCCCTATCTGTCATGATACATACACTGACAGACATATTGACACACACAAAGATACATACACTGACACACACACAGACACATACACTGACAGATATTCTGACACACAGACACACACATTGACAGACATACTGACACATACATAATTGAATTTGCTACAGGTCAATCAAATTGTAAAAAATAATTCAAAGATGATCCAGAGAAATGGTATGTATTAGAGTTGATCGTACCGAACATTAAGGTTTTTTGACCGCGAACCCGGACCCGGACATTTCAGTAACAGTTTGGGTTCGAGTTCAGTGTTCAGCGATTTAATAGCGCGTTTTGAAAAGCTTCTGGGCAGCCAATCAACAAGTGTTTGACAAAACTGCCGAATTGCATCCTAACAGAATGAGAACAGTTTCTCCATTCGTGTTAGAACGCAATTCGGGACTATGTTCGTATTGCAATTTCATTCGAATTAATGAAACTCCGATCCTATTCATTGCGGCGGCTGCATCTTGCAGCCGCTTAGTAGATAACTCCCTAATTTCAATGGTATTAGGGAGCTATCTACCAAAAGGCTGAAAGACCTAAATTGGTCTTTCAGTCACATTTACTAATACTAAGTAAAGATTATTTAGTATTAGTAAATTCAGCCCCTACTTGCTATACCACGAGTAGGGGCATGTCTAGTAAACAGTGAGCAGCCAGTGGCCACTGTAAAAAAATAAAAAATAAATAAAAACCTATTGGCCCCCACCCCTGAACGGCAGGTGGGGGCCCTAAAGTAAAAAATGGGGGGGACCTATTGTCCTCCCCCTTGGCCCCCACCCCTGAGCACTTAAAATAAAATAAAAAATCAGAGCGCAAAAACAGACAAAAAAGGAAAAAACCTGATGCTAAAAAAAAAAAACCATCTTCACCCATGGAGGGCTCCGCGTAGACTGAGCTCTGCAGGGTGGGGGAAGGCTTATAAAGCCTTGCCCCGGCCTGCAATTAGAGTGCTCTGTGTCAATCAGAGTACTCTGTGTCATTTTACACAGCGTGGGAAAGTTATTTGGAATGTTCTCACGCTGTGTAATTTGACTCATAACACTCTGATTGGTGGACTTGGAATCTAACCAATCAGAGTGCTCTGTGTCATTTTACACCGCATTGGAAAGTTCTTTGGAACATAATCAGAGTGTTATGAGTCAAATTACACAGCATGAGAACATTCCAAAGAATTCCACTCATTTTATTTTAAGTTTGATGGGTATTATGGTTTTTTATTTGGCCTTTTTCAGGGCATAAAAATGAAGACATCAAATGGTAAGTTTTATTTTTATTTACAGGTTAGTTATTTTATTCCCCCCTCACTATTTTTTGGGTGAGGGGGGTGGGTAGGGGAAAACTTTTATTTGGGTGGGGGGTGACTAAGGGCTTGGGGACCCCTAATCACCTTGGAAGGGGGGGGGATTTTCATTTAGGGCCCCCACCCGCCGCTCAGGGGTGGGGGCCAGGGGGGAGGACAGTAGGTCCCCCCTCATTGTTATGTAGGGCCCCCACCCTCCGTGCAGGGGTGGGGGCCGGGAGGAGGACAGTAGGCCCCCCTCATTTTTATTTAGGGCCCCCACCCACCACTCAGGGGTGGGGGCCAAGAGAGGAGGACAGTAGGTCCCCCTCTAGCCCTTTCCAAGACTTTTTTAGAGCCATTTTAGTGCCCAAAAGTTCGGGTCCCCATTGACTTCAAATGAGTTCGGGTTCGGGGTCAAGTTCGGGTCCTGAACTCGAACTTTTTGCCGAAGTTCGGCCGAACCCGGCAAACCCAAACATCCAGGTGTCTGCTCAACTCTAGTATGTATCTGTGGTAAATTTTAGTTGTTGATTTTGATACATGGAAAGAGAAGTAGGTTCGGTAGCCTTCTCCCCTTGATTGGGTGAAATGGGACTTTCTGTTTCACACACTGGAACGTATGGGCAGAAATATTTCTGCTGAGATAGATCAAAGCTCTCTATCATGATCCGTCAGCAAAGTTATTGTTAAATGGGGGCTCACAGAGTCATTCTAAATACGGAACAGCATACTTCAAGGTTGCCCACCACTGATCTTCATCCTTGCCTTCAAACCATTTTTGAAATTAATCAGAATAGAAGAGGGGCATTTCCATCATAAAATAGCTGCTTACGCAGATTACCTACTATTTTTGTGTCCATCCCTGAGTTCTACCTAATAAATATAGTGGCAGCGTTCACAGACAAAAAGAATATAAATCTCTGTGTAATACAGGTGCTTACAAATGGTGTAATATACAATCCAAAATATAGTGAGCAGCTCAACACATGTGTAGGTACCTCTAACCTTAACACAAAAACATGCAAAGGGAAAGTGGAGCGTTATAAGTGAGACAGCGTTCACAGAACTTGGCAGGCTCTCACACTTTAAGATTAATTACACTAAATCTACAATACTAAACATGGACACTCCTAGCAGGTGTGCCCCCACAGTTCGAAAGAAGCTTTGCATTTCAGTGTTTGGACTCTAAAATAAAATATTTGGTTATCTGGCTCACGGCATCTGAGCATCTGATCTTTATTTAAAAATAATTTTGTCCCAATGTTGTCTACTTTTCAAAAGTGGTCCTTCCCACACATATTATGGTTTGGTTGGGTTCAAGTCATAAAAAGGAATCTTCTCCACACACCTCCTATAACTTTTCCAGATATTTCTGATGGTGTCTCCAAGGGTATTTTTTGCCTCTCTATTGACAGCACTGCTGGGGTATACTTAGAGAGGAATGAGACCACACCAGTAATTTTGTCAGCTAACTAGGCCAAAGGTAGAAGGGGGACTGTCCCTCTCTTACTTTAAGCTATATCACACTGTGTGCCACCTCTTGTTGGTTTTGGAATACACCACAGCAGACAACTGTCCTAATCAGTAGAAGAGGAGATGGCGGGGATCTCAATAGCATGGCAGGGGTGGGGACAGGTCTCCAATGAATAAATGTCACTCTGTAGGTCAGGGCTGCATCAATCCGGAGTAGTGCAGTCTCTTCTTTCCCCTCCCCAATGCTCAAACTGGTTCACAACCCGGATATTCAACTGAGCCTAAACCCTAAGGCTTTTGCTACTCCAGTGCCAAGCCAGATTCCCAGTGTTCTCCATATAAATGTTACATTTTGGTTCTTTGTCAAACAAATAAAGCTAACACATTATTTGCTTAGTCATTATGTGGTATTGATTGTAGTTTGAACAATTGTAGGATAAGGTTGCAACATAAAAATCATGAAAGAAATGAAGCAGTCTAAATACTTTCTGAATGCACAGTATATACATATATCTCATAGGACTTGTTAGTTTCAGCTGGTTCTTTATTTAGATATTGCAAGGCATGAACAAATTATCTATCTATCTATCTATCTCTCTCTCTGTCTGTCTATCTATCTATCTATCTGTCTATCTATCTCTCTCTCTCTCTCTGTCTGTCTGTCTATCTATCTGTCTATCTATCTCTCTATCTCTATCTCTCTCTCTCTCTCTCTCTCTCTGTCTGTCTGTCTATTTGTATGTCTATCTATAACTACAGTATCTATATCTATATATGTCTGTCTGTCTATCCATGACAACATAGTTTTTTTATATAGATGTAAATGGATCATTATGGCCTATTTACAAACATAACTAAAGTTTAACTTTCATTTGACGTATCGAAATTAGATCATGATCTAAAATAATGAAATCCAAAATCGGTGGATTTTTCTGCTCTCTTTGTTATGTTTGGTAATTCAATGGTTCCTATGTGCAACCTGAATCAATTATAAAAACAATTACCATGAAGGACCTTTCAGTAACCTCCTCATCCCATACTAGAAGTGGCACATTATTAAATAGAACAACTTATTAGAGATGTACTTGCTCGCTGTGAGCTAAGCTATACAATGGCAGTAATAACAGGTCATTTTCTGTACTTTTTCAGATCCTGTTCTGCGGCAATTACAATTTCTATGATTATTTGTACAATTAAGAGATACACATTTTTATTTAGTGAACTTTATAGTATTAAAGGTACACCTACCCGATGTACATAGAACATGAAGATGTACATTAACCCTTTCCCTTTCAATCCAGTGTATAAAATGTAACCCCTAAAACTCTACCTTCTTATCCCCTTTGCTACAGATCTATTTGTCACATTTATTAAATCCACATGCACACACAGCTTATCTCTAAAACACCATAACAGCACATAGAATAAAATAAAGAGGTAATAGCTGGTTAATTTAGCTCTGGCTAAATGTCTGAATCACTGCCAAGTCGCTGTCCCAGGTTAGGAGGTCCAATGCTGGAAAGACACCAGTGCTATAGACCGCTCTGCTACCAAATCCATTGCTTCACTAAGCTCTCATCAACACATTTCACCTCTACAGGGAGTGCAGAATTATTAGGCAAGTTGTATTTTTGAGGATTAATTTTATTATTGAACAACAACCATGTTCTCAATGAACCCAAAAAACTCATTAATATCAAAGCTGAATATTTTTGGAAGTAGTTTTTAGTTTGTTTTTAGTTATAGCTATATTAGGGGGATATCTGTGTGTGCAGGTGACTATTACTGTGCATAATTATTAGGCAACTTAACTAAAAACAAATATATACCCATTTCAATTATTTATTATTACCAGTGAAACCAATATAACATCTCAACATTCACAAATATACATTTCTGACATTCAAAAACAAAACAAAAACAAATCGGTGACCAATATAGCCACCTTTCTTTGCAAGGACACTCAAAAGCCTGCCATCCATGGATTCTGTCAGTGTTTTGATCTGTTCACCATCAACATTGCGTGCAGCAGCAACCACAACCTCCCAGACACTGTTCAGAGAGGTGTACTGTTTTCCCTCCTTGTAAATCTCACATTTGATGATGGACCACAGGTTCTCAATGGGGTTCAGATCAGGTGAACAAAGAGGCCATGTCATTAGATTTTCTTCTTTTATACCCTTTCTTGCCAACCACGCTGTGGAGTACTTGGACGCGTGTGATGGAGCATTGTCCTGCATGAAAATCATGTTTTTCTTGAAGGATGCAGACTTCTTCCTGTACCACTGCTTGAAGAAGGTGTCTTCCAGGAACTGGCAGTAGGCCTGGGAGTTGAGCTTGACTCCATCCTCAACCCGAAAAGGCCCCACAAGCTCATCTTTGATGATACCAGCCCAAACCAGTACTCCACCTCCACCTTGCTGGCGTCTGAGTCGGACTGGAGCTCTCTGCCCTTTACCAATCCAGCCGCGGGCCCATCCATCTGGCCCATCAAGACTCACTCTCATTTCATCAGTCCATAAAACCTTAGAAAAATCAGTCTTGAGATATTTCTTGGCCCAGTCTTGGCGTTTCAGCTTGTGTGTCTTGTTCAGTGGTGGTCGTCTTTCAGCCTTTCTTACCTTGGCCATGTCTCTGAGTATTGCACACCTTGTGCTTTTGGGCACTCCAGTGATGTTGCAGCTCTGAAATATGGCCAAACTGGTGGCAAGTGGCATCGTGGCAGCTGCACGCTTGACTTTTCTCAGTTCATGGGCGGTTATTTTGCGCCTTGGTTTTTCCACACGCTTCTTGCGACCCTGTTGACTATTTTGAATGAAAAGCTTGATTGTTCGATGATCACGCTTCAGAAGCTTTGCAATTTTAAGAGTGCTGCATCCCTCTGCAAGATATCTCACTATTTTTGACTTTTCTGAGCCTGTCAAGTCCTTCTTTTGACCCATTTTGCCAAAGGAAGGGAAGTTGCCTAATAATTATGCACACCTGATATAGGGTGTTGATGTCATTAGACCACACCCCTTCTCATTACAGAGATGCACATCACCTAATATGCTTAATTGGTAGTAGGCTTTCGAGCCTATACAGCTTGGAGTAAGACAACATGCATAAAGAGGATGATGTGGTCAAAATACTCATTTGCCTAATAATTCTGCACTCCCTGTATATCTAAAGATAAAGATCTTAATAAAGTCCAGTGAAGCAATGGATTTGGTTGAAGATC
This sequence comes from Pelobates cultripes, assembly GCA_933207985.1. Classification (NCBI taxonomy): domain Eukaryota; kingdom Metazoa; phylum Chordata; class Amphibia; order Anura; family Pelobatidae; genus Pelobates; species Pelobates cultripes. The sequence continues at coordinate 264,603,728 of OW240916.1, read as the reverse complement.
TTGAAGGGACATATATTATATATTTCTGGTTAAGCTGCTTAACAGGTTAACCCCGTCTTATGATATTAGTAGCGATTTTTAAAATAATTTTTTGCATTTTCTTATTTAATTAGTTTCTTTAGAATTGGTTTTAAGTCTTGTGTGTTGGGTATTACCCTTCCCCTACCTAACTTCATATTGATTTTTGTGGGTTCTAAAAATAAACCCTCCAATCCGTGAGAGGGAAAAGGAGGCAAACACAACCCTCTGGACCCCCAAAGAAAGAATTCAAAAAATTATAGGAAGTCAAATGTGCAAGAAAACTCATGTAAGATTTGCAAAACAATGCCTTGCTAGAATGTAAGGTGTCCAGGGGCAGACTTCTTCCTACAGCAGTTATCAAACAAAGTGCTCTGTAGATGCCTTTTTGGTGTAAGGGGAAACTACATGATTGATAAAAGTGTAATGATGGGAAATATTCTCATTGCCCATCGACCTTTCCCCCATATTTTTCTATGAAAAAATATCCAGTAAAAGAAGCAATGAAATTGCCTAGGAAACTCAGGTGCCTGCACAAACAATTGCTCTTGATCTCATATTTTCTTCCTTGGGATGTCCTACAGGATGAGAGTATCTGATAATATTTTACTGAAAGAAAGGGCATGCCTCCCAAGGACATTAACCCCAACAGCTGCAGTTATAATATTCTGGGGGAAAAAGTACAATATCTAATGGGTTCTTTTGAATACTTTTCCATTATTCATGTAAATGTTTCTAAAACAGTTATTCACTGGAAATCACAAAAGAGCATGTGAATACATAATTTTGCTAAGCCACTTTTGTGTCCTTGGTTACAAATACTACAAACACAACTGATCTTGAACAATAACGAGTTGTACAATAATTTGCATATGAAAGAACTAATATTCATTTTAATTAGATATATATTATTTTGCCTACATTCTTTCATTCCTTGAACACTATCTTTGTGATTGAGAGTCAATAACCCACGCTTCCCCTGGCTTACCTTGATTTCTAATGCTGTGTCACCCTGGAAGGCATTCAGATCGACCAATTCAGCAGTGCAAATTGCTAGCGAGCCTACATCCAAGCTTGAGTAGAGAGGCCGCGATTTGCTCACAGTCCATAAACTGCCCAGGAAAGGCTTCCACAGTTTGGCGTAGTGGGTGGGCTGGGTCTCTGCAAGTTCCAGCTTTTTTAGGCTTGCGCACGTCAGGAAGGCATTCATTTATAAGGGCAGAAGGCGGTACAAGAAGGAAGGTGTGTTAAGAGCCCAGGGATGATATGGAGAGGGCATGTTCCTTCTCACATATATAACAGCTAGTCTTCTAGCCCTCTTTGGTCAGTTGTACTGTGCTTAATGTGGGGTGCACTTCAGTGTGCCTATCCTGCATTATTTGATTACAGTTTGTGACACTGTGCTGCAAGTCCAGACCTTTGGCTATACCAACTTCGTCTCTGCTCTTTCAGAATTTGTACTTCATTTGGTGAATTGCTCCATCTACCTGCTGCATTTTGGGCACCTTCCACCAAAATCTTAAATGGAGATTGCAATATATAGGTGTTCATATTGGCTTGATTATTATAGCTGCATATTATCAAACAACAATATTGATGTCTTGGTGTACAGGCCTGCTCCACTATAGGGTGACCTGAGGTGGCCACTTAAGGCCCAGGGGTAAGACAGGACTTTGCTTGGCCACATTCTCCATCCCTATATATTATAAAATTAAGTGTATGCCTTAAACAGGTAACCCACTTAAGGCTCTAGGGATCTCAATCATTCTCTGTCTTAACTGTCCTGTTGCAATAGTAGATGTAGGACCTCCTTCCCATTAAGTCTCCAAGTTTATAACTCGAAAATTCTATTCAGTTTGTGCCTCTATTACACACAGACTGCTCCCTCACAGACACACAGACTGCCCCCACACACACACTGCCTCCTCACACACGCACTGCCCCCTCACACACGTACTGTCTTTTAACACATACACTGCCCCCTTCACACACACACAGCACCCTTTACACACACAGCAACCCTCACACACACAGCAACCCTCACACACACAAAGCACCTCTCACACACACACAGTAGCCCTCACACACACTGCACTATTCACACACACTGCACCTCTCACACACACACTACACCCTTCACACGCACATACACACACAGCCCCCTTCACACACACAGAACTTCACAGACACACATAGAAAAAAGTAGAATGGAAATAGAAAAAAAAGGGAAAAAATAGATCAATTTAAGGGTTTTTTTTAAACCTCCTTTCTAAAAAAAATACAAAAATCACACTTGCGCTAGAAAATTATTTACTGCTAAGCACTGGTGAGCGGTAAGAACATTTTACCATCAACAAAGATACGAAAGTCGGCGGTAGGTATTAAAAGGTTGACTACTCCTGATCTCAGTACCAGATTAAGAGCCCATTGGGCCTGGTGCTGACAATTATGATGGGCCTAATTATAGAATTTTATCGACAGAAAACACTAAAACAGTCATACCTCCCAAGCATCATGTATCTGGTGAAGGTGGTGCTGGAGGGAAACTCACAGAATGCAGCTATAAGAAAACACATACCCTATGCTAATCTCTTGCTTTCATCTTTCAAGTAAATCCATACCCCCTAACAGCAGGTCAGGTGAAGCAGAATGTCGGTGGGTAGGGTGAAGGGTAGGTCATTGACACATTCATGTAACCAGAACCGCCCAAAGGTACAAACATGCCCAAAAAAGGGGCGTATCTGCCTGAAGAATTAGAAAGTCAGCATGGTGTAAATGCATGACAGGCTGCCTGCCCATTATGCAGACTCGTCAACAAAGGGCATACTGTGCATACAGTCAACAAAGGGCATACTGTGCATACAGCGTCCTGAGCTTGGCATGAATGCGTCTAATGGTGCGCTCACTCCGCGCTTTCTAAGGGTTGTCCCCTAGCACTTACTTGTCCACTCCTCTCCTAACTTTCTTACTAGCAGGCAGAAGCCAGGGCCGCCATCAGTGGGTGACAACCATGATGGTTGTCACAGGCCCGGCGATCCTGGGGGGCCCGGACTGCTCTGGCAGTCTCAGGCCCCACATCCCCTCTCTGCACACATAGATAGCGAATATCGAATATCGCTATCTATGTGTGCAGCTGCGGGCCCCCGGCTCCCTGTTACCGCAGAAGGGGCCAGCACACTGCATCTTCACATTTAGTTAATTTCCTCCAATAACTCTTGCGAGACCCGCGGCCTTCTGAGCGTTGCCACGGGTTACCATGGCAACGCTCCGCGGGGCACAAAGGCCGTGGGTCTCGCGAGAGTTATTGGAGGAAATGAACTGAATGTGAAGATGCAGTTCATTTCCTGGACACAGGTAAGAAACAGGGAGGGGGGAATAACATGTAATTAAATTTCATGTGAAAATACCCCTTCCTCCCCCCCCCCAGTTTGCACATTTACACACACACTGCATACACCAATACAACACACACACTGCATACACTAATACAACACACAAACTGCATACACCAATACAATACACACACTCTGCATACACTAATACAACACACACGCTCTGCATACACCAATACAACACACACTGCATACACCAATGCAACACACACTGCATACACTAATACAACACACACACTGCATACACCAATACAACACACACTGCATACACTAATGCAACACACACTGCATACACTAATGCAACACACACACTGCATACACTAATACAACACACACAATGCATACACCAATACAACACACACTCTGCATACACCAATACAACACACTCTGCATACACCAATACAACACACACACTGCATACACTAGTACAACACACACTGCATACACTAATACAACACACACACACTGCATACACCAATACAACACACACTGCATACACTAACAGAGGCGGCTCTAGACTTTTTGAGGCCTTAGGCAAAAATCAAATATGAGGCCCCCCACGCGTGATCAAAAAAATAAGCAGGCGATATTAAAATTAACTGTATAAATTGCATATTTTAAGGCAAACATTAATAAACCTCACAATCTCAGTATTCACAAAGTTATTTTTGTTATTATAGTATTCTACAAAATATAAATCACAAACATTGGGTATAGATAAAAGGTTTGTGCCTGACTACTCAGTTATTCTTGTTGGTGTCTCCTAAAACTGAAATAAAGTTGTCAGTGTATTAACCCCTTAATGCCGTTCTATGCCGTCGCGGCTTTAAAGCCGTTGCGGCGGCATAGAACGCCGTAACGGCTTTGAGCCCCAGGGGATCGCAGCTACTTACCTCCGCCGCGATCCTCTTCTGGAGGGCTGCCTGACAGCCCAGGAAGCCCTCCCCCGGCAAATGAGGCCCCCGGGGGCCATGTGATCGCTCTCAAAGAGAGATCTGCCAGCAGGGGGGCTTTCTGAAATATCAGACAGTCCCCCTGCTGGTGGAAAGTGTAAAAAATTTTTTAATTAAATTAAAAATAAATTTAAAAAAAATATATATATATATATAACTCCAGGTCTGAAATCCGGGTCTTTATCAAGATCACAGTGTTAAGTGCAACATGAAAATATACAAGATAAAGACTAAAACACTTACCAATGCAGAAAACTAAGGATGTGGGTGAGCAAGGGATATTTAAAGTGTCAGTGCTGTCAGAGTAATATACAATATATAAAACTGCCCCAGAGATATATACACTGTATATAGTATGTGAGGAAAAAATAGTTAAAACATACTGTGAAAAAAACATAAATTCATATAAGGTGCCAAATAAATAGTATACCTGCACTCTTTAGGAGAGAAGTCTCAATGATCTAAAATACATAAACAATAAAACAAAACTAGTGCAATATAGCCAAACAATAATATATCAAAATAGGTACTCTAGGAATTGCACTCACAATTCTGGAATGGTTATATTACCACTCCAGACTCACAGGCATAGGGAGGATCAGACCCTTGGGAACGTTGAATCCAAGTGCAGACACTCAGAGATGAACTCACCATGAGCCAGAGCTGTGAAGATAGATGCTTTATTCTTTGTAAAAACAGAAAAACTTAATTACACATAATAAAATAATACAGTTCAATAAATCAACAATATTGTAGCTACAAAAGTGAGTTAATATATGCCAATTAACCCCTTATATTCATATGTAATTGTCATTCTCAACTGTATTTTGTCCATAATAATATATATATATTGGTAACGTCAAAATGTATTTTAATATTACTATAAATATATATATTTATATTAAAATACACTTAGAATGACGTTACATATATATATATAATATGTATATATATTATATATATATAATAGATATATACACAAATATTATATATATATATACGTATAATTACAATAATAAATACATTAAATAATAAAATAAATAAAATATTGAAACAAAATGTAATATAAATTATATATTCATATGTAATTTCATTCTAACTATATTTTGTTATTAATATATATATATATATATATATATTGGTAACAAAATACACTTAGAATGACATTCTATATATATCTATCTATATATAAAATACAAAAAACCGCAAATATATATATATATATATATATATATATATATAGATAAATACATATAATTACATAAAAGATTACATTAGTATACACGTAGAATTTAAATACCTATAAATGCGTATATATTAAAATTCTAGGTGTATATTTAAGTAATCTTTTAACATAATTATGTGATTTGATTGACATGCCTGACAACACAAGGAGAAAGTGCTGAGAATTTAATTCGCAAGCACTATATTTGACCCTGTAACTCTCCAAGACACCATAAAACCTGTACATAGGGGGTACTGTTATACTCAGGAGACTTTGCTGAACTCAAATATTAGTGTTTAAAACTGGTAAATGGTATTACAACGATGATATTTTAAGTAAAAGTGAAGTTTTTGCATTTTTTACAAACAAACGTCACGTTTATGGACTATATTATTGTTGTAATATGTTTTACTGTTTTAAAACACTAATATTTGTGTTTAGTGAAGTTGAGAATAACAGTAGTAGAAAGTTTTTTGCATTTTTTTGCAGTAATACCTAACAGTATTATGACATTTACAGCTAAAATGTGAGGCGGAACTACATAGTTTTTAAAAAAATTAAAATTTCAAAGTTTTTTTAAATTATGTAAGTTTTTTAATAAATTATGTTTCATATATAAATATTTGATATGAAATGAAAGCCCTGTTTCTCCTGAATAAAATGATATATAATAAGTGTGGGTGCATATCATATGAAAGAGGTGAATTACGGTTGAACAGACATATAGCGCAAATTCCAGTTTTTGTTTATGTTTTGTTTTAATCAGAACGTGCACTACTGACTCCGTCCTGAAGGGGTTAAAAGAACACTATAGCATCAGGAACACAAATGTGTATTCCTGACCCTATTGTGTTAAACTATTTTATTATATATTATAATTATAGTAAATAATATAATTATATTATTAATATTTAATATTGTTATGTTATATTGTATATGATATACCACCATTATTCTGTGAAAAGATGGGGGAAGTACGGCTCTCCTGCTTTTTTCTCTCTTCTGCTCTGCTCTCCTTCCCTTTACTTTCTTTTCATCTGCTCTCCTTCCCCTTTTCTTTATTTTCATCTGCCCTCCTTCCCATTTATTTTTATCTGCTCTCCTTCCCCCTTTCTTTATTTTATCTGCTCTCCTCCCCCTTTATTTTTATCTGCCATCCCTCTCCTTTTCTTTATTTTTTTTATCTGCCCTCCTTCCTCTTTATTTTTTTATCTGCCCTCCTGCCTCTTTATTTTTTTTATCTGCCCTCCTGCCTCTTTATTTTTTTTATCTGCCCTCCTTCCCCTTTATTTTTATCTGCTCTCCTTCTCCCTTTCTTTATTTTATCTATTCTCCTTCCCCTTTGTTTTCATCTGCTCTCCTCCCCCTTTATTTTTTTTATCTGCCCTCCTTCCCCTTTATTTTTTTATCTGCCCTCCTGCCTCTTTATTTTTTTTATCTGCCCTCCTTCCTTTTTATTTTTTTATCTGCCCTCCTTCCCCTTTATTTTTTTTATCTTCTCTCCTTCCCCTTTATTTTTATCTGCTCTCCTTCCCCCTTTCTTTATTTTATCTGTTCTCCTTCCCCCTTTCTTTATTTTATCTGTTCTCCTTCCCCTTTGTTTTCATCTGCTCTCCTCCCCCTTTATTTTTATCTGCCATCCCTCTCCTTTTTTTATTTTTTTTATCTGCCCTCCTTCCTCTTTATTTTTTTATCTGCCCTCCTGCCTCTTTATTTCATTTTCATGTGCTGTCCTTACCTTTTTCTCTCTTCTCTTCTGCTCTCCTTCCGTTTTCTCTCTTCTCCTGTGCTCTGTTTTCTTCACCAGCAGCTATTCTTTCTTTTTCTTCTCGGTACCGCAGGCGGGGGAATGCAGGGGGAGGGGTTACGTCATTGCGTCATGACGTCATCGCTAATCGGCATTGCGGATTGGCCGATTAGCAGGAGGAGGGGAGGGGACTCACTCCACCATGGAACCTATGTGAGAGGGTTCCATCTTGTTAAGGCCGGCGCCACAGCAATGCGGATGCGGCCGCCTGCCTGGCATGAAAGGTTTTTAATAATTAATTTTTTTACCAGAGCGGCTCTCTAATTACATGGTTTAGGCGGCCGCGAGGCCCCTTTTAGTGCAAGGCCTTAGGCGGCCGCCTAAACCGCCTAATTAGAGAGCCGCCTCTGTCAGAAAGGATTGCATTAAAACAACTGCAGGATGGCAAAAGTATAGTTATCAAACCAGCAGACAAAGGTGCAGGGCTGGTTATATTATCTAGCAAAATCTATATAGAAGAGGCCCTCAGACAATTAAGCGACACTAATGTATGAAAAACTACCCTCTGACCCAACAAATTTTACTCACTTTTTTAAACAAAGGTTTCGAGCTAAAGATTCTAAATAATCAAGAATTTAATTATTTAAACATTAAATATACGAAAATCACTGTCATCTACTTTCTGCCATAAAAATTAGACTAAACCTCCTGGGAGACCAATTGTGTCAGGGATTGGCTCTCTCTTATGCAACTTATCACAGTACATCGATATTCTTCTACAGCCATCAGTACGTTTGATGAAATCATACCTAAAAAACTCTGTCACTCTTAAGATTTTTAAGCAATTTTAATTGGAACCCTAATCTTATTTTAGTAACATGTGACGTACTGTCACTATACACGATAATCCCCGTGAAGCTGTAAAGAATATTTTAAAGACTGAAGCACGAATTTCTGATCCCCAACTTTATTACATCCTAGAAGGTATCAATATTATTTTAACGAATAATTATTTCTGGTTTTTAGACTCATTTTATCGCCAAAAGAGAGGCAATACGATGGGGACCAAGTTTGCCCCCAGTTATGCAAACCTCTTTATGGCTGATTGGGAGTCCACAGCCATTTGAGAAGGGCATGCCTGGCGGACAAACTTGGTCTCCTATTTTAGATACATAGATGACCTGTTTTTATCTGGGAAGGCTCAGAAAACTCACTGAATTCTTTTATCAATGATCTTAACACTAACAACAGAGAAATTATTTTAATGTGTGAGTATAGTAGGGAATCCATTAATTTTTTTAGACTTTTTTTTAATCAAAAATAATAAACTCAACACTAAAACTTTTTCAAAAAGGTCTGTACTAATACAGCTATAGATCAATCCAGCTGTCACTACAAGCCCTGGCTTGAGAATGCCCCTAAAAGCC
>OW240916.1:264592336-264594866 GCA_933207985.1 Pelobates cultripes | reverse complement strand
TAAACCGAATGTCTGCTAGCAGTCTGAGAATAAATGTTAACAGGCCAAGTTGAAGAAGTGCAGAAGGAGACAAAACGAGAAACAAGCCAAAGTTAGGATACAAAAGTCATGAGTAGTCAAATAAATCAGATTTTGTAACTGTTACGGATCACCTGGCACCCCGACTAGGTACCTCCGTTGAAGGATGCTCCTACCTCTTCCTGAGGGTTTCCAACACTCCAGCAGACACCATAACCACCGTAGACTCCTTCAGAGAGCAAAACAGGAACAAGCTCTTACAACAGCTTAGCAATGAATATAGCAAGAGAGTATGCAGAGCATAGCAATCCCTTGTAGCAGATTCCCCCAATAAGAGACGGCACTCCAAATTGAGGGTGAAGTAGAACTGAGGTTTTTAATGACACACACTCTCCTTTTATGCAAATCTCCCGTGCAAGGGAGACGCTCACAGACAAATATGAATTACCCAATCACACACTGGTTACATCCCAAACGTCTCCTCCCCTTAGCCTGAGAGGTAACACAATTAGCCGTACAATTTAAAACATACTTTTTACACAACTTTCATAACTCTGAAACTATACATCCAATATTAATTAAAGTCACATATTATTAATCAGCATATTTCAAATACAGACATACCCAAAAATCATTTGAATCCTAACAGCTGTTCAGGAGATAGATATAAGTCACCTATGACCGACCGCAAGCACATTTTCATGCCCAAAACAGTTCCAGAGAATCAGGCTGTGCGGTCGGTCTATTTCCCATGTTAAAGTCAGTTCAAACAGACAAACGACAACCATTCGAATTGTCGAACTGTCGAATGAACTGTCGAAATGCATTGAAGTCTGGAGAAGGTAAAACTTCAGCTGAATTAAAGTTGGCTGCCGCCATGTGTTCGTTTGTACGAACGGCGGCACCCCAGCGGTCGGCAATTTACCTACAGCAGGCTCCCAGCCTGGGAGGTAAATTGCCTGCATACTTCCACTTCTGGGTGGTCCGCCTGTGTGGTACTTGGTTCAGTAAGCCCCATTTACTAAACCAAGTGGGAAAAAGCCAGGAACACAGTATATTAACAGTCTGGGGACACTGGGGGACAAAGTCTTAAAGGAGCATTGTCCCAAATAAGTCTGGGGACACCGTTTTAAAGGGGCATTGTTCCCAAAAGTCACAGTAGCAGTCCCCAGATGGTTCTTAAAGGGCCAGCAGCAGCATAATAAAATACAAAATGCCCAAATACTGTATTTAAAGGGCCAAATCTCCCAGGGGTCATAGTCCGCAGGCAGGAGGCGGGCAAACAGGCTTCTCCAATGCCCAGTGGCGAGGTTGGTTTCACCACAGTAACCAAGTAATTAAAGGACAATATAAACACACTCTTAGGTATATGTATTCATGGGTGCAAGAGTAATGATGAATACTATTGATGGTACAGGACCAAGGTCTTGAATGAAAAGGGATGCAGGTTGACACTGAGTATTGTCTACAGTGTAGGAAAGAGGTCTTGCATCAGTTGGAATGCAGGAGTGACTCCAACGCAGGAGTGAAACACGCTGTGTATTACAAGTTACACGGAATAGGCACACAGTGCCTACGTTCAAGGCTGAATGATGCCGTGATGACCCACAAACTATGACACTTGTGCCAGCTATATACAAATACCATACAAGGGAATGCACACTTAGACATTCCTACAGTAGTGCCTTACACAAACGTGTTGTGCTTCATGGCACTTAAGGGTTAAAACTAATTACAATAGCATGTCCTATTTTCTTGGCACAGTATGTAAAGTAAAAAAAAAAAAAAAACCTTGTGAGAATTTAAAAAATAGGCAGCATGACCAATAATTCACTTTTTGTCAGCAATTAAGTTGCGCATTATACATAAGGTGTCTTTAGGAACACACCTAAAGTGGAAGAAACCGAAGACATGTTAGTTTGTTCTTACAAGTTACCATTTTTATTCCTCTACATACATTTTTTTTATTTTGTACTTTTAAACCTGCTTGTCAATATTCTACTTTTCATCCACAGGGTTCTTTGGATCTGATCATAGGTCAACCCATAATTTGGTAGATCGATGCTGCCTTCCTAGGGGTGTGCGCACCATTTATACGTTTCTACACTTAAAAATAAATGAGTTTGTCAAACCAACTGCTAACTCTGGTAAACCAAAAGAAGAGGAAAGCAATCAGAGCTCTCAGAACTACAGAAGGACATGCGTGGAAAATCAAGTTTAAATGGAAAACACAAATATGCAAAAGAAGTTCAGCACTGAATGCAATAAAAAAATCCCCTCTTTTTATCACCTCATAAAAGCTTGGTGTAAGATTCCAATAAAGGTGAATTTTATGTCAAGACACGGAGGCTCATATTGCCTAACCCTTTCTTTACTGTCCACCAATAGCAGCAAAGAATTCAACAGTAAGAAAAAATGGTAACCATAGTGATAGGCCACTCCCATACCAAGTGCCAAGTATAATAGTCAGCACCTCCCCACACAACTCCTCTTTCTTTGCTGCTCCGAACAA
>OW240916.1:264272336-264587336 GCA_933207985.1 Pelobates cultripes | reverse complement strand
AGGCGGCCGCCTAAACCGCCTAATTAGAGAGCCGCCTCTGTACACTAATACAACACACACACTGCATACACTAATACAACACACACTCTGCATCCGCTACACACTAACACACACTCTACATTCACTACACATTTACACACACTCTGCATTTACTACACTCTAACACACTCTGCATTCACTGCAGTGACACACACTCTGCATTCACTACACTATGCACACACTCTGCATTTATTATACTGACACACACTCTGCATTCACTACACTGACATACACTCTGCATTAACTATACACACAGCATCCACTACACAAACATCCTGTATTCACAGTACACACACTACATCCACCACACATTGAAACACTCTGCATTCACTATACAGAGACACTGCGTCTAATACACACACTACATCCACTACAGACACTGCATCCACTAAACACATTGCATCTAGTACACACAAACACTACATCCACTACACAAACACAAACTACATCACTGTACACAAACTACATCCACTACTCAAACACACTCTGTGTTCACTATACACACTGCATCCGCTACACAAGCACACACTCTGCATTCACTGCACAAACAGTATCTAATAAACACAAACACTACATCCATTACACACATTCTAATTCACTTCCACTATACACACCACATTCAGTCCAGCATCATTGTTAGCGGACTAGGTAGGGCATGGGCGGGGGGGGAAGGTAGTGGAGGGAGGGGGGGCCCAGACCTTGTGCTTTGTCAGGGGCCCCAACATTTCTGATGGCGGCCCTGGCAGTAGCTAATGTTATACAGTATAGGAAAAAGGAAAGGTGTATGTAGTGTAGAAGAAAGGGAGCATGCCACAGTGTTAGAAGCAGCCTGAGCATTTGAGCAAATTCAGCTTTACCTTAACTAATTTCATTTTCTGCCGGTCCACACACGTTTTGTTCCCATACATCCCTCTTAAGGTTCCATACTTGTGAACAGGGCTGCCATCAGAAATTTGGGGCCCCTGACACAGCTCAAGGTCTGGGCCCCCCAGTGCCTGCACCCAAGTCCACCCAAAGTGTTTCCCCCCCACCCCCCCCGAGTCCGCCAAGAGGGATGCAGTGTCTGTACTGATTCTGGTGTGTGTATAGTGGATGTAAAATGTGTGTAGTGGATGCAGAGTTTGTGTGTTAAGTGGATGCGGTGTGTGTTTAACGGATGCAGTGTGTATAGTGGATACAGATTGTACATTTGTGTAATGTATGAGCTGTATATTAGATGCAGAGTGTGTTTTTGTGTAGTGGATGTAGTGTGTGTTGTTAGTGAATGCAGAGTGTGTATGTGTGTGGCGAAACCGACCTCGCCACTGGGCATTGGAGAAGACTGATTGCCAGCTTCCTGCCATGTGACTATGGCCCCTGGGATGTATTGCCCTTTAAAGACATGATTTGGGCATAATGGATTTGTGTTGTGCTGCTGCTGGCCCTTTAAGAACCATCTGGGGACATACCGTGGAGTTACTGGGTGGCCACCATTTCCTGTATCAGAAGCACATGGTGAGAACAATGGATGGCGGCCATTTTAACTCACAGACACTGTGTGGACTTTTCAACACAGTGCCATCTCGCCAGTATTTGTGGCACAGAGACATCGTGCGGTGGTTTTGGACTATACAGCAGGGGACACATTATACAGTGATTGTTTTTTATTTAGCCTGTATATGTTCTGCAGAATCTGCATTAAACTGTATTTTCCAAAGTACTGAACGGATCTGGGTGAATTTTGGATATGTGGTTCACCCAGAACCCCCGGTTCCAATGATATTTTACTTTTTATGGGGTTATTGCATGTGTTGGGGTCCCTGTGATGTGTTTTATGAAACTGTATTTCTCTGTCTGTGATAATTAGATTACCCATTGTGTTCAGTAATCATATCAAAGGCAGAGGGGAGGATTTTGTGTGGGAGTGTCTGAGTGTATTGTACAGATTGATTGGTTGTTCTGTAAAACCCTGTGGGCAGTACTAAGTTTGGGGATTGGGAATAAAAGAGGCTGTATGTGCCAGTACAGTCAGTTCCTGCTTAACCCTCAAAGTGAAGTGTCGTCTCATTATTGGGGGAGGATTCATTGTATGCTGTTCCAGTTTGACTGCTAGGAGTGTAAACCTAATCGCATGGTTTTTCCTATTCGGCTGTATACAACATTCATATGCATGAGAGCATTCATATGCTCCTACGGTTCAGTGGTTTTGGTGTCTGCTGCAGAGCTTGGAGTCCTCAGGAAGCGCTAGGAGCATCCTTCAACTGAGGTACCCAGTCGGGGTGCCAGGTGATCCGTTACAATGTGTGTATTAAATGTGATGTGTATAGGGAATGCAGAGTGTGTGTTTGTGTAGTGGATGTAGTGAATACAGTGTGTGGATGCAGAGTGTGTCTTTGTGTAGTCGATGTAGTGTGTTTATAGTGACTACATATAGTGTGTTTGTGTAAGTATTTAATGTGTGTATAGTGACTGCAGACTGTGTGTTTGTGCAGTGGATGTAGTGTGTGTAGTGACTGCAGAGTGTATGTTTGTGTAAGGATGTAGGGTGTGTAAATTTTAGTGAATAGTGTGTGTAGTGACTGCAGAGTGTGTGTTTGTGTAAGGATGTAGTGTGTATAGTGACTGCAGAGTGTGTTTGTGTAAGGATGTAGTGTGTGTAGTGACTGCAGAGTGTATGTTTGTGTAAGGATGTAGGGTGTGTAAATTTTAGTGAATAGTGTGTGTAAATGTTAGTGAATAGTGTGTGTAAATGTATGGGGCTGCAAAATGTGGGGGGAAAAGCCTACAGGTTTTTTTTTCCCATCCATTAATTGTATTTTTTTACTCCCCCCTCCCTGTATCTCACCTGTGGCCATGATTGGCTGGAGCCCTGGAGCCAGAGGTCCTGAGGCATGGTGCAGCCCCCGCTACCTGTATTCTGCAGTGGCCCAGCACACTTGAAATATACTGCCCAGCTACTCTGCTCTGTAGAAGTCTCGCGAGCCGTGCGGAGCGTTACCATGGCAACGCTCTGACGATCACGTCGCTCGCGAGACTTCGACAGAGCAGAGTAGCTGGGCAGAATACAGGTAGCGGGGGGCCCGCAGTGCACACATATATAGCGTTAATCGCTATATATGTGTGCACATAACTAATGTGGGGCCCGGGACGACCTGAGCAGTCCGGGCCCCCCAGGACCACTGGGCCCATGACAACCGTTATGGTTGTCATGCCCTGATGGCGGCCCTGCTTGTGAAGAGTAGTTAAATATATATATATATATATATATATATATATATATTCTTTTTAAACAATGGGCCTATTCCCTGGGCCTGGAGCTGCACCCCCTATGTTAATCCAGCCCTGCCTGATCTTTATAGACAATACACATACGCAAACAAAATTAAAGCTTCTTTTATTTATTGACACCATGTATATTTCATGTTACACTACAAAAATGATTTTCCATTTATTGTCATACTGTATTTTCTCTTCTCTGGGTGGGTACTGAGACACACAGAGGGGCTGGGAGGACATAACAATTTCATGTTTTTTGAAAATCGAACTTTTTTCAGCAATTTTTGTATGTGTTTTGTGGGGTGGGGTGCAAGTAGCTGGTCAAGGGCAGGCCTAGCCAATGGCAACATAAGTGTGGCATTAGAGAAAAGGTGAGTAAAACCTCTTTCCTGCGATTGGAGCCAATAAAACAGCTACTCCAGGTCTATAATGTCAGGCATACATGTTTGTATTTAAGCCCTTTAACCTTTTTTTTGTATTCTTGCTTTGCTTCTGAATGCAGATTTTATAATATGAGCAATTCTGTCTTTAAAAATAAATAAATAGAAGCAAGCGTACGAGATAGACGCACATGGATGAGCTCCCGGTGCAAATCGCTTAAAACACCCGCTATAACAACCATACAGAGCGCAGTAAAGTCACCCCACTGCTCCACGGAGGATATGGGGAGAAAGACAAAGAAACAGAGACCAGATAGGCCCAAAACTGGACCAGATATCGGAGACTTGTTCCGACAGGCGCAGGGAGCGCATGGGCCCAAAATGGCCGCGGACCTTGATGAATATACTGACTCCTCAGACGACATGGGCCTGGAGGACTACCCGGGCGGAATGTTTGCTCCGTTAACACAGCCGTCCCCGAAAAAGGGGCTACCCGACCCTGTAACCACGGAGACGCTACGAACGATGCTGGGGGATCTGCAGAAAGTGCTGCAGGCCGACATGGCCCAGCTGAGAACAGACCTGACGGGTATGGTGAACCGTATCGGAATACTGGAGGCCTCATCTGACAAACAGGCCCAGGCCATACTGGAGCTCCGAACGGAGGTACAGGCCCTTAAACAGCAACAAGAGGCCACTAACCTGCGATTCACGGCCCTGGAAGACCTCAGACGCCGCAACAATGTAAAAATAAGGGGTGTCCCTGACGATGTCCCAACAGAGGAACTGCCGCATCTGGTACGCAGACTAATCGGAGTAATCCTGACACCGAAACAAGCCAAAACCACCGTAATTGACACGGTCTTCCGAGTCCCCAAGCCACAAAGAGCTCCAGTGTCTGCAACCCGGGATGTGGTAGTGAAGTTCCGCACGGGCGCAGACAAGGCAGCAGTACTCACAAGCCTCAAAGGAAAAACACCATTCACCTTCGAGAACGCGGCCCTTACCTTTTATACGGATCTATCCGGGGACACTCTTCAATGGCGGCGATCCCTCCAACCTTTCACGGCACTCCTGCGGCAAAGCGGCATAACTTACCAATGGCGCACGCAGGTACAGAGAAATAACGCGTCCTACACAGTAACAGACCTCCCAGGTGCGGAGTCGCTACTCACTACTCTCGGCTTGCCCAAGGACTCCCTCGCTCCTCCAGGGCATCCGGGGACCTCCTCCTCCAGGACCCAACGCTGGGACCCAGCGAAGATAACACCATTTGAGCCGCGGGGGAGAAAAATGGAGGCAGCAGCTGCAACCACGTCCTGATTACCAGGGACTTACAATCTCCCTTAACGCACTGCGACCGCACATTAAAGGCAACCCGGAACCCCAGGGGAATACACAGGACTCAGCCTAAACATCTTTGGCTCCAGAGGACACCGGCAGGCTCATTGCCTCTCCACAAGACCCTTGGGCACATCGGGGATAACCGAACCTGTTGAACAACACATGCGGTCCACAGTGGCTCCTGGAGGAGAAATAAGAACTGGCACATCAGCCGATTGCAAACGGAACGCTACCCTGCCTCTCACGTACAGGCATTAATCGTTACTGTTCTCTGTAACTCTATTCGAACTCTGCTTTCTCCGAGTTTTCTCTAAGTGATGCAGTCTGGCTTTTCCTGTTTATTTTCCTTACTGCTATTTTATTCTTAATTCAATTGTAATTTACTTCCCGTTTATGAAGGATATGTTACCGTTCAAACAGCTGGTTAGCACACCCCCACATAGTACCCTCGAAGGCTCCAGCCCACAGGGACGACACAACACTTCAACCAGGTACCACCACCCACCTGACATGGGTCACTCTCAGGCACACAGCCCATACACAGACAGCACAGACAGCACAGGGGGAACACACCCAGACCACGCAGGACTGACACGTAATGTCTGACAAGGGGCTCATCATCTTCACAACCACACTACCACACAAAGAGCATGTATGGGCACGGACCAAACAGACTCTAGCAGATACTACCGCTTACTCAGAACACACCCATATACTGTACATCGTTGTCAAGACAGTGTGGAGATACCACCTTAAACAGCTGACTAACCTAGTTACTCTGTATTTTCATGTATGCACTAACAAAACTACCCTAGCACTGTTGATCGAGAATAATCTCACTGTATGTGAACGATGTTACTGTTTCGATAAACCTGCTATAACTATAAAAAAAAAATGTGCAAACACCCATGCCAATGTCAAACCTTAACGCATCCTCAAACACGCTGTTGTGGCGTATGACGATGACCTGTAACCAACTGCACATCAAAAATAAAGAATATTAAAAAATAAATAAATAAATAAACAAACTGTAAATTAAAGCTGTAAAAACCTACTCTGCAGAGGTTTGTAAACTGATAAAAAAATCTATTCAAATGTAAAATATAAAGCCAGATTGTAAATTCCCTCAGGGATAGGGCATTCCTATATTGTTTGTCCAATTTTGTATTGTCTCTTAGATGTATTGTACCTTTGTCTTTGAATAAAATGTATTTTGTTGCTGAAGGTGGTACACAGATTATCACAAAGCAAACATGGTACATTTAGTTAGCCAGTGAACAATCAACATTCCAACCCATTGCATATTTTCGACAATAATGGTGTAGAACAGAGGTGCCAACAAGGTAGATCCCCAGATGCTTTTAAACTACAACTTCCATGAGGCTTTGTCATTCTAAAGCAATCTAAAGGTGTTCAAAGTATCATGGGAGTTGTAGCTCTACAACACCTGGGAATCTACCTTTTGGGTAGAAAATGCAATATATACCCAAGTGAAGGGGAAAAAGGGAAAAGAGGAAGAAAAACAGACAAGAGAAGAGGGAATGGGGAAAAGGTTCTCGGCGTGGTCCACGTGACGGGAATCCAGTATTTATAGGTCCATTGATCAGTATACATTTGTCTTTTCACTTGTACCAGTTGTACCCGTGGACAGTACAAGAAGTATTGGCAAGTTATGAAAAAAATTACATTAGTAAAAATATATAAATTATCTACAGAATTATTAGTAACAAAATATTATTAGAAATTATGTTAATAAAATAGCAACATATATATAAATATTAATGGCATGTCCTTCATTAAAATAGATTTTTCTTACTAGATAACATTACATTAGTCTGTGTATATTGCTACAGTTTAATTATTAAGTTGACTGCCATTAAATATTCCTATAATAATTCATGTGTAATTCGTCAAAAAAAAAAAAAATTTTAATGTAAGTTAAAACATTTTTCCTCATAATATTTTTCCCATCTACCTAATGAAAATGGCAGTTAACAATCACATAAAACCTCAAGTGTTTCACAAGCATAAATTGCAGAAACAGAGAACAATTAAAAAATTCCACAGAAAATAAACAGGGCCAACTGCTGAGCGTGCAAACAAGGACATCATGTAATCAGGGTCTGTTTCTGTAGAAATTAGATAAGGAAAATTATTCTAAATATATTAAAGGAGAATTTACTTTTTTTTTTTATTATGATTGAAAACAAAAGATTACATGATATATAAAATAAAATATCAAAACAAAAAATAATATAGGAACACGATAATATCATAAAATGTATATCAGCAACAAAAAATAAAAAGAGAAAAACATCTGTATCTAGAGGCAGGGCCGGATTAACATAGGGGCTGATGGAGCTGCAGCTCCAGGCCCATGCCCATGGAATAGGCCCATTGTTTTAAAAAAACAACAACAAAAAACCTTTTTTTTACTACTCTTCACATGCTTATGTATGGAAACTTAAGAGGGATGTAGGGAAACAAAACTGGTATGGACTGGCTGACAATGAAATTTGTTAAAGTAAAGCTGACTTTGTGCACTATGCAAATGCTCTTGCTGCTTCAGTCTCGCTAACACTGTGTCATGTTCCCTTTCTTCTACACTCACTACATACATATTTTCTAGGTTCCAGACTGTATAACAGAAGCTTCTGCCTGCCAGTAAGGAGAGGAGTGGACTAGTGAGTGCTAGGGGATAGTCCTTAGAAAGTGTGGAGCGAGTGCATCATTAGACGCATTTATGCCAAGCTCAGGGAGCTGCCTGCATGGTATGCCCTTTGTTGGTCAGCATGCATGATTGGCAGGCAGCCTGTCATGCATTTACACAAGGTTAACCTTCTAATTCTTCGGGCTGACATGCCCCCTTTTTGGGTTCTGGTTTACGTAACTCGTGTCAGTGGCCCACCGACATTCTGCTTCACCGGACCTGCTGTTAGAGGGTATGGATTTACTTGAAAGATGAAAGCGAAACATTAGCATAGGGTATGTGTTTTCTTATAACTACACCCTGTGAGTTTTCCTCCAGCAACATCTCCGCCAGATTCATGATGCTTGGGAGGTATGACTTTTTAGTGTTTTCTGTTGAAAAGATTTTGTAATTAGGCCCATCATAATTGTCAGCATCAGGCCCAATGGGCTCTTAATGTGTCCCTGTCTAGAGGTTCAAATCAAATGATCACACCTGCAGTCATGGTAACCAAAATGCTAATAAATCTCAACTTTTGACCATTACATTTGACCACTGGGGCTCCTTAGCTTAAGTCAACAACTACACAGCATGTGATGATAAATTATATATTAATATGTCTGCCATATGCAATCTATCTGCCATCAAAATCTATACTCTTGGCTTCACAAGTAATTGTTGAAACAGGTTGGGGTGTATTATTCCCTAAAATTCCTAAACATTTTGTATCTGATCAGCTGTACATTAAGAATACATATTTTTCCTTCTATGCTAATGTTTTCAGAATCTGTCAAAAGTATTAAAGGTTTGTTGTAATAACTATACATTTGTTCATTTGTATCCATCCCCAAATCCAATATGTCTGCAATGAATGGACAAACAGTTGTAAAATAAGTTTATGAATATAAAAACATTTTAAATAGGTATCCCTGGCTTGCAAGAAATACACAATATTGAAAGGGGTTATGAAGGTAATGTTGATTATTCCTTAAATAGCTGGTATATTTATTTCCAAGTAATATTTACGTTGAATAGCAGTATGCGTAAGAAGGCATTCGTATATTTGTGCAATTTGCTTGATGATCCTACCTCTTTACTATTATCACATTTTATTATTGCAGTATTTCAAGGCTGATCTAAATGGCTCATCTATTAAATGCAAATGCTTTATATTTGTATTTTCTTTTGTTTTGTTTAATCATTTATTTATTAATTTAAAAATAGCATGTATGCACTGCATATTTAACCCCTTCAGGACGGGTGACGGACGAGGTCCGTCACGCAGGGGAGACCCTTAACGACGGGTGACGGACCTCGTCCGTCACGCGGTAAAATTAACCCCGGATCGCCGCTATCGCGGCGATCGCGGGGTTAATGGTGCTCCCGGTATGCCTCCGCATTGGAGGCATACCGGGAGCACCCGGTCAAGCTGCCCAGCACATGTGCTCGCTCTGACCACAAGTCGGGGCGAGCACATGTGCTCTGAATACTTACCTACCGGCTCCCTGCACTTCCGGGTTCTGTGTGAAGTGCAGGGAGCCGGATCAGTGCTGATCCTGCCCCCTGCTGTAAAAAAAATAAAGTTTATTTAAAGTGTCCCCCCCCCTTACCCATTTTAATAAAAAATTAACCCCTTCCCTGCCAATTGATCACTGACTACAGTGATCAATTGGCAGGGATTACATTTTACTATGATCTGATTTTTTTTTTAACCCCTGAGGGTTAATTCTTTTTTTTTAACCCTCAGGGGTTAAATTAATTAAATTAATTAATTAAATTATTTTTTAATTATATATTTAGATAGCTGGGGTGGGTGGAAGTTAGTGGGGAATTGGGGGATTTGGCGTTAGGCTAACTAGGGGTTAACGTTAAAAAAGTTTTAAAAGAAACTTTAAAAAGTTAAAAATTAAGCTTAAAAAAATGTTTTAATAACATTTAAGTAAAAAAAACAAAAAAAACACACTTTACCTAGTCCAAATAAAAATTAACCCCTTCCCTGCCAGTCGATCACTGCCTACAGCGATCAAATAGAGATCACAGTATTATACTGTGATCTAATTTTTTTTAACCCCTGAGGATTAACTTTTATTTATTTTTTAACCCTCAGGGGTTCAATTTATTTAATTAATTAATTTAAATATTTTATAACTATATATTTTGCTAGCTGGGGTGGGTGGGAGTTATGGGAAAATGGGGAATTTACTGTTACTGCTGCATACTGCTAGTTAGGGGTTAACGGTAAAAAAAAAAGCTTAGAAAAATGTTAAATCTGTAAAAAAGTTTTAAGAAAGTTTAGGAAAGTTTAAAAAAAATTTATAAGCAAAGCAAAAGTTGAAAAACTAGTTTTTAAAAGTAAAAAAGTTATAAAAAGTAAAAAAAATACATTTTAAAAACGCTCATTACCACTACACCTGGAGCAAACTAGAGAAAAAATTATCCTACGCCAAGGTTCAAAATATGCCTTTTGAATTACCCCAGGGTGTATTCTTTAATAAATAGTATGTGTTTGTGGGGAAGTTTCAATAACCAACCGTCTAAACTACTCCAAATTGGAACATGGACACAGCGTAAAACTTCAAAGTTAGAAAAAACTGAATGGCTGCGTCTCAAATGCGCCCCTTCAACATCCACATATACCTGGCAAAGGTACATACGTGGTATTGCTGTACTCAGACGACATAGCTGAGCAACATATGAAGTATTATACAGTCTTAGCACACATAAGGTTTGCAAAATATACTGTGCAAACTCACTCAAAAGGCAGAAAAAACACTTATTACCACTACACTTGGTACAAGCTAGCGGAAAAATGATCCCACGCTAAGGTTCAAAATATGCCTTTTGAAATACCCTGGGATGTCTTCTTTAAGAAATGGTATGGCTTTATGGGGAATTTTGGATTATATAGCCTGGTAAAATACTCTAAAATGGGACATAGGCACAGCATAAAAATTCAAAGTTTGAAAAAAACTGGAATGGCTGTGTCCCAAATGTGCCCCTCCGATGTCCACACATACCTGGCAAAGGTACATACGGGGGTATTGCTGTACTCAGCCGACATAGCTGAGCACCAAATGAAGTATTATACAGTCGTAGCACACATAAGGTTTGCAAAATATGCTGCGCAAACTCACTTTGTATGTCAAAAAGGCAGAAAAAATGCTTATTACCACTACACTTGGTACAAGCTAGCGGAAAAATGATCCCGCGCTGAGGTTCAAAATATGCCTTTTTGAAATACCCTGGGATGTCTTCTTTAAGAAATGGTATGGCTTTATGGGGAATTTGGATTATATAGCCTGGTAAAATACTCTAAAATGGGACATAGGCACAGCATAAAAATTCAAAGTTTGAAAAAAACTGGAATGGCTGTGTCCCAAATGTGCCCTCCGATGTCCACACATACCTGGCAAAGGTACATACGGGGGTATTGCTGTACTCAGCCGACATAGCTGAGCAACATATGAAGTATTATACAGTCGTAGCACACATAAGGTTTGCAAAATATACTGTGCAAACTCACTTTGTGTGTCAAAAAGGCAGAAAAAAATGCTTATTACCACTACACTTGGTACAAGCTAGCGGAAAAATGATCCCACGCTAAGGTTCAAAATATACCTTTTGAAACACCCTGGGATGTCTTCTTTAAGAAATGGTATGGCTTTATGGGGAATTTGGATTATATAGCCTGGTAAAATACTCTAAAATGGGACATAGGCACAGCATAAAATTCAAAGTTTGAAAAAAACTGGAATGGCTGTGTCCCAAATGTGCCCCTCCGATGTCCACACATACCTGGCAAAGGTACATACGGGGGTATTGCTGTACTCAGCCGACATAGCTGAGCAACATATGAAGTATTATACAGTTGTAGCACACATAAGGTTTGCAAAATATGCTGCGCAAACTCACTTTGTATGTCAAAAAGGCAGAAAAATGCTTATTACCACTACACTTGGTACAAGCTAGCGGAAAAATTATCCCAAGCTAAGGTTCAAAATATGCCTTTTGAAATACCCTGGGATGTCTTCTTTAAGAAATGGTATGGCTGTAAGGGGTATTTGGATTATATAGCCTGGTAAAATACTCTAAAATGGGACATAGGCACAGCGTAAAAATTCAAAGTTTGAAAAAAAAAATGAAATGACTGTGTCCCAAATGTGCCCCTCCGATGTCCACACATACCTGGCAAAGGTACATACGGGGGTATTGCTGTACTCAGGCAACATAGCTGAGCAACATATGAAGTATTATACAGTCGTAGCACACATAAGGTTTGCAAAATATACTGTGCAAACTCACTTTGTATGTCAAAAAGGCAGAAAAAACGCTTATTACCACTACATCTGGTACAAGCTAACGGAAAAATGATCCCACGCTAAGGTTCAAACTATACCTTTTGAAACACCCTGGGGTGTCTACTTTAAGAAATGGTAGGCCTTTGTGGGGTAGTTTGAATTTAAAACCTGCGAAGATGCTTGGAAATTGCACAAAATTCAAAGTTTGGTAAAAACGGATATGGCTTGGTCTGCTATATGGCACTGTAGCTTCACGAAATAGTGCCAAAGACATTCATATGGGGTGTCATTTTACTCAGAAGACTTAGCTGAGCATAATTTGGGGGTTTGAACTTAGTGGCACATATGAAATATACAAAACGCCCAGCAAAAATGCAATCCGTATGTAAAAAATGCACAAAATTTTTTTTTACCACATACTTTAGCATATATTGGTGAAAAAATGGGGGCATGTTAAGGCACAATATGCACCTTATAAGATACCCTGGAGTGTCTACTTTTACAAATGGTAGGCCTTTGTGGTTTTTTTTTTGAACAGTCAAACTGTTATAATACCCCAAATGGAAGCTAAGGCTCATTAAATCCATCTCTCAAAATTCTACTGTGAATACTGTAAAGGACAGGTCTCCTATATGGCACTGTAGCTTCACGAAATAGTGCAAAAGACATTCATATGGGGTGTCATTTTACTCAGAAGACTTAGCTGAGCATAATTTGGGGAGTTTGAACTTAGTGGCACATATGAAATATACAAAACGCCCAGCAAAAATGCAATCCGTATGTAAAAAATGCACAAATTTTTTTTTTACCACATACTTTGGCATATATTGGTGAAAAAATGGGGGCATGTTAAGGCACAATATGCACCTTATAAGATACCCTGGAGTGTCTACTTTTACAAATGGTAGGCCTTTGTGGGGTTTTTTTGAACAGCTAAACTGTTATAATACCCCAAAATGGAAGCTAAGGCTCATTAAATCCATCTCTCAAAATTCTACTGTGAATACTGAAAAGGACAGGTATCCTGTATGGCACTGTAACTTCACGAAATAGTGCAAAAGACATACAATGGGGTGTCATTTTACTCAGCAGATGTAACTGAACACAAAATAAAACTTTGTACAGGAATAGCACACACCAACTTTACAAAATATACACGAGAATTTCTCTGTTATAAGTTTGTGTGCCAAAAACCAAAAAGAACACAATTTTACTCCAATATGTAGCAGAGGTTGGCGGTGAAATGGCTACGTAGAAAGTGTCAAAATAACCTTAGGTAAATAGCCTGTGATGTCTACTTTATATAAATATATACTTTTGTGTGGCAATTTTGTTTTCTTTTATGGCTATTAAGCTTACAAGACAAACATACCAAATTCTAAAATCGCTCCACATTAAAGTTTATTTTACTCCTTGTGCTTTGTGACCTGTAACTACCAAAAAAAACTTAAAATCCCAGACACATTATATATTCTGTAAATCAGAACAAATAAATAAATTTATTTTTAATTACTTTCCTTAACCTGCACTAATTATACACACATTATTATTGCAAAAACTGTAAAAAAAACCAATATTTTTCATTTTTTTTGCATTTTTCTGTATTTTTTTTATAATAAGTAAGCATTTATATATCTATATATTATATCAAATTAAAGCCCTTTCTGTCCTTTAAAAAACAGTATATAATGTGTGTCGGTGCAATAAATGAGAGAGATGCAAATTGCAGTTGAACGCAAACAGCAAGAAAATGCAAAAATTGCTTGTGTCATTAAGCGTAAGTCAAGCTTCTGAAGCTGTGTCCTTAAGGGGTTAACTTAACCATGAACCGGTGCAAATCATCTGAATCCCACCACTTCCTCCACTTTGTGTACTTCTTTAACAGTGACCCTAGGAAAGCATACATTAGGGGAGAGTCTCTGGAAGAGATTTAACCCCTTCAGGACAGAGTCAATAGTGCACGTTCTGATCAAAACAAAACGTAAACAAAAACTGGAATTTGCGCTACATGTCTGTTCAACCGTAATTCACCGCTGTCACATTAAGTGCACCCACACTTATTATATATCATTTTGTTCAGGAGAAACAGGGCTTTAATTTATCATTAACTATTCATATATGGAACATAATTTATTATGAATAAAATTTTAAAAAATGTGAGAAAATAAGATTTTCTTTAAAAAATTTGTATTTCCGTTTGACATTTTAGCTGTTAATGTCATAATACTGTTAGGTTTTACTGCAAAAAAATGCACACATTTGTAATCAGCAATGTCTCAAAAGTACAACAGTACCCCCCCATTAATAGGTTTTATGGTATTTTCGAAAGTTACAGGGTCAAATATAGCACATTACATTTTCAAAGTGAAATTTGCCAGATTAGTAATGTTACCTTTGAGAAAGTAGACAACCCAAGGTATTGAAAGTGGGGTATGTTTAGTCTTTTTTAGTAGCCACTCAGTCACAAACACTGGCCAAAGTTAGCGTTCATATTTGTTTTTGTGTGAAAAAAGCAAAAAAACTAATATTTGGCCAGTGTTTGTGACTAAGTGGCTACTAAGAATGACTGGACATACCTCACTTTCAATACCTTGGGTTGTCTACTTTTGCAAATGGTATGCCATCATGGGGGTAATTCTCATTCCTGGGCTACCATACGCTCTCAAAGGCAACATAACCAATCTGGCAAATTTCAATGTCAAAAAAATAAAATGCAAGCCTTATATGTGACTCTCTAACTTTCCAAAACACCATAAAACCTGTACATGGGGGGTACTGTTATTCTCGGGAGACTTCACTAAACACAAATATTAGTGTTTTAAAAGAGTAAAACATATTACAACAATTATATAGTCCATAAAAGTGCCGTGCGTTTGTAAAAAATGCAAAAAACTTCACTTTGACTTAAAATATCATCGTTGTAATATAATTTATCATTTTGAAACACTAATATTTGAGTTCAGCGAAGTCTCCCAAGTAAAACAGCACCCCCTATGTACAGGTTTTATGGTGTCTTGGAGAGTTAAAGGGTCAAATATAGTGCTTGCGAATTAAATTCTCTGCACTTTCTCCCTCTGTTGTCAGGCATGTCAATCAAATTTTAATTAATCAAATCACATAATGATTATGTTAAAAGATTACTTAAATATACACGTAGAATTTTAATATATATGCATTTATAGGTATTTAAATTCTACGTGTATACTAATGTAATCTTTTATGTAATTATTTGTATTTATCTATATATATATTTGCGGTTATTTGTATTTTATATATAGATAGATATATATAGAGAATGTCATTCTAAGTGTATTTTGTTAAGAATATATGTATATTAATAACCAAATACAGTTAGAATGAAATTACATATGAATATATAATTTATATTCAATTTTGTTTCAATATTTTATTTATTTATTTTATTATTTTATTTATTTATTATTGTAATTATAAGTATATATATATATAATATATGTGTATATATCTATTGTATATATATAATATATATACATATTATATATATGTGACGTCATTCTAAGTGTATTTTAATACTAATATATGTACTTAATATTTTAATATTTTAATATTAATATTAAAATACACTTTGTATGACGTTACATATATATAATATGTATATATAGTATATATATAATAGATATACATATATTATATATATAAAAATACATTTATTTTCATTTTACACATGTTTAATTCTTTTTTTTTACTTTCCCACCAGCTGTCTGATATTTCAGCCCTCCAGAAGAGGATCACGGTGGACGTTAGTCCACCGGACCTCCATGTGCTGCAAGCCGTTACGGTGTTCTATGCCGCCGCAACGGCTTTAAAGCCCATTTAATGCGGGATGGCATAGAACGCCTTAACGGTGTTAAGGGGTTAAGCAGTAAGCATTGCATTCAGTATGTTTATCTCCCACGTTGGAATTAGTGTAACACCCACTGATTTTTGGTCAATGTGACTTAGTGGTGCGATTAACACGATATAGCCATATGGTGTAACCAAATCCCCATATTTGATTGCTAAAATTGTAATTGTATTTTAAACTGTATTTATGTGTTCGCATTATTCCTAAATGTGTATTTTGCATATATTCTGGTCGTTACAAGAGCACCACTGCTAAGAAATGTGTGTACTGGGAGTGCCCCCAATTTCCTATTTTTTTATTTGACCCTTTTTCCTAATATTCTCCTCATTCTATTATTTTATGATGATTCGTATAATCAGTTAAAGATTTCGTATGTTGGTTCTCATGTTCATTGACAACGTCGATTGATATTTGTAATTTTGTAGTGAACCTGGCTTATAGTTTCACGGAAGAGACATTTGTTACACATGTTGAGAAAGCAGATATATTTAAAGCCGCTATGGATTATTGATTGGCTGCTGGATATAGGCTGACTCACCCGGGTCTGTTGGAGACATCATGCATACCTCCCAACATGTGACTTCTGGGAGTCGGGATGGGTGGGCAGAGTTTTGAGGGGGCGTCGTCAGTGACGTGAACTTGAGATGTCCAGAGTAGGCGGGGCTGCTCAGGAAAGGGCGGTGTCATCTGAAAAGGGGCAGGTCTGGCCAGCCCCAGTTATCAAGATCAATGCAGGGAGCACTGCCGAAGCGTTCGCTGCATGATCCTAGTGCCCATTGCACTGCAAAAACGTGTCTCATGATGCGGTAGAACTCCGCTACCCAGGAACAGTTTCCTGGTGTCCCCATATACAGGACGGCGAGACAGCACTAAGTAACTAAAGCGAGATGGCAGGAGAGCACCCTGAAATTGGGACTATCCTGACAAAAGCTAGACAGTTGGGAGGCATGATAATGAGTGTCAGGCTGATGTTGCCAGTCTTACAGCTAATGAAGGGAAGAGAAGGGAAGGGAATATAATTAGAAACACACATGAAGAGCTTATAGTGAAGTGCCCTTAAATTTCCTGTGAGTGCATAATGTGTACATGAGCTGACAGACTCCCCTTCTTTAATGAAAGAATGCCAACATTAGCATAAAATCTGACAAATCACTATTTTATCTAAGACTAAACAGATGATTAATTCTCCCACAATGAAAATTATTTAACCACCTCCTGAAAGTCATCAGTGCTGATACTGCACCTCTCTATCCTGTCTGGTCACATGTCTTACACACACCCCAACTGCGTTACCTGACCCTCATCTTCAATGAAGCAATGGCTCAGGATCCTGTATAGTGCTGTCAAGGAAGTCATAGCCCAACATGCAGTAATAGTGGAAATCAACAAAAAATGGATCCGAAAGACGTATTACTGAGCCTTAGATTGGCCCGATTTAACGTATTAATAGAGTGAGAAACAAGCTCAGGTTAAGACACGGTCAAGAATTCAGAAATTCACAGAGAATATACAAAGCTGAGTCAAGGTACCAGAAATCACAAGTCAAATACAAAGCCAAGGCCATTAAGCGGGCAGCTTCTGAAGATATAACTGTTGCGGCTTGGTGGTGGCGAACGCAGGGTAGCAATTCACCGACACCTAAAGTATAATTTATTTACAGATACCACGTGGCTACATAGAGCGATCAGTCTTTCTGATGGTCACAGAGAAGCATTTGATTTGAGGATTTGGTTGGTTCAGAGTGCATGCACACACTCTGAGCTAGCAAGGGCAGGGGAAAAGTTGTGGAGGGAGGGAAAAAAGGAGGAAGGAGGGAGGTGTAAAAATATATTAGAAGAGGGAATAGGGAGGGCTGCTTTTAGTGTGGGAGGGGAGACAAGAACTTCAGGCTTGCTCCCGTGTTGCAAGTGATGGAACTTTTGTCATATTAGGAATTTACCATGAGACAAAGTATCCCCTACTTTGTCTTATCATATCTTTTGACTGCGTTAGAAGTTCAGTGAAATAGCACAGTCATTATCAGCATTTCATAAAGATTTTATTTGAATGTTCAAAAATATGTTTGGGTAACAGAGCCGAAATAAATGTAAGGTTGTTTTTACTGGGGTGTTCTTTTTAAGAGCAAAGAAAACAAGAAAATCTAAAGAAATGATAAATGATAAAGAAAGGAGCTGAGAAGCAGAGGAAACATCTAAGGCAGTGGTTCCCAACCCAGTCCTCAAGTACCCCCTAATGGATTTAGGAATTACCCAGTTGTGTTTTTAGAAAAAGAGGAAAAAAAAACTCTTTAGACACACCAGGGTAATCCCTAAATCCTGGACTGGTAGGGGGTACTTAAGTAGTAATAAAAATAAAAGAATGAGACAGCACTTGGTTAACTTATAGGCAGCAACCTTAAAAGGGGATCCCTCAAACCCTTTGAAATAAGGTGAATAAAAAACAGTAAAAGGCTGCGCCACAATAAATAATAAAAAATATATGTAAAATAGTCCAATGGAAAGTCCAAAAAAGGGAGAAAATCCCAATATTTAGCCTTACAGATAGTCTTTGGTGGTAAGGTCTTCTACTGATATGGTGGATCCACTTGGTATGAAAGATAAAAAGAGAGAGGGACAACCAATGGTGCAGTATGTAAAATTCAAATGTGAATATAAAAGAATAATAGTATAAAACTCACATTTACCAGAGCTAATATCCAGCTCTGGAGTAAGGCGCCTACAGCGGTTTAAATCCTCGCTTATGGGATATAAATGGGTTCCTCTCCGTCGTTGGTGTCCAATTCTCGGAATAAAAGAGACAACTAATAGTGCTCACTGTATAGTATTGTTGATAAAATAATAAAAGAATGTACTTACAAGGTAAGAGCAGGCCAACTGCTCTATGATGATAGCTTGGGTGGATTGATCCCCACCTAAGGATTTCTTTAAGTACAGGAAACTTCCAGGGATATTATCCAATGATTTTTATAAAACCAATAAAAAATAATACTAAAAAGCCAGGGTAAAAGGAAAAGTTATGTGTCTTTAAAAAAGTTGATTGGCACAAATAAATGACCAAAAATACTTTAATATGATAAAAGAACACAAATATTAAATATCCATAACGCGTTTCGTCAAAAAAAAAGACTTTTTCAAATGGATTGAAATGACCAAAAATACTTTAATATGATAAAAGAACACAAATATTAAATATCCATAACACGTTTCGTCAAAAAAAAAGACTTTTTCAAATGGATTGAAATCCATTTGAAAAAGTCTTTTTTTTGAAGAAACGCGTTATGGATATTTAATATTTGTGTTCTTTTATCATATTAAAGTATTTTTGGTCATTTATTTGTGCCAATCAACTTTTTTAAAGACACATAACTTTTCCTTTTACCCTGGCTTTTTAGTATTATTTTTTATTGGTTTTATAAAAATCATTGGATAATATCCCTGGAAGTTTCCTGTACTTAAAGAAATCCTTAGGTGGGGGTCAATCCACCCAAGCTATCATCATAGAGCAGTTGGCCTGCTCTTACCTTGTAAGTACATTCTTTTATTATTTTATCAACAATACTATACAGTGAGCACTATTAGTTGTCTCTTTTATTCCGAGAATTGGACACCAACGACGGAGAGGAACCCATTTATATCCCATAAGCGGGGATTTAAACCGCTGTAGGTGCCTTACTCCAGAGCTGGATATTAGCTCTGGTAAATGTGAGTTTTATACTATTATTCTTTTATATTCACATTTGAATTTTACATACTGCACCATTGGTTGTCCCTCTCTCTTTTTATCTTTCATACCAAGTGGATCCACCATATCAGTAGAAGACCTTACCACCAAAGACTATCTGTAAGGATAAATATTGGGATTTTCTCCCTTTTTTGGACTTTCCATTGGACTATTTTACATATATTTTTTATTATTTATTGTGGCGCAGCCTTTTACTGTTTTTTATAGGGGGTACTTAAGGACTGGGCTGGGAACACCTCATCTAAGGCAAACATCTATTAATTTACTTACAGTTCCTAGTTTAGTCAAGCAAATATATATATTTCTTAATTGTTTTTTGTTAATCTTTATTTTTGTAGTGCTGCGAGTTACAAACAGGCTCGAGTTGCCACAACAGCAACTACAAGCTAGAGAAACAATACATATTAGACAGTTTCATGGCATTAGATAGCGGCACAATTTTTTAGTAGAGTCAAATTAGGTACAAGATATTGAAACAAGCATCATAGGTATGAAATCAGAATTATTTTAAAAACTTTCTATACATACTGACTATATGAGTGGTCTTAGTAAGAGATACTAACGAATAAGAAAGAGATAAGGTTTCTCGAATTAGCGTACATGATGATATTGAGAGTATTGTGTTCGCTTAAGCACAGGTTTTACACGCTTTTAGAGCCTCAGGTACCACCCCTCGGTTGCGGGTTGGGTAGTGTAGGAGTCGGGCACTGTTTCCCCAAGAAGGGTATAATGTTAGGTGCTTCGTGTGTGGACATGTCCGTCCTGTCTGGTATGTGTTAGCGTCATTTGAGCGCCTCATGTGTGTGCTTGGTAAATGCAGTGTCACAGCGGCTGGCTTAGGGATTGTGTGTAGGCTAGCTGTTCTTATCATTCATAAGTGTACAACGTAAAATTCTAAGAAAGCTATTACAAGTGGAAATGCAGAATAACAAAATTAAAGTTAACGGTGCGCGCTGTGTATTAAGCCTTGTGGAATAATGTATATGCCAGTGGGCATGTTGTAATCGATAGGGCTGACCAGCATATGGGCTATTTCACCAGTTATCTGGGAGCTTGGGATGTAAAGTCCCGGTTCAGCCTATTCCCCGGCTTGGTGGCTGGCTTAGGGGGTAATGCGACAATGAGAGGCAGAGTCCAAGTAAGTCCCCCCGACAGCCCAAGGCCGTCTTGAAGGCCTGCATCCGTGGACCACGAACTTGGTTACTCAGGTGTGAGGCCGAGTTCTTCCCCTGCAAGGGATAGAGGGGGAGGGGCAGTAAGGCATCTGTTGGAGAACTGGGTGAGTGCCAGTCTCGCCCCAGCTCAAGCCCCGGTTGGCCTCAGACCTCGATCGGGTCACTGCGGTGTCTTATGGGGTCATGAGAGGTATCCCCGTGTGCACCTTTGACAGCTTATTAGGTAGGTCACTGCTTTGGGTCAGTGTCGGCTTGTAGTCTGCAGATATCCCCAGATTTCGGACACAAATGCAGGAGCTCAGATGGAACATGTCTGATATGAGATATGAGCAGTAGGCAAGCTCCGCCCCCCAATGAAATATTTTAATGTTATTTCAGTGACATTTAAATTGAGCTGCTTTTTTTTTTTGTTTGCCGAATATTTTATCACTGCTCATACTCCTAGGGTCATAGCAAAATCATTCATAGAATTGTGTGAGTAAAATCATACAAGGACATTTTGCAGGTGTACCTTGTGTGAGTCGTAGTTTTGAATTATTCATATTAGAAAAAACGGAAGAAAATTATTAGATAAAATCTAATAAAATAAAAAGGAGTGGTTCACACCATGTGCCTTTAAGTATGTATTCCTAAAAGTTGGAAAATTTTTGTGCAATAATTAACCTTAAAAATTGTAGTAAAATATTCAACAAGGCATTAATAATAATGTCCAATTTGTTGCTTATACTGGAAAAAAGTAATGTCTGGTCTCCGGATTCCGGCACTCCTTCTGCCCAAGCTCCGATTTCACCAGATGTCGCGAGCTATCACGGCCTTCTATGTCCAGGGGCTAAGCCCCCTTCAGCCACTTCTTAATAACACCATTCATGTTTCCCAATTGCAAACTGGGCACCACGCTCTGCCGCCCGTAGACTGGGCCCCTACTATGTATGTTACATTCAATCCCTCCCAAGCTGCTACCTTGGTGCTTTCTCTCCCAGATCCGGAGAAACAACCCATGCCCTTCTTTTGAAGAATTGCCCAGATCCGTAAGACATATTCTGCCGCTTGGCGAGATCTCTTTAGCCTTTGCGAAATTAAGGCTGGGGATGCCTATTGGCCTATAATGGAAAGAAGCTTTAATGATGCCTGTTTAAGTACTGACCTAGACTTCCAATCAGGCATTATCTTTTGCGAGCAATTACGTGCTTGAGCACAAGACAAACTAGCTGACCAAGCTACCTGTATAAATGACATTGTTCAGGATAAAACTGAATCAGTTGATAAATTTCATTCCAGGTTAACCCAAACCTTTTCAGATTTGGGTTTCAGTATTCATAATAAAGCTCAGATGTTGTCTGCTGCATTTGTCACAGGCCTGAAGGAGGCCATCCGCAAAGGTTTAGTTTTGTCACGCCCTGAGTACAGAATTATCCCCCTAGTTGCAAAAAGCCTTGAGTCTGCTCTTGTACCTACTCCAAGGAGAAGTAACCCCTTGATGTTCTCCTTTTATAATCCTGCTATTAGGCCTGCTCCAGCTCCCGCTGGATACCCTATCACACCTCCACAAGGACAGTCCTTGCCTCAGGCTCCATCCTACACCCCTAGACCGCAAACCAGAGCATGTTTTAACTGTGGCCACCAGCTGGGCCATTTCAGAAGGGATTGTCTGCATCCATGGATACATAGGCAGCAACAGTCACCTGGTAGACCATCTACCCCCGTGACTGGCTATCCTATGATCTGTTACCCACCCGTTACTGCTTATGATTATCCACCTGTCCACCATCCATATCAATCGAGTACCCTAAGGTAGCCCTCCCTGAACCCCCCGCTGACAGCCGTCCTGCTCCTTGTAACTATGTTAACCGCCCTCCTGACGACTGTGTTATGGATAATTATCTACAGGACGACCGCCCAGCAACTGGTCATCCCCTCACTCATCAGTCCACACACTCTGCAGCTCCCACACCTCACTACACTGGCCCTGATCAGGCTCATTTAGATATCTTACAATAGGTAACTGGCAAACCTTTGTCTAACACCCCTGTTATGGCAGTGTCTACAGGGGATAAAGGGGGGCCCTTAGCTACAGTTGTCCTTCCCGTAGAAGGCCATTCTACTACCTTTTTAGTTAACACAGGCGCAGCCCACAGTGTTCTCAGAGAACAAGACCTGCCTGACTCCTCTTTCTTGTCTGACATTGATGTATCTTGTGTAGGCGTTGATGGCACTCCCCGAAATAACCCTCTAACCAAACTCCTTCGTGTGGGCTCAGATATTCTCTCACGTTTTGTGGTTTC
The DNA here is from genome assembly GCA_933207985.1 of Pelobates cultripes. Lineage (NCBI taxonomy): Eukaryota > Metazoa > Chordata > Amphibia > Anura > Pelobatidae > Pelobates > Pelobates cultripes. The sequence goes on along the minus strand of OW240916.1, from coordinate 264,564,250 downwards.
CTCTACCTGCCCCATTAACCTGTTAGGTGCTGATGTTCTGTCTCGTTTACAAGCTTATATCTCTTTCACTGCTGACGGCCAGGTTGAGTTATTAACACCTCTCTCTCGTAAGGATACTTCTGCTCTTTGCTCTTTGCCTTTACTCTTACACATGGTAACACCTCCTGAGGAAGTAAGGGTCTTACCTCCCCCTAGTGCCCTGGACAGGGTCCCAGCCAAACTCTGGTCTACCGGCCCCGATGACTTTGGCCACCTGAATGTTCCACCTGTGGGTGTTAAACTTATACAGAGGGCAAACCCCCCCCGAGTCCTCAGTACCCCTTGAAACCTGCACAAGCCCTTGCCATCTCCAAACAAGTCGCTAGCCTGTTGGAAAAGGGCGCACTTGTCAAATGTGTGTCTATCTGCAATACCCCTCTGTTTCCTGTGAAGAAGAAAACTGAAAAGGGACAACCTGACCAGTATCGCATGGTCCAAGACCTCCGTGCTGCCAATTATGTGACTTACAGGGATACTGCCATTGTCCCTAATCCACATACACTGCTCTCTCAAGTACCTCCAACTGCAAAGTCATGGTCATTGATCTCACAAATGCCTTCTTCAGTGTGCCTTTGGATCCGTCCTGCCAATACCTGTTTGCTTTCACACATGACAAGGGGCACAAAATTCACCAACTCAGTTCGCCAAAGCAATGTCCTTGAGCCATGGCAAAAATCCCATCCAGACGTAGTACTCCTCCAATTACATTGCACAATGTGGTTCAGAAACACCCCAGGACCTGATCCACATTATGAAGAGGAACTACTCAACCTGGTAGAAATACATATTATCCTGACAGATCTGCTCTGTGACTCCAAGGGAAACATTGTCATCTTAGTCTACTTGCCCATGGAGGTATCCCATTTATACCACCATTGGGAGGTGGCTGTTCCTTATTTTTTCTTTACCAAATCTCCAGATCTCTCATTGAAAGAGCTTGGTCCAATGGCTAAAACATGGAGTACTGCAAGTCAAGAACAACTCACATTGGAGGGGGTCACTAAAAGAACTGTAAATTGCAAAACAGTTAGTTACCCTCGATACCATACAGAAATATGTGAAGATGTCCCTCCCACAGAACAAGACCCAGATGCTCCTCATGATTGTTTCGAACAGATGAAAATGGAGATGACTCATCTTCCAACAGTGCAAGAGGCTGCTTTACTAGACCCTGATTTCACCCTGTTTGTGGATGGCTCCAGATTCGCAGATCCACAAGGCCAATACCACACTGGATTTGCTGTCACCACAGAAGATCAAATACTTCAAGCCTCTTCACTGCTCCCATCCAAATCTGAACAGGAAGCTGAATTAATTGCCCTTACAGAAGGAAAGAGGGCCAATATCTATACAGACTCAAGGTACGCCCTAGGTGTAGCACATGATTTTGGATTAAACTGGAAGATAAGGGGGTTCCTTACAGCAACTGGAACACCAGTCAAACATGGTGTCGTGGACAGGATTTGAATCCTTGATCCCACTCATCACGGCCAACAAGAATGTTAACTGGATTAATTATATTTACTATAACCAACAACGGTTTGTTAATTATACCAAAGATGCTCTTCGGGGCCTAGCTGAGCAACTACAAGCTACTTCCCAAATGACATTGCAAAATAGAATGGCCCTGGACATGATTCTTGCAGAAAAGGGGTGTGTGTGTAAGATACTCCCTGATACTATGACATGTTGCACTTTTATTCCTGATAATACAGGACCCAATGGTAAAGTAACTATGGCCATAGAGAAGTTTGAGAATCTCTCGGAAGAGTTAAAAAGAAACTCAGGGGTCTCTAACTCTTGGGATAAATGGTTTGGATGGATGAGTGGATGGCAGACGATACTCTTCAAGGTGGGCGTGGCTGTCTTGACCGTGCTGATTCTTTTTCTCTTCCTTGTCTGTTGTGTAATGCCTTGTGCACAGAAGTATTTACAAAAGACCGTTGACCAGACCATTGACCGCACCACTCCTACATTCCTGCATCAAGACCTTGACAGTGAAGATTGTGACACTCCACATACACCCCTTCAATCCCACCATACTAAGTGTACAACTACTTCCCTTTAGGGACATTCTAGGGATAGCGTCTGTCTCTACGGGCAGAAGTCTGTCATGGGAGATGAAGCGGGTTAGCCGCTGCGGGTGCCCCACGTAGTGAAGCGTTCGAGGCCTGTACAGACAGATGAGCTGCAGCCTGTTAGGGACAGTTTTAGGGTTAGATGGTAGTTGTCTTATTTCGTAAATAGTCATTTTAAGGGGGACTGTTGTGGACATAATATTAGCAATATTATTACTAATAAAATGCCTATTTACTCAGCATTATATTAACAGCACTAATCATGATTTACTCAAAATGGCCGCTAGGGTGTTTCCTTTCTCTCCCACTAACACTCTCAACTAAACAAGATGGCGCTGGAATCTGGAGGAGAGCTCCATGAGGCCGGTGACATCACACCCGGTAGGACGAGCAATAGATGAACCACTTAACACCTAACCAATTGTTGATGTATTATTTTCTGTTATCTCTAATTATGCATATGATGTATTAATGCTTTATAAGGGGCATGCCGGCCCCTCAAAATAAATCATTCCTCGAGTTTTCATTAACCACAACTGGTGCCCGGTGTGATTTACTGGGGAAGCGTGCACGCATACTTTAATCAGGACAGGGATAGATATTCATGATTATTAAACAGTTGATTTGATCCACCACAAAGATATATTATTAAATACTAATTTTAGACATTTAAGACTGAAAGAAATATTTTTAAATATAAGTTTCAGATCTTTAAGTCTGCAAGATATATATTTTGATATTAATTTCAGACCTGTAAAACCATAAAAATGTTTCCATAGTAATTGTAATCTTTAAATGCGTATATTTATTTTGTTTTATGTGAATTAAATTAATTATAGAATAGATTTTGTGTGTGTGTGTGTGTGTAAAAGGCCAGATGGGTAGATGTTAGATGTTCATGGTTTGTGTAGTTCCATCTCTCTGAAGTTCCCGTGGTCAAGTTCGCCAAACCCTTGGTGGCATTTAGCTAAGCATTGAGAGAAACTCAATTTTCCCATTTTTGTGACATAATTGGTCAACACTTCAGGTTTGTTTATTTTTTGCTTTCTTTTGGATCAATGCACAAAAGAATGTGTGTAAGGTTCAACTCGATGGACTTGAGTTTTTGTTTTTGTTTTTTAACCCAGATGATAGATTATTGATGTAATCAAGCAAACATCTAACAATGTTTAAATAAATCTAGAAGACACTTGTAATTAAAAGCAATTTGCAAAAATATATCTTAGTAATACAATACAAGAGAACCTAATTATCTTCAAGGTTGTATTATAAAATAACATGAAATATGTGTAGTTAATCCCTGTCTTAATTCCCACCAACGTATAATATACTGTATTGTTTATAGACTTTGCTAGAGGGTAAATCTGCAACTAGTCAATACTTTTATTCTGCTTGTTTTAATGAGATGTATCAATAAATAATTTTGTAGGATAAGACTAGCGAGGCATTTCTTGCTTTTTGCCTACCAGATAAGCATTTTTGTTAATATTTCATATAACTTATTTAGCGTGTATACTACCTTGCTTTATGTAAATTGCCTTGGTATTCTTGTCATATCTGATGAAATAAAGGGGTTTTTAAAACGTATACATTTTGGTGGGCATTTCACCAGACCCTAACATTTAAAACTCTAGATATATATTTAAAGGTTTCAAAGAGACATTTTTAATTTTGAACAGTTCATATTATTTCAATATGTGTGAATTTTCTATTGCTTAAATTAAATCTGTTTCATATTTGTTTCCTTCAGTCCAAATATAAAAACCCAAAAGTATATCAGAAGCAGTGATATCAGCTGATGAAGGATCCAAATAGGAATCAGAATCCTTGGAAGTGTATGATAAATAGGGATTACTTATACAAAAACGTTGATGACACATTGCTCTACTGATATATTCTTCACATTACCTTGTCAAAAACCAATATTCAACTAAATAGTTCAGAGAATACAAAAATACATAAGAGGGGATTTGTGGGGGGAAATAAATGAATACTGAATCTCAGACACTATAGTATTTTATTATTAATCAAGTGCGTTGTCCTTTAAGTTAAATGGCGTCTGAGAGTGGTGGGTGTTCTTTATTTACTAGAAAGAATGTGCTGAACATTAGGTTCAAATAATAAAAAGCGATAATGGTTGCCGTCCAAGTGAATTATAGAAATTCATACAGTGCATTCTCAAACTCTGTGCTTATAAGTAGTAGCACAGAGTAAGATAAAATCTAGATGCATTGTCATGTGTTAAAAATAGTGCCTTGAGTAGATGTGAGGCATATAAAAAAAAAGGTAGCAGCTATCTAATGTATCTATATATGAATGCACTGCCCGTACTGGGTGTCTAATCATAGGCAAACTACAAATGTGTCCAGATTATGGTGGGGGGGGAGTGGGAAAGAGATAGAATGCAATGATGTTATTCAATACTAGAACCATAAAATACTGCTGAGTTTACATTGCTAGCTGCCAGCGGTATACTGAATTATCTGTTAGCTGACAGATAGTGCTGTTCCCATATATGCGAAAATGAGCTGCTGGAAGGAACTAGAATAAATAGGTTTTTAGGTGAATTTCTCCAAAGGAAACATAGAATCCTGAATACTGTATATAAGATCTATAATTCTTTCACCTTCAAGGGCATCTGTCTGAAATCAACGATAACTAAATGCCCCAAACTTTCTCTATGAGACAAAAAAAAAAAAAAAGGAAAAAAGCCAACTCACTAAATAAAAATAAAATCAAAGTATGCAGGTAATGTGTAGGCATTTGTCTTGTCATTAGAGTTGAAAGAACAAAAGCCATAATGCGTGTTTCGCCTTTAACAGGCACTTCAAAAAGAGCGAGATCCAAGTACACTGAGATTAAAATAGGGCGCCTCAACACATGATTAGTTCATACCTCCTTGATCTCTCCTGACAAGACCTCATGTCTTGTTGCTGCTCTGTCCTCCTTAGGTCTTGGCTTGTATACTGACTATTCTATATCTAGCCTATACATTAAGCCTGGCCACCATAAGGTCAGGTAATACATGCTTATTTTCTCTGTTGTCATATATTTGCATGTTGGGACACTTTACCTGTCACTGTATAGGGGTGACAGGTAGAAAGCGTTGCATTACATAACAATCACAAATGCTGCATGATTGCAGTGCCTGCAGCACTGTAAATGAGGTTAGTATTGAATTAATATCTTGTAAATCAATAAAATATATAATTTATATTAATCTTAACTTATATATTCATTGCCTAAGGAAATGTTAGCACTTAAAGGACCACTATAGGCACCCAGACCACTTCAGCTTAATAAAGTGGTCTGGGTGCCAAGTCCAGCTAGTGTTAACCCTTTTTTCTATAAACATAGCAGTTTCTCTGAAACTGCTATGTTTACATTAGGGTTAATCCAGCCTCTAGTGGCTGTCTCATTGACAGCCGCTAGAGGCGCTTGCGTGCTTCTCACTGTGATTTTCACAGTGAGAAGACGTCAGCGTCCATAGGAAAGCATTGTGAATGCTTTTCCTATGAGACTGGCTGAATGCGCGTCCGGCTCTTGCCGCGCATGTGCATTAAGCCGAGGAGGAGGAAAGGAGGAGGAGAGCTCCCCGCCCAGCGCTGGAGAAAAAGCTGACGTGGTCTGGGTGCCTATAGTGTTCCTTTAAGAAAAAAGCCATATTTTTGATTTGTTTTTCATTTATTTATTTTGAATTCTTTATTTTTGGCTTGTTCCAATGTTTGACACCTCAAACAAAAAACACAACAAATAAATACAATAGCAGGTATAGACATTATGAGAAATGTACTGCATATCTTGATTAACACAATGTTATAGAGGATATGGATGGTTGGAGCAAGATTTTATCTATGTATATTAAATCTGGTGTATGAGGATGGGGGGGGGGGGATTGACCTGAAAGTGAACTTACTGGAGAGTGTTAAAAGAAAAATAACAGTCTGGGTACAGCCATGAGGCCTGTGGCACACATAGAGACTTAATGGCTGGTGAGCCCATAATATTGTGGATAAGTCAGGTATTATGTATTAAAAATAGTAAATTATGAGAAGTAGGTGGCACTGCCCAAAAAAGGGGCAGTGAACTTCCATAAGGTGATTGTTGTCTTGGAAAAAAGGCTTAAAAAACGGTGGAAATTAACTAAACTATGTGTTGAAAAGTTACTAAAAGGTACAGGAACACAGCTCAATGGTAGAGGAGGCAAGGTTTAGCCCAGGAATGTCACCATGTTCTTATTCTGTGTCAGTAACGGAGCGAGGCACAAAGTGGACTACATTATAAATGTCCCAGGAGCATACAGAAGTGGGATTTTGAGGCTTGGACCTATACAGGCCCAGATTGCTGAGGAAAGAGCTGGAGTCTTAGGCCGAAGTGAGTTGGAAGATGGTTTCTCCCTGAGTGACCAGGAGTGTGCGGGATGGACCCCATCTGTACTTTATGCCGGCCTCCCGGAGGGTCCCTGTGTCCCGATGGACTGAGCACCTTCAGTCCAAAGTAGCCTTGCAGAGATCCTGCAAAAAAGGTCAGTTGTGTATCCTCAAATAGGAAAGGATTTTTGTTTGAAAGCATCTCCATCAGTGTCTGCTTATCTCAGAATGATGGGAATCGGAGGAGAACTTCGTGGGAGGCATCCACTGGGGCCCTAGGAGACTTAGGTAACCTGTTGAAGCCAGGGCCGGACTGGCCTACCGGAATACCGGGAAATTTCCCGGTAGGCCGCCAGCCCTGGGGCCGCTTTGACATGTGGCTGCACTCAGCCACAAGACATGAAAAAAAATAATTTTGTTCGCCTATGCGGCCGGCGCAGCCACATCCGCGCCGCGCCGGCTGCTGCTGCTGCTTCCTGTGCGAGTGCATAGATACTTCCAGTCAGCCGTCAGCCGCCGGATGTGAGCGGCAAATGACGACATGACGTCACATCCTGCGGGGAGGGGAGGCCAGTATGTCTGTGTGTGACTGTCTGTGAGTGTGTGACTGTCTGTGAGTGTGTGTGACTGTGTGTGTGTGTGACTGTGTGTGTGTGTGACTGTGTGAGTGTGTGACTGTCTGTGAGTGTGTGACTGTCTGTGTGTGACTGTGTGTCTGTTTGTGTGTGTAACTGCCTGTCTGTGTGTGTGACTGCCTGTGTGTGACTGTCTGTGTGTGACTGTGACTGTGTGCGTGTGACTGTGTGTGTCTGTCTGCCTGTGTGTGTGTCTGTCTGCCTGTGTGTCTGTCTGCCTGTGTGTGTGACTGCCTGTGGGTGTAACTGCCTGTGGGTGTGACTGCCTGTGTGTGAGTGACTGTCTGCGTGTGAGTGACTGTCTGTGTCTGACTGCCTGTGTGTGTGTGACTGACTGCCTGTGTGTGTGTGTGTGACTGTCTGCTTGTGTGTGTGTGGCTGTCTGCCTGTGTATGTGGCTGTCTGCCTGTGTGTGTGTGTGTGGCTGTCTACCTGTCTTTGTATGTGTGGATGTTTTCCTCATTGTCAGTAACTCTCTGCCTCTGTGTGTGTGTGTGCGTGTGTGCGCATCTGCTAGTGAGGGAGCCTCTGTGTGTGTGTGCCTGCTAGTGAGTTTGTGTGTGTGTGCCTGCTAGTGAGTGAGCTTGTCTGTAGGGATAATATGTGTGTGTGTGTTAGTGAGCTTGTCTGTAAGGAGCATGGGTGTGTCGGAGCCTGTCTGTGGTGAGCATGTGTGTACAGTGAGCTTGTCTGTAGTAAGCATGAGTGTGATCGTGAGCTTGTCTGTAGTGACCATATGTGTGTCAGTGAGCTTGTCTGTAGTGAGCATGTCTGTAGTGAATCTGTGTGTTAATGAGCTCTTCTGTAGGGAGCATGTGTGTGTCAATGGGCTTGTCTGTAGGGAGAGTGTATGCGCATCAGTGAGCGTGTCTGTAGTGAGCGTGTGTGTGACAGCTTGTCTGTAGTAAGCTTGTGTGTGTATCAGAGTTTGTCTGTACTAAATCTGTGTGTGTGCCAGTAACCTGGTCTGTGTGTGTCATTGAGATTGTCTGTCAATGCGCCTATTTGTGTGCATAAGATTGTCTGTGTCTGTGTGTGAGTATGCGTTACTATATAATTTAATTACCCTAAAATAACTAATATTTTGAAGAAGAAGAAGAAGAAATGTATCAATAAAAAATAAATAAATAAATAATATATATATATATATACTGTTGCATCACCAGGGCTCCAGTATCCAGTATATATATAGGCAATTGAAATAGTTGGCTGCACGCTTGGATTTCCTTAAAATGTAACTTTTATTGAAATATTTAAGAGAAGATCAACGTTTCAGTCCCTCTTGTGGACTTGCATCAGGATCATGACGAAAGTCCACAAGAGGGACTGAAACAGTGATCTTCTCTTAAATATTTCAATAAAAGTTACATTTTAAGGAAATCCGAGAGTGCAGCCAACTATTTCAATTGCATATATATATATATATTGTAACAGAGTGTTGGGGATGGTGGTCAGGGGTGTATATCTGGCACCCAGACTTTTGCACAGCCACTATCCTGACATGTGGGTAAGCACATGCAGCCCCAGGGAAAGTTAAGTTTAAATTTAGTTTTTTTTTCCTCTTGTTATTTGGGTCCCTGGGGTGGAGTATTCGGAAGAGCAGGGTGGGCCGATTCTCCACCCACTGTCAGAGTGGTTGTGCATGAGTCCAGCCCAGGTTTCCCATAGAGTTCTGGCTCACTGCCTAACGAGGTCATTAGCCTCACCTGTAGGGGCTGTGAGCAGCTATATAACTGCAGTTAAAGCAGGGTGAAGTGAGGGAAGTGTTTTGGAGGAGAAAGAAGGTGTTTTGTGGAGAAAGAAGATTTGCTGATTCATTGTATCCTGTTACTTCACAACAACAGAAAATAAACAGGCCAGAGGCCTTTTTGAAACTGGACTTTGTCTTGACCTGGTTTTCTTACCCTAGAGGGCTGTGCGGTTGCCAAAAGATCCTGGACAAACACACACAGGAAAGTAAGTTTGTCACATATGGTGGAGAATGCGGGCACTGCACTAAAGAAGCCTGTGGGTATTAACTGGAAGCCAAACAAGCCTGTAGAAATATGGAGGAAGTTGTGAAAATCTTGTTGCAAACTACAGCTGCACAGCAAAAGGCTACAGCCGTACAGCAGGAGGCTACAGCTGGACAACAGGAAAATATTACAGCCCTAGAGCAACTAGTAATTACGCAAAAGGCCAACACAGATGCGTTGATCCAGCAGGTTATGGCAGCCCAAGCTGAGGCAAACCGCCTGCTCAGAGAGGAGCAACATCAGGCCACCAGTATGATACAGAAGGAGATACAGGCTTTGACCAAAGGACTGACCAGAGTCTCGGATGGGACGCAGTCCGAGGTTAAAATGATCAGAGCCAGCCGTTACCTGCAGAAGATGACACCTACAGATGATGTGGAAGCATACCTGCTAGCTTTTGAGAGGACAGCTGAGAGAGAAGAGTGGCCGGTGAGTGAGTGGGCAAGCATACTGGCACCTTTTCTTATTGGAGAACCCCAGAAGGCATTCTATGACCTGGAACCAGCACAGGCAGGGGTCTACTCCAAACTGAAGGCTGAGATCCTTGCACGACTTGGTGTGACTAGGGCAGTTCGTGCCCAAAGATTTCATGCCTGGTCTTTCAACCAAGAGAAACCTATCCGTTCCCAGATGTTTGACCTGATACATCTTGCTAGAAAGTGGTTACAACCAGAAATAAATACGGCAAGCCATATCATGGAACTTCTTGTGATGGACAGATTCCTGCGGGGCTTGCCTGCTTCACTGCGTCGATGGGTCAGTCAGAGCGATCCACAAACAGCTGATGAGTTAATTGGTTTGGTGGAAAGATATGTTGCTGCAGATGACAGACAGTGGCTCAACAACACAAAGGCTAAGCAGAGAGTTAAGACTCCAGATGCTGAAAGACCTGGTAAGAATTTTCAAGGTTTCAGAGACACAGAGGAACAAGAGACATATTCTCAGAGACCCCATATGCTTTTGCCTAGAAATGTTAATCCTGGAAAAGGGTCTAGGTGGGGGACAGTTGACGATATTAAATGCTTCCGGTGTAATGAACCTGGACATAAAGCTAGAGACTGTCCCTTGATTGATGAACCTATGCAATGCAATATGATTAATCAGGATCTACAATTGTCTTGTTTGCTGAATTGTATGGAATCTGCTGTTGCCAACTGTTGTCACAATCCACAGATATGTTCCATAAGGGTGAATGGGAAAGAGGTTAGAGCTCTATTAGACTCCGGAAGTATGGCGACATTGATAGCAAAATGCCTTGTACCTGAAGCCGATGTTGATGCATTGCAGAAAATTGGTATAATTTGTGTTCATGGTGACAAACGTGAATATCCTACAGTTTTGCTAAAATTTGAAAGCCTTTTTGGTACTGTGAATCATAGAGTGGGGGTAGTGGACAAATTGGCTTATGATGTGGTGTTGGGAAGGGATTTCCCCCAATTTTTAGACTTGTGGGGGTCTCCAGGAAAAGTAGCTCATGATTGTATAACAAATGATGATGATTCTGGAAATGTGTTCCCTTTTTCTGACATAGAATGGGAAGGACTGGGCATAAGACCAGAGAAGGCTGAAGCCTCAAGTCACAGGCCAGCTTTAGTAGGAGATGACCAGGGCCACGATAGTCAGGAGTCTGATAACGATCAGGATCAAGGCATTAACTTCCCTGAATTAGAAGTCAGTCCTGTTAACTTCAGGAAAGCGCAATGGGAAGACCCCACTCTTGCAGAGGCCCGTAAAAATATCCAGGTTTCAACTGATGATCCAGTACAACTAGATAGAGCCCCTTCTTTTCCTTACTTTGAGGTACAGAATGATCTGATATATAGAGTAGAGAAAAAGGGGGTGGATGTTGTAAAACAACTACTTGTTCCTAAGCCTTTCAGACATACAGTCCTAAATCTTGCACACAGCCATATACTGGGGGACATTTAGGCATAGAAAAGACAAAAGAAAGAGTCTTACAGAGGTTTTATTGGCCTGGGGTATTTGCTTCAGTTGCGAATTATTGTTCTTCTTGTCCTGAATGCCAACACACCGCCCCTTTTAAGGCATACCGCAGTCCTCTGGTACCATTGCCTATAATAGAAATACCTTTTGAAAGGATTGCAATGGACTTGGTAGGTCCTCTGGTAAAGTCTGCAAGGGGGCATCAGTATATATTGGTGATCCTGGACTATGCTACCAAGTACCCGGAAGCAGTACCCCTACGTAACACGTCTGCAAAGACAATAGCGAGAGAACTCATGCTCCTGTTTAGCCGGGTGGGCATACCAAAAGAAATTTTGACAGATCAGGGTACACCATTTATGTCTAAAGTTACAAAGGAGTTATGCAAACTACTTCAAATTAAACATCTTAGGACCTCTGTTTACCATCCCCAGACAGACGGACTGGTAGAACGGTTTAACAAGACCTTAAAAAGTATGTTACGGAAAGTAATTGACAAAGATGGTAAGAATTGGGACTGCTTACTACCCTATCTAATGTTCTCCATAAGGGAGGTGCCACAAGCTTCTACGGGCTTCTCTCCTTTTGAGCTTCTATATGCCCATCATCCCAGAGGTCTGCTAGATATAGCAAAAGAAACCTGGGAACAGGAGTCCAATCCGTACCGTAGTGTAATTGAGCACATAGCTCAAATGCAAGATAGGATGGCGGCTGTCATGCCAATAGTTAAAGAACATATGCAGAAAGCCCAAGAGGCCCAGAAAAACAGTTATAATAAAAATGCCAGACTGAGAGTTTTTCACCCAGGAGACAGGGTGCTTGTTTTGGTCCCTACAGTAGAAAATAAATTTCTAGCATCTTGGCATGGCCCGTATGAGGTTATTGAACAGGTTGGGGAAGTTAATTATAAAGTGAGATAACCCAATAGGAGAAAACCCGAGCAAATATATCATATAAATTTACTAAAACCCTGGAAGGACAGAGAGGTCTTAACTACTTCAATTATCACTAATAAGACTGGTAGTGAACTTGAAGTAAACATACCAGACACCCTGTCCCCACACCAGAAACAGGAAGTAAGGGACTTTATTGGTAGAAACCGGGATGTATTTTCTGTAGTTCCTGGCAGGACTAACGTTATCAAGCATGATATCGTTACAGAACCAGGGGTGAAGATAAGTCTTAAACCGTACAGAATCCCAGAAGCACAGAAAGAGGCGGTAGCTGCAGAAATTAAGAAAATGTTAGCTCTTGATATTATTGAGGAATCACAAAGTGAGTGGAACAGCCCTATAGTACTGGTGCCAAAACCTGATGGTTCGTTAAGATTTTGTAATGATTTTCGTAAATTAAATAGTGTGTCAAAGTTTGATGCTTATCCAATGCCTAGGGTTGATGAACTGATAGAGAGACTGGGTAAGGCTCGGTACCTGACTACTTTAGACCTGACGAAGGGTTATTGGCAAGTACCTCTTACAGACAGAGCAAAAGAAAAGACAGCTTTTTCGACATCAGGGGGATTATTCCAATACAAGGTGCTACCATTTGGGTTACATGGGGCCCCTGCCACTTTTCAAAGACTGATTGATAGGATTTTGAAGCCTCACAGCCGTTATGCAGCCGCATACCTAGATGACATAGTCATTCACAGTCCTTCCCAAAGTGCAGGCAGTACTGGACTCTATCCGCCTAGCTGGTTTAACTGCTAACCCATCTTAGTGTACTATAGGTTTGGAAGAGGCAAAATATCTGGGTTATTCAATTGGCAGAGGACTAGTTAAGCCCCAAACAGCAAAAGTGGAGGCCATACAAAATTGGCCACGCCCCCTCACTAAAAAGCAAGTTAGGACTTTTTTAGGACTTATTGGGTATTACAGGCGATTTATTCCTAGTTTTGCTACATTAGCAGCTCCTTTAACGGATCTCACAAAAGGTAAAGCCCCACTAGTGGTTAAGTGGTCAGTAGAGGCAGAAAAATCGTTTGTAACTTTGAAAGAGGCTTTGTGCACCCAACCGGTTCTGGTAACCCCGGATTTCACTAAAGAGTTTATTGTCCAAACCGATGCATCAGAGCTTGGGTTAGGGGCAGTTCTGTCTCAGGAAATTCAGGGTGAAGAACACCCAGTGTTTTATTTAAGTAGGAAGCTGACTCCCGCTGAGAAAAATTATTCTATAGTGGAAAAGGAATGCCTTGCCATAAAATGGGCCTTAGACTCATTGAAATATTATCTGCTGGGTAGAAAATTTAGGTTGGTCACAGACCATGCCCCCTTAACCTGGATGAGTCAAAACAAAGATAATAATGCCAGGGTGACAAGGTGGTTCCTCAGTTTACAACCATTTCATTTTACAGTTGAACATAGGCCGGGGTCTAAACATGGAAATGCTGACAGTTTGTCGCGAGAAAATTTGTTTTCTGTGGTCGCTCACCCCACTAGGTCTGAGCTGGGGGGGAGGATATGTAACAGAGTGTTGGGGATGGTGGTCAGGGGTGTATATCTGGCACCCAGACTTTTGCACAGCCACTATCCTGACATGTGGGTAAGCACATGCAGCCCCAGGGAAAGTTAAGTTTAAATTTAGTTTTTTTTCCTCTTGTTATTTGGGTCCCTGGGGTGGAGTATTCGGAAGAGCAGGGTGGGCCGATTCTCCACCCACTGTCAGAGTGGTTGTGCATGAGTCCAGCCCAGGTTTCCCATAGAGTTCTGGCTCACTGCCTAACGAGGTCATTAGCCTCACCTGTAGGGGCTGTGAGCAGCTATATAACTGCAGTTAAAGCAGGGTGAAGTGAGGGAAGTGTTTTGGAGGAGAAAGAAGGTGTTTTGTGGAGAAAGAAGATTTGCTGATTCATTGTATCCTGTTACTTCACAACAACAGAAAATAAACAGGCCAGAGGCCTTTTGAAACTGGACTTTGTCTTGACCTGGTTTTCTTACCCTAGAGGGCTGTGCGGTTGCCAAAAGATCCTGGACAAACACACACAGGAAAGTAAGTTTGTCACAATATATATATATATAACACCCTACATAGCACAATGAATTATGGGGCTGGCATAGATTTTTTTCCAGGGCTGCTTCGTATCCCCAGTCCGGCCCTGGTTGAAGCTGTCCACTATTATGGCTTTCATTTGTTTAGGGTGCAGAATCACAGACAGGAGGCATTGGATGAAGTGATGATTCAGCAATGCCTCTGATTTTAACATTGCTGCATTATCTGGCATCATCTAGCACATCCATCCTGACTTGCATACCTTGATGTGAGAACTTAAGTTGCTGAAGCTTTTCTTCCATGATTGCTAGGCATTGCGACAAAGAAGAAACATCCTCTTCAGTAACCCTTACCCTGTCTGTGATGGCTGTGACTTCCTCATGAAGAACCACAATGTCAGTGCAGAATCAGATGCGTAAGTGTTTCAGGAGGCTTAGGATGTCACCTATGGTGGCTGGAGCCCCCAGCTGTATAGCCCAAAACTGGTCTTCTGTCATGGGAATAGCATCGGGGGAGTCCAGTGGTTCCTCCTCCAAGAATGGATCTTGGGAGTCCAGTGTTATCATTTAAGTTTAGGCCTCAATGCGAAGATATGCTTAATTTGTCAGGTACTATCATCTGTGTAGGTCTTGAGCTTCTTTGCTCGTTTCCGCGTAAATTTATATGGTTTAGGAGCCAAGAATTAGTCAGATTTTATCCAAGTTTTCGGTACAGACTACCAATTTCTCAGTTTCTAGACGGAAGTACCACAAACATGTGACTGCTCTTGGTGATTGCCAAGTCACGCTTCCACCATATTTTTGATTTTGCTGTTGCAGTAGAAATATCGCTAATTTGCTCTCTTTGAATGGATCCAAAACATTTTTTTTCAATCGGTTGCAAAAGAAATAATAATTAAAAATCAGACTAATTGCAAACCGCATACAGATAAATGCTATTTTAAAAAAAAGTTCACTCTGGGAGCAGGAATTGGTCAGATGAAATTGTAAGCTGTCACAGGAGATAGAGTTATTTTTTGATGTTAAAGCCAGAGTAAAGAATCATGGCTTAAAGTCCAAAGCCATGATTAGGGATCTGAAAATCTGCAATGAGAGATGCAAAGGAAGTATACAAGAAGCAAAGCATAGAAGAATTATTCAGATTTGTGCATGTGCACGGACAGATTGCACTGACGCCTGTATTATTGCACAGAATTGCATAATCACGATTGCAAACCCATAATAGGTAACTAGTACCATGAGCAGGCTTCTGGATAGACCATGTGATAAACATGATAAACATGATTGAATATCGTAGGTTTAAAACTCTTATCTACCTGGCACACGGTTTAAACATTTGTTATTTCCTTGTTATTAAAACAATCATTGAAATACTTTTCTATGCACTTATAGTTTCAGAATTTTCAGCAAAATTTTTTTAACTCGGTTCAGTAAATACCTTTTTGTGTGTTTAATTCTTAAGGGCTAAGTAAGCTTCCGTTTACTGCACTTCTCTGTAACTAAAGGGTTGAGAAAACTTGCAACGCTAAACATAAAGTCATTTATAAAAAAAAATGTTTACAAATGCATTTATTGCTCTCTCTGCCTTTAATTTTGACATTTAAAATTTGACGCACAAAGTAAAATTTACTTTGTAACAGTAAAACCAAATAAATTATCCTATGGAATTTTTGTTTAAACAGTGAGTTATAGAGAGGGAATGTATACTCCGTCATCCTGTTTCAGCAGCAGCTGGTTCCTTCCCAGACTGTTTAAATTTTAGATCATTCTGTTTTTCTTCTCAGAGACATGTCGACTCTTTAAGCGTTTCTTATATTCGCTGCGGCTTGCAGTCCCTATTCCAGACTACAGACAGGCAATTGTCCTGTATTAAATACATTTAAATAATTACTTTGGTATTTATATCTTGGATAATAAAAACATGTCTAAACCAAGTTAAAAATACAGTTTTGATTTGTAAGGAATTATGCCTGTAGGTGTTTTGTTAGAATCATACTTAATGTAAGTAATAACCTCCATTTGACATGAATATGGAAAATATTATGCAACTATAGAGGAAAACATTGAGTCTGCGTCCTCTCAAATGGAGCATGCATTTTCAATACATTTATATTTCATATGTATAACTGGGAAATTTTAACGGAACATTATTTCATTAAAAGGTTACTCCGAGCTCCATAACAATCTTGCATCAGTGCAATGGTTTTGGTACATTAACTACCTGGACCTTGTGTATCACCCCAAAGTGGCATCAGTTTGCTAAAAAAGTTATTAGCCTGCCTCTTGGAGTAGAGTCACCAGAATGAGAATGGTTCATGTCTTGCTTCCTCTCCTGCTGTCTCATATGTTTCCAACGTTTGCTTGACATGTGTATATATGCACAACTCGGAGAGAGCACCTATAGAAAGCTCACGCCTCCATCCTACACAATCCAGTTTCCTGTCATCTAATAAAGAAGTTCCACTCATTCTATGTGATGATGGAACTGTAGCTTGGGGATAAACTACTTATCCTATAAAGCCCTCGAGAGGACAAATTGGATAATA
This sequence comes from Pelobates cultripes, assembly GCA_933207985.1. Classification (NCBI taxonomy): domain Eukaryota; kingdom Metazoa; phylum Chordata; class Amphibia; order Anura; family Pelobatidae; genus Pelobates; species Pelobates cultripes. The sequence goes on along the minus strand of OW240916.1, from coordinate 264,547,636 downwards.
AAAAAAAATACTCATAATCCAGAGTGATAGCTTCCTGATTGGTGGAGCCTCTTCCTGGTCAGGGTGGAGTCTTCAAGCTGACGAACCAGCTTGTTTTTTTTTCTTTTATTATTTCAATCTTTCTGCATTGGATTGATAATTCATAATTATTTAATACATTGTAAAATTGATTGGAGGTTAGTTCTTGCCTGTTGTAATTTTTTAGTTATTTTAATTTATGTTCTTTGTATGGAGCTGGTAAAATATATATATATATTTTGTAGCTTTTCTGGTATTCATGTAATTTGTTCTGTTTAAACCGTGATATTTTAAAAGAATTCTTGGTGGCTGTACAAAAGGTGACAAATTTAACAGACTTGTGTACTGTGCATTTATTGCTGTGGAGCTTTGTATATTGTGTCATGTATGAAGTTGGTACAGAGCACAGATTGACAGGCAAGAAAAGGAAATATTGTATATCGACTGTTGTACAGCTGGGAACAGTATAGCTAATGAATGAGTACACAATATTTTACATTAAAAAAAAAAATATGTTATACAATAAATTACAAATACCCAGTAGACAGTGTGTAAAATTGCTCAGATACCTAAGTGGAATCCCCAAAAGTACCTTCAAAAAATAATAAGCAATACATACATTCAGTAGAGCACTGGAAATACAATTAATACCCACATCTAGAAATGAAATATAAAAAATGATAGTACAAAACATAGATATGCATATAGACAGCTATATATAACATATTATATATATATATATATATATATATATATATATATATGTGTGTATTTAATACATTGCTCAACACAAATACACACACCAGTCAAGACATAAGACTTGCTTTTACCACAGAAATCTCACTTTAACAGTGCTCTCACTACTGCAAGGTATTCTGGGTAGGCGTATGTAAATAAGCTCAACAAAGAACCACATTTTTGCCTCATAATTACACTTTCCTGGCCATATCCATCACAGAACAATGGGTAGCTCCTCCCTATCCCTAATTAGACAAGAACCTAATTAAAAAAGAAGGTATAAGTAACCCACCCTACCAGGGCAGGATTAACATAGGGGCTGATGGAGCTCCAGGAAAAATATATATTTTTTTTAACTTTTTTTTTTTTTAACACACTACTCTTAGGTTTGCCACCTGACTGGTATTTTTTTTAATTTTTTTTTATTCTTTATTTTTGGTATGCAGATAGGTACAACAGTGCCTGTATCGCCACAACAGCGTCAGCAGGCTCGATTTCCAAAATAATTTTATAACAGTATTGTGGCATGTAGGGTATGCATACATTTTTTAAATAGGAAGGGTAACGGTAATTAAGAGGTCTAACATTCAGATGCAACGACTCGTTAGCGTTTAGACAGACTTGGATAGATCCAAAAAAAAATGCTTTAATTGAAATATGCCCAACCCCTCAAGGACACAGCTTCTGGAGAAAATGGGAATCGTGACGGAATATTTCCTTCATGTGTCCCCAAGGGGTTAAGCTGCCCACAAGTTATTGACTGACGCCACAACAGCGTGTTGAACGATGTACTAAGATTAGACAGTGGCTTAAGAGATTACACATGTTATGTAATGGTAACAAGCTTGGTTAGACAGTGAAATCGTTAGATTAAAGTAAAACAAAATAAAATATAACTTAGTCAACGTTGAACTGTACTAGATTAGCTACATCTACATAGGTGTAGAGTGGCAGCACAATTTGCCGTGTATCAGTAGTTGGCTTGTGTGTGATGTGCATGCAGGTTGTGCTGCGCTTGTGTAGACTATTATGCAATAACAAGCTATCAGCATTAAGTCTGCCTTTACGTTAGTGTAATAGTAATGTGCCAGTCATGGGCCAGGAGTTGTTAAACTAAGACAAAAGCAAAGCATTCTAATGTAGGGACTTTCTAGTTGTTTTACTATACAGACAGGAGCCTCAGCCAGCGCATCAGAGCAACCAGGTTGGTATATGAACATTACGGTTGCGGCGATCAATGTGGTAAGTCAGCCGTGGGTACTGGCACTGGACCCTCAGCATTATGTCTCTGGCATGTAGCTCTGGAATCTAGCGGTTAGTCCAGCGTCAGGATCAGCCGATCCCTGTTAACGGCGGTGATAATGGTTGTTTAGGTAAGTTCATTATAGAGTGGGATGGAATATATGGCAACAGCGTGAAATTAAGGGACTCTTTGCAGGTACAGTCAATTGCTCAGCTACCTCTTTAAGCTACTGTACGTCCCAGTTGCGGGGATGGGTACTCAGTCAGCCGATTCCCCTCAGCGGTAGAACAAGCTTGGGAATGTCCCTGTGAGCAGCAGCCAAGGTGATGTGCGTTGGTTTCTCCTCCAGTCTCTGGCCCATGTGTGGGTAATTGTTGTTAGTCCACAGGCTTGGGTGCTCTGTAGTGCCAGGCCCTTCCCTCGACTGGAATATGTGTGTGCTTGAGGTGGCCTGCTTTGACTGTGGCGAAAGTTTCTCCTTCACCCCAGGTGGGCGATCGGTTTGGTGGGTAGGCATGGGCAGCATAGTGAGTCCGTCTGCTCAGGCTCTCTGTCTTTGTGGTAAGGGATAGCCGGTGTTCTTGCTGTGACATCGCCGCCAGCGGCGGTGGATTCTCATCCTGCGCGGCGGTTGGTGGATTGGTAGCTTGGGGTCTGTGGCCCTGTCCGACGTGGGGTGCCCCTGTCCTCTACTCCCATCTCCTTTCCCGCATCCCGCCCGCCTGTGCTGTTGTACCTTGCTCTTTTCCCCGTGGGGATGGCGCAGTTCACTCGGCCCCGGCAGGGTTTGCTGTGCTGCCTGAGGAGCATGTAGCTGCTCATTTAAGGCATGCCAGAACCGGGCAAAAGTGGCCTCTAGGCGCCGCATATCCTCACTTTGGGGCTCCATTTCGGGTGTGCAGCATGGCTCACTTGGTGTGCGTGTCGCCGCCATTTTGGGTGCGCCATGTGCTCGGCTGCCATTGTGCCGTGATGTAGCTGGCTCTGTGATCCGCTTAGGACTGCCTCTCCTGTTGCCTGTTGTGGACCGAGATGACCCCCGTTGGTCCAGAGGGGGGGGGGGGGTAGGTGACGGCATCCCCGAGGGATCTGTGTCCAGGCCAGTCAGCGCAGGGAGCGGCCGTCTCCCCGCTGCTCGACCTCCGACAGGCCTCAGGGTGTGTTGTCGGGTCCCCGGGAGGTTACAGGCTTGGTTTTGGTGTCGGGTGATTCCTCCGGGTGTCCCCGTCATTGTAGCTGCCCTCCAGTGGGCGATTGTGCCGCTTTTTCGGGGAAATACCCCAGAAAAGTGTCGAGTAGAGCGGGAGCTGAGGTTCAGCACAACCGCTCAGTCTGGATGTCAGGCTCCGCCCCCCCTGACTGGTATTTTAAGGCACAGCCTGTATTTGAGGCTGCCTGGCCATGATGGTATTGCAGTAATACCAGCAATACAAATGCAAACATTTTTCTCAGTATAAACGGAGATTACTCTGCAATACCAGCACCGACCAGTAGGGGTCACTGTGTATGGAGAGAGACAGGGATAGGAAGTTACAGCATATCCCTCCCTGGCTCTCTCTACTCACTGATCTGCGGGAGAGCAGCTACACAGCACAGAGAGTTCAGACAGCAGCTCCCAGCCTGCAGAGACAGACTACAGCTCAGGGAAGTGAAGGATGAGGGGAAAGGCAGCAGGGAGACATGGGGACACTGAGACACTAGGGGACACATGGTGACACTGAGACACTAGAGGACACTGGGAGACGTGGGGACACTGAGACACATGGGGATGCTGTGAGACATAGGTAGACACATTGGGACATGGAGACACTAGGGACACAGTGTCTCCATGTCTCCCAGTGTCCCCATGCCTCCCAGAAAGTGTCCCTAGTGTCTCAGTGTCCCCATGGCTCCCAGTGTCCCCATGTCTCCCAGCCAGTGTCCCTAGTGTCTCAGTGTCCCCATGGCTCCCAGTGTCTCCATGGCTCCCAGTGTCTCCATGGCTCCCAGTGTCTCCAAATGTCTGTGTACCCATGTCTCCCATTGTCCCCATATGTCTGTGTCCCCATGTCTCCCAGTGTCCCTATGTCTCCCAGCCAGTGTCTGTGTCCCCATGTCTCCCAGTGTCCCTATGTCTCCCAGGCAGTGTCCCCCTGTCTCCCAGTGTCTGTGGCCCCATATCTCTGTGTCCCCATGTCTCCCAGTGTCTGCGTCCCCATGTCTCTGTGTCCCTAGTGTCTGTGACCCCATTTCTCCCAGTGTACCCAAATGTCTGTGTCCCCATGTGTCTCAGTGTCCCCATGACAGTATCCACAAGTGCCCCCATGTCTCCTAGTGTCCCCAAGTGTCTCAGTGCCCCCATGTGTCTCAGTGTTCCCGTGTCTCAGTGTCCCTGTGTCTCAGTGTCCCCATGTCTCTCAGTGTCTCCTAGTATCCTAGTGACACAGGACACACTGAGACATGGGGACACTGGGAGAAATGGGCACACAGACACTGGGAGACTAGGGGACTGGGCGACATGGGGACACTGACACTTTGATGCATAGGGACACTGATGCCAGGCTGGCCTTCCAATTCTTTGGACAGACATACCCCCTCTTTGGGCATGTTTGCCCCTTTTGGCAGTTCTGATCATGTGATTCGCATCAGTGGCCTACTCTTTTGTTCCGCCCATTGGCTTCCTGCTTCACTGGACACTGCTGTTAGGGGGCATGGATTTACCTGAAAGATGAAAGCATAAATTAGATAAAGAGATTAGCATAGAGTATGTGTTTTCTTATGTCTGCATCCTTTGAGTTTCCCTCCAACATCAACTCCATCAGATACATGACGCTTGAGAGTTATGACTGTTTTAGTGTTTTTGGTCGATAAGAATATATAATTAGGCCCCATCATAATTGTCAGTACCAGGCCCACTGGGCTCTTAATCCGGTCCTGCCTCCTACCCTCCCACCCTCAGTCTTTTTGTTCCTGTCCTATCCCTAGGACAGACTTAGTAATTTCAGGACTAAAAACTTTTTCTTTTATGGCTTACCTGAGGATAGTTTGTTCCTCTGGCCCCTTGGGAGTTCAGCCTCTCTCCATTGGTAAGTCTCCAGTACACGGCCCTGCGCAAAGGTGACCCCCTGGAGAAACCCCACTAGTGACCGGGAGTTCAAACTTACTGTGACCCGAGGGGTAGCAAGATCATGCCATCACCATAATTCCTGCAGTGACCCAAGGGGTAGCAGGATGGGCATGCACATACAGAGCATATGGATTTACTTGCTGTGACCCTAGGGGTAGCAAGATTATGCCATCATCCTATTTCCTGCATGACCCAATGGGGTAGCAGGCTAGACATGCACATACAGAGCACATGGATTGCAAGGATTAATATGAAAGTGACTAACATTCCATCGCTGAAAGAGTTAATGTGAGACTGACTAGCATTCCATCACTGAAAGGTTTAAAGTACAATCCTATCTTGTACTTTTCCGTGGATTTACTTTCTGTGACCCTAGGGGTAGCAAGATTATACCATCACCCTATTTCCTGCAGTGACCAAGGGGTAACAGGCTGTGCATGCACATTCAGAGCATATATATGGATATAAACCCTTCTACCCTTCACCAGTTTCATCTGAATGGTAAGAGATTCCTGCTAATTTTAATTTCAATCAAACTTATGCTAGGCCTCTGTTATGCCTTTTAATACAGCTGCTGGATTCACTTAATACTAGGTGTGACGGACCACCTGGCACCCTGACCGGGTGCCTCCATCAGTCGATGCTCCTAGTGCTCACCGAGGACTCCAAGCACTCCACCAGACACCATAAGGACTGCAGTCTCCACGTCCAGCGTTACAGCTTGGCTGGGAACTCACCATCCTCCACCCACCCTGGACCCAAGACCAGGATCCAGCTTCCAGTGGGTGAACCTCTCCTCCAAGAGAGCGTAGCAGGAACAGCTCTTAAAAGAGCTAGTGATTATAATCGCAGGGGAGTATAGTGATATAGCAATCCCCAGGGTAGATACAACCGTTTCCCCCACACATGAGATGAGACTCTATATTGAGGGTAAGCAGGAACTCAGTTATAATGGAGGCAAACTGGCCTTTTATTCAAGTTTCCCAACAAGAGTGACACCCAGGTGTTACTGCTGGGGCCCCCAGCAGTAACAGTTTGCGCCGCGTAAAGACGGCCTTGCCCCCCTTAGCCCCCTTAGAAAATATTAAAACGCACCTTATTTCCAGCGCCGCGCGGGTCTGCCAATACTGGCCTCGCCCCTGATCCGCCTCCTTGGTGACATCAGATTTTTCCATTTTTAGCCAATCTGTGGGGAAAGCCCATAGGGAATATTGGATTGGCTGAAACCGGAAGGAGGCGGGAAGGGACGGGGTTTTGGCCAATCTCATAGAGATGCATAGAATCAATGCATCTGTATAAGGAAAATTCACGCTGGATGGCAATGTTTCCTACTGTGCAGTACTGCCCCAAGAAGCACCTCCAGTGGCCATCTGAGGAGTGGCCACTTGGAGGTGTCCCAAGAGGGCAATGTAAACACTGCCTTTTCTATGAAAAGACAGTGTTTACATAAAAATGCCTGAAGGCAATGATTATACTCACCAGGACAACTACATTAACCTGTAGTTGTTCTGGTGACTATAGTGTCCCTTTAAACAATGTTTCTTAATTTGCAATGCTAACCCTGGCGTTTTCTTTGTCTGAACTGGATAATGATATAATTTGCTATTTATTTAATAGAAAAGAAAATGAAGCATCTTATGAAAAATGTTAATACAAGCTATAGGCAATGTTCAATGTTTTATTAAATAGTATAAATTCCAGGGAAGTGACAATTCCCCTTTAAGTTTCAACATGGCTAGGGGGTTAGAATAATGCATGGCAGTAAAAAAATCACTACATCCAGCTGTTTATTGACTAAGTCTAGAAAATTGCAGGTATATGAGGTATAGTGGTATTCTGAGCCAGAACTATATTTCATGAATCGTTGTTATTAAATAAAGAACTTTTTTTTTCATTTAGGACTTGGTAAAGGGTAGAAATAATTTGACGGTGAAATGTGCTCAGTGCAACTTCTATTGTTATGCCAACAACAGGCGATACAGATATCATAAACTCAGCAACGAGTGAGACAGCCGAGCCCATCGTGCTGCAATCTAATGTGGTACCCAGCAGCCAGTGACACAAACACTATGAATCATGCAAACTTCTGCAAAATGAATATGGCAGCTAAATAAAATGTTACTCTAAATCTAATTACAGGCTCTCCGGGTTGCAGGCATTTTTCATAAGCTTTGCCAGAGAGATATTCTTTAAAAGTAGGCACCCTTCAGATTTAAATCTGTAGTTTGATCCTGTTTCTTCATTTGGTTTGACAGGGATAGCTACTGTATCCTAGACTTAAAATTAATTAAACCAATGTAACATATAAAGAGAATATACACATGTACAATACAAAGGATGCACACACCACAGATGCCATAGCATACTTGGCACTAATTTAGCTATGGTGCAATTACTGCCAGTATTTATGCAATACAGTTATGCATTGCTCATTTATGGCATAAAGCAGAGCTTATCAAAATGGTTTGTGCTGAAAATAGAGGAGGAAATTGGCAGAAAGACAGACATGGGAGGACATCACACCAAAAGCCAAAAAATATTTCTACCACTATTGATGAGGAAAATATTTTTGGACATTACATTAAAGGGACACTATAGTCAGTAGAACAACAACAGCTTATTGTAGTTGTTCTGGTGTGTTTAATGTAAACACTGTCTTTTCAGAGAAAAAGACACTCCTCAGATGGCCACTGAAAGTGCTTCGTGGGGCAGAGCTGCACAATGTGCAGTACTGACGTTCAGCACACTCTGCATGGACACATATTTGAGAAGATGCTGATTGTTCAGGGTGGTGTTTGGCTCTATAGCCCTGGCCCGCCTTCTTGGCTGAGATCATCAGAATTGACACTCTCAGCCAATCCAATGCGAAAGCATTGTGATTAGCTGAGATCATCAATTCTGATAATGTCCGCCATGCTCAGGATCGCGGATCAGGAGTGGAGCCAGCACCGGCGGACCCGTGCGGCGCTGGAAATAAGGTGAGTTTTACTGGTGTTAAGTGGAGCATGGGAGGGCTAGTGGGGCTAAATAGCTAGTTTAACACTATAGGGTGAGGAATACATGTTATAGTAACCTTATAGTGTCCCTTTACATGTTTGAGTTCCGTAATTTATGAAAAAAAATGAAATGTGAAATCCATTTAACATTTGAAGTAAACATATGTAGAAAACCTGCATTCCTCTACCTTAAATCAAAAAGGAACTGTACTCATTAATTTTATAATTGTATTGTATATGTCTAGTATATGCTTAATAATGTATTTCTAATTTCACTATATAAGTCTCCTATAATAAATGTAACCATGCAGTCATGATTATCCTTCTATTGCATAGATTCCATTATATTTGCATTTGTTCCTCAGGACATACTTGAAAAGTATCCTTTGTGATAAAACATTTGAGAAAGAAAGAAAGAAATACTCTACCCTTATTGATAGATCATAGAACATCTAATATGTTACAAACGTGAGACCTCTTTGCTGTACAGACATTTAATGGACTGACCGCAGCTGGCCGTTTTCAAAGTACGGGCCATCAGAAACAGCTCTAAGAATCAGATTCTCTTTCTAAAAGAAAGTGTTCTTTTGTTTTTTAAATCCATGATGCCAGCAGGAAGTAACTTTTATCACGCACAGAGCAGTTTGCGATCTCTAATTATGGTTTATTTCTTTGCTATGCAGCTTCAACAGTCGTTTAAAGTACCCTTTACAATTTCCCTTACAAGAAAGCCATCTAGCACCTTATGGTTTTATTGCAAGACAATACGATTTCTGTGTCCATGGATATTATGTAGCCTCTAGCTGTAACTGTACAGAGTACTATTACATAATGTATCATACATTTTCCAATACATTAACTATATAGTAGATATAAGCCTCAGTGTAATATATTAAATTAATTTATTATTTCTATATTAAAATATCAAAAATCATATATAAAATAATTTCATTATAATGAAAAATATTAAAATATTTTTCTAACTATTAAGTCATTTAAAAGTTTATCCAAAAATGACATTATTTGAAAAGCTTATCCAAAACTACTTTTTGAAAACGAAAACAAAACTTTCCTTTTTTTCACAGTATATTCAACAGAATATTACTTTTCCTAATTCTATGTTTAGAATGACAGGCATAGTAGCACTTTTTTAAAAATTGAAGTTTAGAGAATGTTATTAATTATTAATACAATATGCAAACCAATTACGTATCACAGTGTACCTACTGTCCATTATATTACTAATTCAACATTATTTACAGTTTTTACCAATTGTGGTATCTAATTACTGTGGGTTTGAGTTCTAAATATATTGAAGGGTTAAAAAAAATACAATATAGTGCTTTATAATCCAACATTTCCTAGAACGTTTTATAAAAGTGTCCATATCAAGATGATTGACCTTAATAGTTATGTATATAGTGTTTTAAAATACAGATAGTTAAAAATCAGATTGCAAAACGTAAACTAAAGTAGCAAAATTGTCAGCCCACAAAAAGAGAATCTTTACAAATCAGTGCTTTCTGTTTAAATTTTACAATTCAAGTTTCAGTTCACTGCAATTTGGTGCACATATATTATAATTAGTTTAATCAAGAGTTGTCATTAAATTATGTGGCCATTTACAAAATCATGGATTGGGTTCCCACTAGCCCTCTTCCATCAACATTTTGCCTTCATTACAAAAGTTGGCAACTACTCATGCCATTCTCTAAAAATTTTAAGAAACACACACGCATACATTGCTGGATGAACACATGGATACACACTTTTAGGCAAGCACACAAAAAATCAACTCTTTCAGTCACACATACATACACAGATACACACTCATAGACACATGCACATATTACATAGTATAGAGAATGGCATGACTCAAGGGCCTTCCCTGAAAATATATGTTCTCCTGTTTAATTCATGGACATGAGAACAAATCAAGATGCTATTGACATCTCAGTCCACTTCAGGGACTCTCTTGAAGTCTTGAAAGTAGTCCCTAAAGTGGACTGAAATGTTGACAGCTTTTTGTTTTGTTTTCCTGTCTGTGTGCATTAAACAGCAGACTATATATTTCCACAAAACCTTGCTAGTGCTCTCCCTTTTGTATTGTGTGTTTGGCAAGAGACCAATCTTGACAGCTCTCCTTGATCTCCAGTACAGCATCCTTAGGGCATTGGAAGGAAGTGATGTGACAACCTATGTGACAACCTAGCAGCTTTTCAATGTCGTATAATTATGGCGAGATTTCTGTATCTCTATAGTGTTACAGTGGCCATTTTCCTGCATGGAAGCTACCACCCTCTGCTTGGCTGTCCCCATACAAAGGTATGGCCTATACCAAGGATAGGCAACCTTCGGCACTCCAGATGTTGTGAACTACATCCCCCATAAAGCTTGCAAAGCATCGTGGGAGGTGTAGTGCAAACCATCTGGTCTATACCTGGCCTATACCCTGGTTGTGGACCTGATTTCAATATTTGTATTTTGCACTTTATAAATCCACACAGTACACCGTTCCAAATGGAACTAACATATAATAATATATATATTTATTTATTTAATTCTTTATTTTATTGTGCAGAGTTAACACAATTGCCCACAGTGCCACAACAGCAAACATAGGCATATTTAGTAACAGTTTTCATCAGTAGGATGGCATTAGTAAACATTGCACATTTTAATTATTTTATTGTCGTGGTGTCAGCTATCAAGCCGGGCATGACTGGTCCAGAGGGAGCCAGTGAATATATTTATTTATTTTTAACATAAGATTCTCCCACATATTAATTGTATCTAACCTACCAAATTACTTTTTGCAGTAAAGTTACTTGGTAGAAACTTGAATGAAAAGTATTATTTGATATTGATTGCTACAGAGTTTCCAGAGGGTTGAAAAACCACCAATACTGTAAATAAACCTGTATCGATCTAATTTAATTAGTAGTTGTAGTACAATGGATGCACAGAACTCTAAATGCCATGTCATGGTTCCAAGGCTGAGTCCACAGATAAAATTTCATATTCAAGATAGCAGTGGATGTTAGGATTTGTTTTTGGATTCTTTTTACGGGTTAGTAACTCCCTCCTTCCCCCAATAGCCACCAAGAAATGTAGACACAATGTAAAGGTACAGTTGTGCTCAAAAGTTTGCATACCTTTGGAGAATTGGTAATATATGTACAATTTTTAAAGAAAACATGATTGAGCAGGAAAAAATTATTTCTTTTATTTCTTATGGGATTCATATTCAGCTGAAAATGAAAAAAATAAAAGACCCATGTTCAAAAGTCTGCATATCCTTAGTTCTTAATACTGTGTATGGCAATCTTTAGCATAAATGATAGCATGCATAATTTTGTAATAGTTGTCTATGGGGCTTCTAATTCTTGCAGGTGGCATAGCTGCCCATTTGTCTTGGCAAAATGCATCTAGGTCATGCAAAGTCTTTGGTCTACCTGACCTTGGCTTGGTATCAAGAGATCCACGGATTTACCACTTCCTAATAAGTAATTGAACAGTACTGACTGACATTTCCAAGGCTTTGGATATATTTTTACATCCTTTTCCTTCTTGATAAAGTTCCATTACCTTGTTACGCAGGTCTTTTGACAGTTCTTTTTTGCTTCCCATGGCTCAGTATCTAGCCTGCTCAGTGAATGCACGGGAGACCTAAAAAACTAATTGATGATTTATACACAGACACTAATTGCAATTTAAAAAGCCACAGGTGTGGGAAATTTAATTTTCATTTTAACCTGTGTGTGTCACCTTGTGTGTCTGTAACAAGGCCAAACATTCAAGGGTATTGTAGCGGAGCTCCCTGTACCGGCTGGGTACTTCCACCCAGGATCGCTTCCTATCTGGAACCGAGGAAAACTGCCACTCTTCTGCCCCAGTCGCCATGGCTTGACTGGGGTCCTTCTGGAGCTTTTCCACCCGACCAGTTTGCAGGTATCGTCCCCTCTGCCTATGCCTCTGCAGCCCTTTTTACAGACAGGTATCATCCCCTCTGCCTATTCCACTGCAGTCCTTCCTCCAGGCAGGTATCCATCTCTGTCTGCAATGTGATTTCTATTGCCTTTACAAAAGGCACTTGCGGCTCTCAGGCCTAGCTCTCTTGATTTATCCCAGGGCTAGAGGGATCATGCAGCCAGCCAACAGGTACGACAACTCTGTGGCTGGGATCCCTAAAATTCCGCACAGTACACCGTTCCAAATGGAACTAACATTACATATACATTGTTGTAACAAACATAATACAATTCAAATAACCAAAACGTCACAAAATATACAGGAACATTAATTAACAGAATATATCTCTCCTGCCTGCGGAATTAGCAAAATGCAAATCTACTTGAATATGCAAATTAGCAACCCTTGCTATTCAGGTATTGCATACAGCGGTTGCTAGATCCTTGCAACCAACAGATGGCGCTGTACAGACTCCACAGCCAATCCACCTAATTGATTGCAAGCATTAGCAAGACAGGAAAACACTAACACTTAACCCCAACAACCACATTACACACACACCCTGCACCCACAATGGACACAGGGTGACTTAATCATAGGAATAGTCCAGGATCCTACATAAAATGTCCTTATGAAACCCCAAGTGAACCGTCACAGGTGTGTAAACTTTTGATAAGGCAAGTTGGGTGATTTCTGTTATCATTATAATTTAAGAAGGAGCCAAACAACTATGTGGTAATAAATGGCTTCTTATGATCACTATGCTTCAATAAAATAATTAGTTTCACATGATCAGGCATATTATCAAAATCAATGCCAACATTTCACAATTTCTGCCAGGGTATGCAAACTTTTGAAAACAACTGTGTATATACTTGTCTTATCATACCAGATGCAATACTGAGTTTTTTCACACATTCTTTTTTAACCCAGCCCTTTCTTTATTACATCCTTCAACAGGTATATTATGGCTGATTACCAGTCAGGACCCAAGTCACTTATTCAAATACGTTTTCCCATTACTGCCCCATGCTTTGTACAGCGCTACGGAATCTGCTGGCGCTATATAAATAATAAAATAATAATAATACTTGCCCTTGAGGTTCTTATGTGCTTATACTGATTATTAGAATTATTTAGGGAGCAATCAACAATTATCTTTGGTTTTTTTGAAGCTATATAGAGGAATGTAGCTCTCCATTCCATTTACAGACATGGCATGTGGCCCTCATGCGGAAAAAGGTTGCTGACCCCTTTTGTAGACTCTTTTGTTCTCTCTCCTGGCCTATGATGTGTATGTGGGAATATTTTGACAATATGATTATTGTTATTTCTATTTTAGGGAATAGGCCTGGTTGTGTTGGAGTTTTTGAAGTGAACATTATTTTTGGCTGCAAGAGTTTAGATAAAATATGAAGTAGTTCATTGATTGATTGATTATACAGTGCGTTCTTTAAAAGATTCAATCACAGTGCAAACTATTCCAAATCGGCATTCCCCACGATCCACAGGCTTTGTCACCAAAATGATAGACATTCAGGATGGGTGGTGTGAAATACAAGAGGACTGTGATCTTTTTGTGCGAGACGGTCCTCCACATTACCCTACTAGACAGCCCTAGATACATAATGTAGTAAAAATTCAGCAATTTCTGTTTTGTATGCTATTCGAATTGCATCAAGATTTTCACATACTCTTCCTGCAAATTACATCTTCTAGTAAATGTATTCAGAAGTTTACTTGCAAGTTTCATTAAATAACAAACTCCTTGATTCATATGTGATATTTTACTCTTATTTTTGCTTGCACTTTACCCATGAGTTATTTCTATGATCTGTTCGTGTTATTAGCTTGGCTACTGCTCAAAATTAATGTTCATGTCAACTAGTTTATTATGCCTGTCAGAGATTCACTTCGGCGTGAAAAGAATGGAAGTCTCGGGTTGCAATATTGGAAACAGCCGTAAAATAAAGGAAAAAATAAATTAACCTGAGCTGCTTGATGGACTCTGACAGTAGTTTACTAGACATTTTGAAGGGTATGTTTACTGGCTAGGACTAATGGGTGTAGATGGCTGGAAGACTGGGCTAAATGAATGTGGTAGTGGAGAGCTGAGAGGGTAGTGGATGCATGAAATTGCCTTCCAACTGAAGTGGTAGAGGTTAACACAGTGAAGGAGTTTAAAGGAACACTATAGTGCCAGGAAAACAAACACGTTTTCCTGGCATTAAAGGTTTATTAGGTCCCCCCTCCCTCGGAGCCCCCCTACTGCTGAGCTGAAGGGATTGAAACCCCTTCAACCACTTACCTTAATCCAGCGAAGCGCTCCCTCGGCGCTGGTGACCTCTCCTTCCCCTGCCAACGTCAGCTCTGAATGCGCATGCGCGGACAGAGGTGCGCGCGCATTCAAACTGCCCATAGGAAAGCATTACTCAATGGACGTCCAGCGTGAATTTAATGTGATTTTCGCATTGAGGATTGAGGAAGTGGCCTCTAGTGGCTGTCAGGGAGATAGCCACTAGAGGCTGAATTAACCTTCAATGAAAGCATAGCAGTTTCTCTGTCACCCTCCCACCACACACACACTGTCACCCCCCACACACTGTCACCCTCCCTCCACACACACACACACACACACACTTTCACAATTCACACTGTAGTGTCACCCTCACTCCACACACTATCAACCCTCCTACACATGCTGTCACCACCCACATTGTAGTGTTACCCCTAACCACATAATGTCACCTCTCTCTGCACATGCTTTTACCTCCACACCATAGTGTCAATCCCCTCCCACATACTGTCACCCCTCCCCACACAGTCATCCCCCCCCACACAGTCAACCCCCCATACAGTCATCCCCCCACGCTGTCAGCCCCTTCACCCATCCACATTCACATTAATCCCTCCTAATCCTGTACTTTATCCCCTCCAACCATACCAAACTCACATGCCCTTGATCTGTCACACTCACCCTGTCACATTAACCCCTCTTAATCCTGTCGCACTCCCCTCCCTTCGTTCTGTCACACTCGCACATCCAACCATGCCACCACTCGCCCTGTCACACTCCCTCTCCAACCATTTAACACTCACATCACAACCCTGTCATACTTACCCTCCCTTATTATGTCAGTCACCCCCACCCAGTCTCATTTACCAACCTCCCCTTTTCACACTCACATTGCCACAGTTTCCCCTTGACTCAACCTGTCACAGTCACCAGCTGAAGACATTCATCATACACACACAGTCATGAAACTTAGCTTTGCCATAAACACAATGCATAAAGTCCACAGGCAGACCCCCATACACACAACATACTGCAAGCAGCTACACCACACACATATGGTCCCTGACACAAACATATACATTCTCACAGAGACATACATTCATACACAAGGATACTCTGTTACACACACACTCTCAGGCACATGCACAATTAGACAGTGCCAGGCACTCAGAAATACACACAGATACAGATTATGACTTTATATCTCTCAATGTGTATCTGTTTGTCATTTCTCAATGTGTGTGTCTCGGTGTATCAGTGTGTTTTGTGTGTGTGTGTATGCATGTGCGTGTTTCAGAGTGTGTATATGTGTGCATATTCCAGTGTGTTTGTGTCTGTGACTGCAATTTGAGGGTGGCATGGTATGGAAAATGCAAAGCTAAAGTGGAGGTATACATAATATACAGACATATACAATACATGAAAAAACACATACATTATATAGGATAATATATATGTGAAAGGAATAGAGAATATGTGGGGAAAATGTCTATGCCATTGTTTTCTTATCTGTAACTTTATTATTTGGTAAATTATTTTTTAAAAGCCTTTTTTGCTCAAACAAAATTTTTGTTTTTGTTTCCAATAACCCTTTCACACTGGCACTTATGTATACACGAATGCCAGACTATGCAACCATACCCTGTAATTGTGTATAAACAATTAGCATAATTGCAAATTAAATTTGTTTATTGCAAATTAATTTTGTTTGCTAATTATGCTACAACTATAGCCAGAGAGCCCACAATGCAGAGGCACAGGAAGCCGCTACAAGACACTACCTAAATTTCAATGTAATAAGTAATTAAAGGAGATATCAAATCCTTTTTTTTTTTTTATTGTCTTTTTATTAGCAGATTTTCCACCATAAATACATTTTACAAAAGAATAATTAAAATACATTCATCCACATAAAAACAGATAAAAAGAAAAAAAAAAAGACAAAAAACACAAAAAAAACTTTCCACCACCCCACGAGAGTTCTACAGACTTCAAACTTTTTCCAACTTTTTCAAATGACATTCCTTTTACAGTTGTAATAATTTTTTCTCCAATTTTTCCCATAGGCTCAAATCATCCCTCAAAAGTTTGCAATGATCTTTCTCCATTTTTAGTTGGTAAACCAACTGAATTGTTATTAATTTTATGTTAAAGGGGATATCTCCCTTCCAATTTCTTGCTATTATTATTTTACATGCCATTAGACAATGAATAATTAAAAATTGATTTATTTTATTCAATTTTGGCCATTTATAATGTAATAACATTACTTCAGGTTTTAAAGGCATTTTAACATCACACAATGTATGAATGATAATTTGAGCCCACCGCCATATAACAATCACTTGTTTACATGACCACCACATATGGATATAATTTCCCTTTTCCTCCCTGCATTTCCAACATTTAATATCCCTTGATACATCAAATTTAGCTATTTTTGTTGGCGTCATATACCATTGATTAACCAACTTAAAATGTGTTTCTATCAATACAAAGGAGTGGACATATTTGTTAATTTTTTGTGCCGTACATAGCCATTCAAATAATTCAATATTTATTTTTAATTCAGTGTTCCATTTTTTAATGGCAGTGGGCAGAACAGAATCATCCATTAAATCCAACAATCTAACACATCTGGAGAACAATTGCTTTGTCTTATTCTGATGTAAGATTGTTTTTAAAATATCATACATCTTACCTTCTTTTACTACCTCAACTTTCTCCAAGTAATGTTTTACTCTATAATAAGTAAAAATATCTTTGTCAGGGAACTTAAATTCCTCAACTAACTTTTTATAAGATTTAATTTTATTTCCTTCAAATAGATCCTCCAAAGTATTTATTCCTTTTTCTTTCCATAATTTTAAGGATATACTCTCCATATTTAATTCTATTATTTCTAAATTTTGAAAGCCAAATATCTTATTTACCAAACCTATTTTTTTCCTTATTTTTTGCCAAATAGGAATAATCTGTCCTAAAACATATGATCTGGGCAGATTACGTTTTTTTGTACTCCAGACGACTTCTAATTTACTTCTTAGTTGGCTATAATCTAGTTCCAACCACCACCATACTTCCTCTTTGTTTTGTATCAATTGACTAGCCATAACATGCGTAATAATTCCTGCTTCATAATATTTTCTTATATTTGGAAATCCTAGACCTCCCTTCTTTATTCCTCTTGCTAAAACTCCATTTTTAACTCTAGGTTTTTTTCCTCGCCATACAAAATCCGAAAAAGCCTTATTAATCATTGTCAGCCATGCATTCGGAATTTCTAACGGAAGCATTCTGAACAAGTAAATCCATTTTGGTAGAACATATGATTTCAAAATATTTATTCTTCCTCCCCAAGATACTTCTAGTTTTCTCCATTCTTTCAAATTCTTGTTAGTCTCTTTAAGGAGATCCATAAAATTTATTCTCATAATACTTTCTACCTTTCTGCAAATTTTGATTCCCAAATACAAAAACATTTTGGCTTTAATAAAACCATATGTTTCTTGATAAGAATCTATTTCTTGCTTTGTCATATTCATATATATGGCAGTTGATTTTGTTTTATTTAATTTATAATTTGATACTGCACTATATATATCAATTTCTGACATTGCATTTGTTATTGATCTTGATGATTTCAAAAAAAGAATAGTATCGTCGGCATAAAGGGATATTTTCATTTCTTTCTGTTTTGCTGTAACACCCTTAATCTTTTCATTATTTCTGATTCTGTTAGCTAAAACCTCTAGTGTTAATATAAACAATAAAGGGGATAAAGGACAACCTTGTCTAGTCCCGTTATTCAGTTTGAACCAATCTGAACATATACCAGGGCCAATAGTTCTCGCCTTTAGATCTTTATATAAAGCAAAAATAGCATCGAGCAACCAACCTTGTATACCTAATTCCTCTAAAGTAAACTTCATAAAATCCCAGCTGACCCTGTCAAAGGCTTTTTCAGCATCTAGAGACAGGATCAGCATGGGACTTTTTTCCTTTTGTGAGAAATCTAACGCATTTATCACACGTCTCATATTGTTACTTGACATCCTGTCTGGTACAAAACCTATTTGATCAGGGTGGATTAATTGCTTAATGACTTCTTTTATTCTACCAGCTATAATAGAAGAAAATATCTTGATATCCACATTTATTAATGATATTGGGCGATAACTCTGTACTCTAGTAGGATCTTTCCCAGGTTTCAATATAGGTAAAATATTTGCTTTAAGCATTTCCTCAGGAAATCTGCCCTTTTTAACTGCGGAATTAAAAGTATTTTTTAAATGTTGTATCAAGTGAGGTTGCATAATTTTATAGAATCTATTTCCGAATCCATCTGGACCTGGAGTTTTATAGGTTTCTAATCTATCAATTGTTATCTTAATCTCTTCTTCCCTAATCTCTTTATTTAGGTTATTTATCTGTGATTCTGTTATTTTATTCAATTTGGCTGACTTGATATATTTTTTTATTATTTCTGATGGAGTAGTTACTGGAAGACTATATAGATTAGCATAGTACTCATTAAATGCATTCCCTATCTGTTCTGGTAAAAGGGAGATATTATCATTAGTTATTATTTTATCAACCTGATTGGTCATATTTTTTTTTTTCAACAAATTGGTCGTTATTTTATCCGCTCTATTCGATTTATGGTAATATTTAATTTTAAGTTTGAGCATATTTTTTTTTATTCTTTCATAAGTTTTTTCCTGTATTTCTAATTTAATTTTCTCTATTTTTAACTTAGTATCTTTACTTGGGTTATCAATATTAAGTTTATTTAGTTTATATAATTCCATATAAAGATTTTGTATATTTACACCTTCCTTTTTTTTCTTGAGTTTGTTAAGCATTATACAATATCCCCTTATTACTGCTTTAAATGAGCACCATAGAATATCATTTTCCACTAATCCATTATCATTCTCTTCAAAATAACAAATAATCATCCTGTCTATATAATCTTTATGCTCCTTACTTAATAATAGAGTTTCATCTAATCTCCATGTTATATTCTTGTTGTTATTTACTCTATTACTATTAAATTCCAAGCTCACACTATCATGATCTGACCATATTACTGGTTTAATTTCTATTTTAATTGTTTTCTCTATTAGTTTTAGATCTCCAAATATTAGGTCTATTCGAGAATATGAATTATGGGGCCAGGAATAGAACGTAAATTCTTTCCCTGCAGGATTATTTAGTCTCCATATATCATATAGACCTTCTTTTTTCATCAAATTGTTAAAAATCCTTGCGTTCTTTAAAACTTGTTTGTCCCATATAGGTTGTTTTTCCGAGAACTTATCTAATAGGGGGTCTTGAATACTATTAAAATCCCCTGCAAATATCTTTAATCCAACTCCTATAATCTCAACCTTATTTAATATTTTTCTCAGTAGACCTATAGGATTTTTATTTGGTAGATAAACATTGACTAGTGTAAACAATTCCTCATTAATTGTAGCTATCAGTATAATGAATCTTCCCTCCAGATCTATCTCCAAGAATTTTATATTTATTTTTAAATCTTTTGCGAAAAATATTGCAACTCCACCCCTTTTCCCCTCCTCCCTAGAGGAACAAACTTTTAAAGGAAAAGAACTACTGGTCCATCTCTTTTCATCCTGTTTACGCCAATGTGTCTCTTGGACCATCGCAATTTGAACCTGTTCTTTTTTTAAGTAATCTTGAAAAGCTAGTCTTTTTTGAGGGATATTTAAACCTTGAATATTTATCGTGATTAATTTAACCATTGTCATATAATGTCATTTTTCCTCTTTTTTTTCTTTCCCCCTCTCTCTCCTCTCTCTCCCTCTCCCCCTTTCTCTCTTTAGACCGTCTAATGAACTCCCAAAAAAAAAAAAGAAAACTAAACCCATTACAAAACATATATAAAACAGCCTCAAGTCTACAAACACTTGAGGTCTATTTCCTAACATTCCTACGACTCTAAAAAGAGTCAAAAAACACTTCCCTTGATGGGTATTAATACCCACTTTAACCTTTTTTCAGGTTCCGGCAGGGGAGGCTGCATCCCGTTTTGAAGGAGCCAAAACTACATTTTATTTAACATTTCTATTTCAACATTCTCTTATGCTGTATACCCTCTATTCTTCTGCTCTTCCTTCCTCCTCCCTCTCTGAATACGAGAAAGAGAAGAAGAAAGGAAAACAGAAGGGGAGAGAAAAAAAAAATATTAAATCCTAACAGAATATCAGAAAGAAAAAAATTAAATGAAAGGCAAACAAATGCATACCAGAATTAGTGAGAATTAGTGAGAGGAGGGAAGAAAAATCAATTAGCAAGCCCTGTTAGGGCTTGATATTCTGTTAGGATTTGATATCTCCGTTAATTACTTATTACATTGATATTTAGGTAGTTGCTTATTACTTGTTCTGTTTGGATGCTTCTATAGTACCTTTGATAACTTTTTGTACATTATCAGCATGTGAGTCATGTTTGAATCTTTTATTATATGCATTGTGAGATATCTATTTTCTTTGTACCTATCTTATAATAATTTTTTTTCATATTAATGGTTGTGCTCCTTGATTGGATATTATCTGTAATTTTTCTTGGCCCTTTGGGAATAGGACCTTATTTAAGTGAGCACCTAGGCTTAGAATAATTTGTGTTGTCATTTTCTTATTAAAATCTGTGCCTACCTACTTCTAATCATTACTAAACTTGTTATATATGACATAACCGTGGATGAATGTGTCAATCAGCTAATTTCACAATTGAAGATGGAGTCACCTCGATTAACTATAAACCATAGGGCTTTTTTAAAGCAAGCATGCTGCCCACAATGAATATCTTTGCGGCCCAGTGAGATGCAAGTTTGACATCCTTACTGTTATGGCAGAGTAGGCACCTGCTCTCCCCGCATTGTAGGTGCCTACACTGCTAAAATTTACCTTGCCGGGAGGAGAGGATGCTGGCGGCAGGGAAGCAGCTCAGTCTGTTCTTCCTGCTCCTCACTGATCCCCCGCACGCACCCTCTGTAGTGATATTACATAATTCCGGCCCGGCATCACTAAACTGCGCGTTTAGTGAGGAGCAGATAGGGAGACCTCCAGAGAGAAGATCCCCACTGGACCCCAGGGAGAGGTCCCACATCAGCTCCCAAAGGTAGGGAGCAATAAATAAAATAATTTGTGAGTGTGTGCAAGAATGTGTAAATGTGTCTGTGTGTTGCCTGTCAGTGTGTGTCTGATAGTGTGTGTGTGTGTGTCTGTCTGTCTGTCAGTGAGAGTGTGTGTGTCTGTCTGTCTGTGAGAGTGTGTGTGTGTGTGTCTGTCAGTACATGTGTCTGTGAGTGAGTGTGTGTCTGTCAGTGTGTGTGTGTCTGTCAGTACATGTGTCTGTGAGTGAGTGTGTGTGTGTGTCTGTCAGTAAATGTGTCTGTGAGTGAGTGTGTGTGTCTGTCAGTGAGTGTGTGTGTGTCTGTCAGCGCATGTGTCTGTCAGTGAGTGTGTGTGTGTGTTGGTCAGTGTTGCTATGGCCACGGCTGGACAGTGAAGGACCTGGAGGTGCACGGAGGGATGCAACACCACGTCACATTCCGACGTGACGTCAACGTACTCCACCTTTACAGGGTTTCAAGGAGTAGCGGGAGGATCCACTTTGGCACAGGATGCTGATGGCGCCATTGGGTGTATACCAGCAGCTGGACTCGGGAGTCGCATACTGGCAGCAGCAATGAGAGTGGAGTCTGCTTGTTGGCTAATATGTTGTGTTTTTTTAAACAGGGGCCAGGATTTAGTAGAGAGGGGAACTGGGATTTAGTAGAGGGAGTGGCATGGGTGTCCACAGGGGGGAGCACTTGCTCCCCCCCCCCCCTGGATTTTTCAGCTTGTTCTGCTATTTTTCGTGTGAAATTGAAAATACAGTGCAATACCGGCACTGGCCAGTATGGAGAGAGACAGGGATAGGAAGCTACATTTTATCCCTGCTTCTCTCTCCTGACTGAATCTGCAGAGGAGCAGCACAGAGTGCAGCCAGCAACTCCTAGACTGCAGAGACAGCCTACAGATCAGCTAAGTGAGGCATGGGGGAAGCCTATAGATCAGGGAAGGGAGGCATGGGGGGCAGCCTATAGATCAGGTAAGTCAGGGAGGGGGAGGGGAGATACAGCCTATAGACTAGGTAAGTGAGGGATGGGGGGAGAGAAAGCCTAAAGATCAGGTAGGTGTGGGATGGGGGGTGGGAGACAGCCTATAGATTAGCATAATAACTGAGGGATGGGGGAGGCAGCCTATAGATCAGGTAAGTGGGGAGTGGGAGACAGCCTCCCAGGTAAGTGAGGGATGGGGTAGACAGCCTACAGGAAGGGTCAGCAAGGAGCAGGAAGGTAAAGTAAGAGAAGGAACAGAATTGAGCAGGAAGGGACATCAAGGAGCAGAATGGGGCAGCAAGGAGCTGGAAAGGAAAGCAAGGAGCACAAAGGTAAAGTAGGAGAAGGAGCACAAAGGAACAGAAATTAACCCAGAAGGGGCAGCAAGGAGCAGGAAGGATCAGCAAGGAAACACAAAGGATCAGCAAGGAGCTGGAATGGTCAGCAAGGAGCAGGAAGGGTCAGCAAGAAGCTGGAAGGTTAAGCATCACAAATGTAAAGTAGAAGGAGCAGAAAGGGTCAGCAAGGAGATGGAAAGAGCAGGAAGGGATAAAAGGAGCACAAATGTAAAGTAGGAGAAGGGACATAAATGAGCATGAAGGCACATCAAGGAGCAGAAAGGGTCAGCAATGAGCTGGAAGGGGCAGAAGGAGCACAAAATTAAAGTAGGAGAAGGAGCAGAAATTAGCAGCAAGGGTCTGCAAGGAGCAGGAAGGGTCTGCAAAGAGCAGGAAGGGTCTGCAAAGAGCACAAAGGTAAAGGAGCAGAAAAAAATCAGAAGGAGCACAAATGTAAAGTAGGAGAAGGAGCAGAAAATGGTAGCAAGGAGCAGGAAGGAACAGCAAGGAGCACAAAGATAAAGTAGGAGAAGGAGCAGAAAGAGAAAGGGTGCAAAATAAGCAGAAAGTAGCAGAAAGGTGAAGGAGCCATGGAGGAGAGAAGACTGTGTCAGAAGAAAAAGAAGACTGTGTCAAATGAAGGAGAAGAAAATGAGATTGGAGCAGGAAGGACAAGTGAAGTGAACCCACCACTTTATTCTGGACACCACATCATAAGGCTTTGGTACCTGGGCCTGGCAGGGAAGCTTTGAACCTTCTCATCCCCCCAGGTAAAAAAAAAAATATCAGTGTTAATGTGTTCGCTTTTATTTACTGAATGTAGGGAAGCACAGAGTGCCGCTGGGTAGGGGTTTTGCTGATTGGCTAGAGCAGTCAGCTGGCACTCTAAGCCAATCAGTAGCTCCCCATTCATAAAAAAGTAAAACATATCTATGAACCAGGAACTAGCGATTGGCTTAGAGCATCAACTGACCACTCTAGCCAATCTGCAGCACCCATGCCTGACGTCAATCTGCACTTTCTGACACTCCGTTTCAGAAGCCGAATACCACTGACGACCTGGAGATCTGGAGTTGGAGCAAGCCTTTGGGGTTAAACCATTTGAGAGCAGTTTAACCCCTTAAAGGAAAGAGATCACTCAGGGGCTTCCTGGCATCATAGCATTTTCATTTAGATTAAGTTGTTATGGTGACCAGAATGTTCCTTTAATTTGCTTAAAGGTACACTATAGTGTCAGCAATACAAACATGTATTCCTGACACCATAGTTGTGAAAATGCTATTCACCCTGGCTTTATGTGTTAATGACTATGCCCCTTCCCTTTCATGACACTGTCAAAAAGGGACCAAACATGGATGTCATTACAATTATACCTCCCCCCCCAGAAAAATTCCTGCGGACGCCCATGTGGAGGGGGACTGGGATTTAGTATAGAGGGTAGGCTGGGCGTTAGAAGAGGAGGGTGCTGGGGTTTAGAAGAGGGGGATTGTTTGTTTTTATATTGTACTTTTCAAAATAAACCTATGTTTCTATGAAAATTTAAGTTTTGGGGGTTTTTTTGCGGCCCACATAAATTTAAACCTTGTTAATTTGGCCTGTGCTAGCCTTTAGTTTGACATGCTTGTTTTAAAGGGATGCTCTAAGAATTAAAACATTTTTAACTTTATGAAGTGTATAGATCGTACCGTTAGTATATAGGTCATGCCCCTGCAGTCTCACTGCTCAATCCTCCGCGTTTTAAGAAAAAATTGCTTTTGTTTTCATGTGACCACACAGTGTTTATTTGAGAATTTTTTATCTCCATCTTTGTTAATAGAACTTTAACCCCTTTAGGACCAAACTTTTGGAATAAAAGGGAATCATGACATGTCACACACGTCATGTGTCCTTAAGGGGTTAATCACACACAAGGCTCCTGCAGGATCTACCAGGCTATTAACAGAGCAGTAAAGGAATTTTAAACATTAGATCTCTCTTTACAGAAAATGTGCAGGGAGACTGTGTTGGTTGCACGCAGGGGAGCTGTGACTAGACGTGCATAAACAAAGTGATGGATTATTGGGAGGGGCTGGGGATTGCCCTGCTGTCATGGACTATATTTGTACCAATGGCAAAGACAAAAGAAGATGGAAGATGTTAAAAAATGAGCTCAGGGAATTAGGAAGTAAACCACCAAGGTAGTATTTTCAGAAAATAAACTGTGCCACGCGCTACAGTAGAAAGACAGCGGGAGATTAGGGGGGTTAATGCATGGCTATAGTCATGGTGTAGGAAGGAGGGTTTTGGCTGTTAGGAGCACTGGGCCATTTTTCCACTATGGTACAACTTTATAGCAGTGATGAATTGCACCTAAATGGAATAGGGTCTGCAGTGCTGGGGGACAGTATGGCTTGAAGGTTGGAGAAGATTTTAACTTAGTGGTAGGGGAGAAGGAGCATAGAAATCTAAAAAATTAAGATAGGATAGAAAGGAGATGGGCTTTAGCTCAACATTAGGGGGGTGGAGATGGTGGAAGGGGCAAGATCGGAATAAAGGAGGTATGTAATAGTAATAAAATTCAAATAAATTAGAAGTGGCCCATGATAATATTAAATGTATGCTTACTAATGCAAGAAACTTAAAATTAGGGAGTAGGAGGTAATAGCATACACTAAGCAATATCACATAATAGGAATAACAGAAACATGGTTGGATGAGACACATGACTGGGCAGTTAACTTAAATGGTTACACATTATTTAGGAGTATAGAAAAGAACAACAAAGGTGGTGGGGTATGTTTGTATGTCAACCATGAGTTAAAGCCAAATCTAAAGCAAGTGGAATGTGATGAGGAACACGTGGAAGCTTTATGGGTAAATACCGTATATACTCTAGTATAAGACGACTTTTTCGGCACATTTTTTTCGTCTTATACTCGAGTCAAGGTCTGTATTATGGCAACTTACATTGCCATAATACAGACCAGAACCGCCGGCAGCAAGCTGTTAGTTACCTTTGTAGCAGCTCCGGTCAGCTCCCTGTCCGCTCCGTGCAGCTCCCCTGTTCAGCTCACAGTGTAAGTCTCACGACACCCGCGGCCGTCAGAGCATAGCTGCTACAAAGGTAAGTAACAGTTTGCTCTGCCCCCCCCCGCCACCCCTGCACAGCCCATCCACTGGACCACCAGGGAATGTTACAGCCCCCTCCCTAGCCAGGTAACAAGCAGGGAAGGGGGACAAAAAAACATTAAATAAATATTAAAATAATTTAAATAATATTATAAAAAATATATTAAAATAATTTTATTAAAATAATATTTAAAAAAATTTAAATAAAAATGCCCTCCCCCACCCAGTTTACACACACACACACACTACACACTACACACACACACAAACACACACTGCATTATATACACACACACTCTGCATTATATACACACAGAGTGTGTGTTTGTATGTGTGTGTGTGTGTATATAATGCAGAGTGTGTGTGTATATAATGCACACACTCTGCATTATATACACACACACTCATACAAACACACACTCTGCATTATATATACACACACACACACTCATACAAACACACACTCTGCATTATATATACACACACACACACACACACTCATACAAACACACACTGCATTATATACACACACTGCATTCATTATACACACACTACACAAACACACACACTGCATTCATTATATACACACACACTACACAAACACACACACACTGCATTCATTATATACACACACACTACACAAACACACACACACTGCATTCATTATTTACACACACTGTAAATAAATATTCGATTAATGTAATTTTATTGGGATCTAATTTTATTTAGAAATTTAACAGTAGCTGCTGCATTTCCCACCCTAGTCTTATACTCAAGTCAATAATTTTCGCAATTTTGTGGTAAAATTAGGGGCCTCGACTTATATTCGAGTATATACGGTATCTGCTTGGGGTAAAAGAATGGAAATAAATTATTGGTTGTGATATGTTATAAACCACTTCATGTGAAAATTGAGGAGGAAGAAGAACTGTTAGAGCAAATTGGGAAAGCTGCATATCTGGGTAGCATTTTAATTACCTGAACATAAATTGGGACAGAGGGAATAGCAGTTCAGTTTTTGTAGTTCAGTTTTTGAACGTGGTAAATGACACCTTCATGTCACAATTGGTGCAAGCACCAACTAGAAAGGTTGCTTGTCTGGATCTGCTTATAACAAACAATGTTGAAGTTTTGAGCAACTTTTAAGTAGGCGAGCACTTGGGAATAGTGATCACAATATAGTGTCTTCTGAAATAAACTCAAAAAAGCAAAAGCACATGGGGTACACAAACACATATCATTTTTAAAAGGCCACTTTCAATAAGATAAGGGCATCTTTACAATATATTGACTGGCATAAACTCTTTAGGAAAAAAAAGACTAAGGATAAATGGAATATCTTTAAACAAATATTAGAAAAGTACATTTCTCAGATTGTACCATTGGGTAATAAATATAAAAGAAACAAATGGAAACCAATGTGGCTTAATGAGAAAGTAAAACAAGAGATTAAAAATAAGAAAAGTGCATTTAAAACATTTCAATCTGACAAAAAAAGAGACATCCTAAAAAAAATGGGGGGTGATTTTGCTCTCTTGACTTCACTGTCAAGAGACCAAAACCAATCCCCATTTAAAAAAAAGAAAAAAAAATTTTCATTCTAATAAAAAAAAAAAAATGAAAGTGTAGGTACATTGAAAACACAGATGGGCATGCGAGTTAATGAAGACCAGGAGGTTACTTCATTAAGTAACTTATTTTCCTCAGTATATATTAAGGAGTATCCTATGGCAAGGGATATGTAAATGATTAAAGATGTAAAAGGGGTAAGGGCTGCGCTCAGGGCTTGTAACCAGGGCCGGACTGGCCCACCGGGATACCAGGAAATTTCCCGGTCCGGTGGCACACTGAGAGGGGGCCGGCCGCGTTCCATACTGGAGCCGCCGGGCCGGGTGGCAGCTTCGCCGGTCCGGCGGCACTCCAGTCACTGGCTGCTGATGGAGGAGGAGCCTGTCTACCATGCTCCCTCGCGGTTCTCCACCTCCTTCAGCCATCAGTGACTGGAGTGCTGCCGGACCGGCGAAGCTGCCACCCGGCCCGGCGGCTCCAGTATGGAATGCGGCCGGCCCCCTGCCTTCTCTAAGGGAACTTGGGGGCAGGGGGAGAGATAGGGAAAGGGGGTAGGGATGGAGGGAAAGGGTGGGGGAGGGAGGGAGAGGGGAGAGACACACAGGGAAAGGGGGAGGGAGAGGGAGAGACACAGGAAAGGGGAGGAAGAGGGAGAGACACAAGGAAAGGGGGGGGAGGGAGAGGGGAGAGACACAGGAAAGGGAGGGAGAGGGGAGAGACACAGGAAAGGGGAGGAGGGAGAGGGGAGGACAGAAAAGGGAGGGAGGGAGAGGGAGGGGAGAGGGGAGAGACACAGGAAAGGGGAGGTGAGGGAATAGGGAGAGGAGAGACACAGGAAAGGGGGAGGGAGAGAGATGGGAGAGACACAGGGAAAGGGGGGAGGGGGATGGGAGAGCTGGTGAGGGGAATAGAGAGGGGAGAGACACAGGGAAAGGGGGAGGGAGAGACACAGGGAAAGGAGGGAGGGAGAGAGAGGGGAGAGACACAGGGAAACGGGGGAGGGAGAGACACAGAGAAAGGGGGTGAAAGGATGCAGAGGGGGGAGAGAGAAACAAAGAGGGAGAAATGAGACACACAAGGGGAGGGGAAGAAAGAGGCAGAGGGGGAAGAGAGAGAGAAAGAGGGAGAAATGAGAGAGACACACAAGGGGAGGGGAAGAAAGAGGCAGAGGGGGAAGAGAGAGACTGGGAAGGAGAGGGGAGACATTGACACAGAGGAGCAGTGAGGGGGAGAAAGAGAGGACCCAGGGCAACGCTCTGGCTCTCACGAGGGTGAACTCTAGCCCTGGAGCTACGGGCTAGAGTTCACTCTCACCAGTACCTGGTGGTCGCAGTAGTAGGAGTGAACTCTAGCCCCATACACACACTGCCCACACACACACACACCATACACATTCACACACTGCCCCCACACACACCATACACATTCACACACTGCCCCCACACACACACACACACCATACACTTCCCCCACACACACACACACACACACACACACACACACTGAACCTTTCACACACATTGCACCACTGCTCCTATACCCTACTACAGCCCCATATCCCAGAAGACTCCAGGTAAGTTGTCAAACTGTTCTTAAACGGTTTGACTACTTACTCTGGGAGGGGGTGCCGACACTCCTGGCACCGTAAACCACTACACAGAGGAGTAGTGGTTATTGTGCATGGAATATTTCTTTAAATAATCTACAAGTGCCCCTCCCGGGCTCAGGCTCTGGATCCGTCACTGGTATATGACATGTATATTAGTTATATATATATATATATATATATATATATATATATATATATATATATATATTATATTTACACGTATTAATGTACATTTATGTATGCATAATACACAGAGCAATTTCATTAATATGTACCATATGTAATGAGTAGATATTGGCCCAGTCTTGTTGCTAGGTGCATACTCCAGCACAATAACATATTTAAAGTGAAGAGCACACCCACAGGACTTCAAAATAAAATTTTTTTTACAGTTGTGCCCTACATACATTCACCATTTCAGTCCCATTAACAAGCTTTCCTTAATATGTCAAGGTAGTTGGACTGAAACATTGATTACATGCAAAGGCACGTCTGCTTAAAATAAATCTGCACTTTTATTTATTTTGAAGCCTATGATTGCGCTTTTTACGGTGAAGTACTTTTTAATTTTAATTTATCTGTTCTAACTCTGTATCTGCACACTATGCTGGCGCGACGCATTATGGGGCTGGTAAATATTTTTTTTCCAGGGCTGCTTTTAATTCCCAGTCCGGCCCTGCTTGTAACAGTAGTTTATAACAATGAAAACCAGACCAAATGGTCTAAATGGAGATACAACAACAAGTGGGCCTATGTAAAAAACGGTGGAGAGTAAAAAGCATCGCTAAGAAAACAGAATAAAATAGGGTGAGATCCTCAGGAGTTGACCCGTCCGGATAGTAAAATATTCATATAAAAGTCTCACTAATATATCAGGATAAGGTAGGGGTACAATCCTCAGGAGTTGATCCGTCCGGATGGTTAAAATATCCGTATATGTGGAGAGACAAAGGGAAAACATAGCAAACAGACGATAGTGTGATATAGACAAGATCCAATGGTAAAATGGATAAAAAAAAGAAGGTAATAAACTCATATTTGTGAGAGCTATAACCAGCTCTGGAGTGAAGGGCGTATAGCGGTGTAATCCCCACTAGAGGATATAGTGGAGAAGTTCGTCCGTCAATCCGGTCTGATTTTTCAGTGCTCCAGGATATATATAGAAAACAGCAATAGTGCTCTCAATATATAAAGAATGAGTAATAAAATATATACATAAAATATACTCACAAATATAGAGCAGAAGGTACTGCTCTATTAACACAGCGTTGGTGGAATAATCCCCACCTTGGATTGCTTGAGTACAGGATACAGTAAAAATGCCAGGGAGAGTAATAATAAAAAGTGCATATAAAATACAATAAAAAGATAACTGGTACAGAAAAAGAGTAAGCAAAAAACTTTTATTGTTAAAATACACAATTTAAAACCATTAACGCGTTTCACCTTACAAGGCTTCTTCAAAATGGTATAAGATATGCCTTTTTTTTTTTATAAGAGTCTTGAGGGATTCCCTTTTTTGGGTTGCTGCCCTTCATTTTGTTATCTAGCGCCGACTCTTCTCCCCTGTTCTTATATGTAAATGATTGCTGTAAAAATATTCAGAAAAATTGTAATTGGAAGAATCAAGAAAATGTGTAATGGACCACTGAAAATAAAGCTCCGGGGCCTGACAGTATTCACCCATGGGTACTTAAGGAGCCAAGTGTGAAAATATTCGGGGTAACTAAATGTGTAATGGACCACTGTAAATAAAGTTCCGGGGCCTGGAAGTATTCACCCATGGGTACTTAAGGAGCCAAGTGTGGAAATAAGTGAAACTCTGTATTTAAAGGGGCTCTCCAGTGCCAGGAAAACATATATACAAAAATCCATCCCTCCCACCCCCCATCCCAAGTTAAAACCCCTTTAGTGACTTACCAGAGTACAGCACCAATGTCCCTTGGCGCTGAGTCAGGCTCTGCTTACTCTCCTCCCCCGCCAACGTCAGCCGGCGTGGGAGACCTAATGCGCATGTGCGGCAATGGCCGCGCACGGACATTAGACGTCCCCATAGGAAAACATTATTCAATGCTTACCTATGGGGATTTCAGCAACGCTGGAGGTCCTCACATAGCATGAGGATGTCCAGCGTTGTTTAAAACATTTTTCGTGTTCTAAAAACACGAAGTCCCTCTAGTGGCTGTATGAAAGACAAACACTAGAGGAGGACTTAACCCTGCAAGGTAATTATTGCAGTTTATAAAACCCTGCAATAACTACACTTGCAGGGTTAAGGGTAGTGGGAGTTGGCACCTAGACCACTCCAATGGGCAGAAGTGGTCTGGGTGCCTGGAGTGTCCCTTTAATCTTTCAAGGTTATTTTCTTTCAAGAATTGTACCAGAGGATTGGAGGAATGCAGATCTGGTTCCTATATTTAAAAAGTGTTGAAAAACTTTGCCTAAAAATTAGATACCTGTGAGCTGAACTTCTGTGACTGGGAAAGTATTTGAAGGGATAATATTAATGAATTCATTGTGAAGAACATTGTTACTAGCAATAATCAGCATGATTTTATGAAACATAGGTCATGCCAACTAGTCTAATTGCATTCTACTAAGAAGTAAGTAGAAGTATAGATCAGCTTCTTGATCCTGGGGTGAAGAAGGAATTTATTTTCCTAGTTTGTTGCAAAACTGGATGCTTTTCAGACTGCTGTTGATCCAAAAGAAGTTAAAAAACCCAAACACAAATATGAAGAAGTTGAACTTCATGGACGCATGTCTCTTTTCAGCCTATGTAACGTTGATTTAACTACTAAATGGCAGCAAAATTAGCAGTTAGACTGTACAGGAATAATAAATACACCAAAAACACTCCATTAAGCTTAAGTTGTTTTGGTGCTAATAGTGTCATTTTAATGTTACATGAAAGTTATACTCAAAATAATATTCAGTACTCTATAGGAAACCATAGAAACTGCAATGCAAATCGTATTGCTGTTCCTGGACTACAAAAACAAACAGCCTTTTACTGGGATAACTGTTATGCCTATAGACACCAGGCATAATATATTAACCTTTTCAGTGCTGTAGCAGGGAACAGCATGATGTACTGATCTCTTTGTGTCATTAAAAGTAAAGATATATGCTGAGCATGTAATTTATATGCTCGGAATGTAGTAAGAGTGTATAGATTGCTATAAATAAAAAATTGC
Source organism: Pelobates cultripes (assembly GCA_933207985.1). NCBI lineage: Eukaryota > Metazoa > Chordata > Amphibia > Anura > Pelobatidae > Pelobates > Pelobates cultripes. Next base: position 264,515,312 of record OW240916.1, on the reverse strand, counting down.
TATCCAACAGGATCCACCAAAAATAATAAAGGCCTGGTTAATAGACTATTTCTCTATGATTCCATGGCCAGTGAGGTGTAGAGTAATAGTATATAGGGCCAAGGGGATAATCAGTCTCCTGGGCCTTATCAAATATGAGATTGATGTGGAATCAATTAATTAATTGATTATCTTGGGTATCTGCCCCCGGCCAAATTAAAGTAGTAGTGCGTGCACGCTCCTAAAGTAATTCACACCAGCCACAGGTTTCGGGTTAATGAAAAACTCGAGGAATGTTTATTCTAAGGGGACGGCATGCCCCTTATAAAAATGACATCATATGCTTTGTCAGAAATAACATGAAATAATACATCAATAATTGGTTAGGTGTTAAGTGGTTCATTTATTGCTCTTCCTACCGGGTGTGATGTCACTGGTATCTTGGAGGTCTCCCCCAGATTCCAGCGCCATCTTGTTAGTGAGGGTGTTAGTCAATGTCAAAGGGAAACTCCCTATCGGCTATCTTAGGTAAATCACATATAAAGTTGAATAATGCTGATTGTAGGTATGCTGAGTAAATAGACATTTTACTAACATAAATTGAGTTAATATTTTTGTCCACACCAGAGATGATAGGTAATTAGTTAATGCTAAGAAGTCAACCAATCTTTGTAGTATGGACATATAGGCTTTATGTAACTACGATCTTGTTAATTTTGTAGTCCCCCAAAAAATAAAATTATATATACATACAATGAAAGATCATGGCACTCAGGCTAATTTTTTTAATTTGCTGGGTGTCAGTCCAAAAGGCTTCTGTGATACAATAGTAATCACAAGCTTGGCTGCAATCACGGTCTTTCCATAAAAGGTATAGCTTTATTCCAAAATCATAAACTCCAGATAGATCAATCCCGATGAAAGTCCCTGTGTGGACGTTTGAATACTAATATATATATATTGTGACAAACTTACTTTCCTGTGTGTGTTTGTCCAGGATCTTTTGGCAACCGCACAGCCCTCTAGGGTAAGAAAACCAGGTCAAGACAAAGTCCAGTTTCAAAAAGGCCTCTGGCCTGTTTATTTTCTGTTGTTGTGAAGTAACAGGATACAATGAACAGCAAATCTTCTTTCTCCACAAAACACCTTCTTTCTCCTCCAAAACACTTCCCTCACTTCACCCTGCTTTAACTGCAGTTATATAGCTGCTCACAGCCCCTACAGGTGAGGCTAATGACCTCGTTAGGCAGTGAGCCAGAACTCTATGGGAAACCTGGGCTGGACTCATGCACAACCACTCTGACAGTGGGTGGAGAATCGGCCCACCCTGCTCTTCCGAATACTCCACCCCAGGGACCCAAATAACAACAGAGGAAAAAAAAACTACATTTAAACTTAACTTTCCCTGGGGCTGCATGTGCTTACCCACATGTCAGGATAGTGGCTGTGCAAAAGTCTGGGTGCCAGATATACACCCCTGACCACCATCCCCAACACTCTGTTACATATCCTCCCCCCCAGCTCAGACCTAGTGGGGTGAGCGACCACAGAAAACAAATTTTCTCGAGACAAACGGTCAGCATTTCCATGTTTAGACCCCGGCCTATGTTCAACTATAAAATGAAATGGTTGTAAACTGAGGAACCACCTTGTCACCCTGGCATTATTATCTTTGTTTTGACTCATCCAGGTTAAGGGGGCATGGTCTGTGACCAACCTAAATTTTCTACCCAGCAGATAATATTTCAATGAGTCTAAGGCCCATTTTATGGCAAGGCATTCCTTTTCCACTATAGAATAATTTTTCTCAGCGGGAGTCAGCTTCCTACTTAAATAAAACACTGGGTGTTCTTCACCCTGAATTTCCTGAGACAGAACTGCCCCTAACCCAAGCTCTGATGCATCGGTTTGGACAATAAACTCTTTAGTGAAATCCGGGGTTACCAGAACCGGTTGGGTGCACAAAGCCTCTTTCAAAGTTACAAACGATTTTTCTGCCTCTACTGACCACTTAACCACTAGTGGGGCTTTACCTTTTGTGAGATCCGTTAAAGGAGCTGCTAATGTAGCAAAACTAGGAATAAATCGCCTGTAATACCCAATAAGTCCTAAAAAAGTCCTAACTTGCTTTTTAGTGAGGGGGCGTGGCCAATTTTGTATGGCCTCCACTTTTGCTGTTTGGGGCTTAACTAGTCCTCTCCCAATCGAATAACCCAGATATTTTGCCTCTTCCAAACCTATAGTACACTTAGATGGGTTAGCAGTTAAACCAGCCAGGCGGATAGAGTCCAGTACTGCCTGCACTTTGGGAAGATGTGAAGCCCAGTCAGGACTGAGAATGACTATGTCATCTAAGTATGCGGCTGCATAACGGCTGTGAGGCTTCAAAATCCTATCAATCAGTCTCTGAAAAGTGGCAGGGGCCCCATGTAACCCAAATGGTAGCACCTTGTATTGGAATAATCCCCCTGATGTCGAAAAAGCTGTCTTTTCTTTTGCTCTGTCTGTAAGAGGTACTTGCCAATAACCCTTCGTCAGGTCTAAAGTAGTCAGGTACCGAGCCTTACCCAGTCTCTCTATCAGTTCATCAACCCTAGGCATTGGATAAGCATCAAACTTTGACACACTATTTAATTTACGAAAATCATTACAAAATCTTAACGAACCATCAGGTTTTGGCACCAGTACTATAGGGCTGTTCCACTCACTTTGTGATTCCTCAATAATATCAAGAGCTAACATTTTCTTAATTTCTGCAGCTACCGCCTCTTTCTGTGCTTCTGGGATTCTGTACGGTTTAAGACTTATCTTCACCCCTGGTTCTGTAACGATATCATGCTTGATAACGTTAGTCCTGCCAGGAACTACAGAAAATACATCTCGGTTTCTACCAATAAAGTCCCTTACTTCCTGTTTCTGGTGTGGGGACAGGGTGTCTGGTATATTTACTTCAAGTTCACTACCAGTCTTATTAGTGATAATTGAAGTAGTTAAGACCTCTCTGTTCTTCCAGGGTTTTAATAAATTTATATGATATATTTGTTCGGGTTTTCTCCTATTGGGTGTTCTCACTTTATAATTAACTTCCCCAACCTGTTCAATAACCTCATACGGGCCATGCCAAGATGCTAGAAATTTATTTTCTACTGTAGGGACCAAAACAAGCACCCTGTCTCCTGGGTGAAAAACTCTCAGTCTGGCATTTTTATTATAACTGTTTTTCTGGGCCTCTTGGGCTTTCTGCATATGTTCTTTAACTATTGGCATGACAGCCGCCATCCTATCTTGCATTTGAGCTATGTGCTCAATTACACTACGGTACGGATTGGACCCTGTTCCCAGGTTTCTTTTGCTATATCTAGCAGACCTCTGGGATGATGGGCATATAGAAGCTCAAAAGGAGAGAACCCCGTAGAAGCTTGTGGCACCTCCCTTATGGAGAACATTAGATAGGGTAGTAAGCAGTCCCAATTCTTACCATCTTTGTCAATTACTTTCCGTAACATACTTTTTAAGGTCTTATTAAACCGTTCTACCAGTCCGTCTGTCTGGGGATGGTAAACAGAGGTCCTAAGATGTTTAATTTGAAGTAGTTTGCATAACTCCTTTGTAACTTTAGACATAAATGGTGTACCCTGATCTGTCAAATTTTCTTTTGGTATGCCCACCCGGCTAAACAGGAGCATGAGTTCTCTAGCTATTGTCTTTGCAGACGTGTTACGTAGGGGTACTGCTTCCAGGTACTTGGTAGCATAGTCCAGGATCACCAATATATACTGATGCCCCCTTGCAGACTTTACCAGAGGGCCTACCAAGTCCATTGCAATCCTTTCAAAAGGTATTTCTATTATAGGCAATGGTACCAGAGGACTGCGGTATGCCTTAAAAGGGGCGGTGTGTTGGCATTCAGGACAAGAACAATAATTCGCAACTGAAGCAAATACCCCAGGCCAATAAAACCTCTGTAAGACTCTTTCTTTTGTCTTTTCTATGCCTAAATGTCCCCCCAGTATATGGCTGTGTGCAAGATTTAGGACTGTATGTCTGAAAGGCTTAGGAACAAGTAGTTGTTTTACAACATCCATCCCCTTTTTCTCTACTCTATATATCAGATCATTCTGTACCTCAAAGTAAGGAAAAGAAGGGGCTCTATCTAGTTGTACTGGATCATCAGTTGAAACCTGGATATTTTTACGGGCCTCTGCAAGAGTGGGGTCTTCCCATTGCGCTTTCCTGAAGTTAACAGGACTGACTTCTAATTCAGGGAAGTTAATGCCTTGATCCTGATCGTTATCAGACTCCTGACTATCGTGGCCCTGGTCATCTCCTACTAAAGCTGGCCTGTGACTTGAGGCTTCAGCCTTCTCTGGTCTTATGCCTAGTCCTTCCCATTCTATGTCAGGAAAAGGGAACACATTTCCAGAATCATCATCATTTGTTATACAATCATGAGCTACTTTTCCTGGAGACCCCCACAAGTCTAAAAATTGTGGGAAATCCCTTCCCAACACCACATCATAAGCCAATTTGTCCACTACCCCCACTCTATGATTCACAGTACCAAAAAGGCTTTCAAATTTTAGCAAAACTGTAGGATATTCACGTTTGTCACCATGAACACAAATTATACCAATTTTCTGCAATGCATCAACATCGGCTTCAGGTACAAGGCATTTTGCTATCAATGTCGCCATACTTCCGGAGTCTAATAGAGCTCTAACCTCTTTCCCATTCACCCTTATGGAACATATCTGTGGATTGTGACAACAGTTGGCAACAGCAGATTCCATACAATTCAGCAAACAAGACAATTGTACATCCTGATTAATCATATTGCATTGCATAGGTTCATCAATCAAGGGACAGTCTCTAGCTTTATGTCCAGGTTCATTACACCGGAAGCATTTAATATCGTCAACTGTCCCCCACCTAGACCCTTTTCCAGGATTAACATTTCTAGGCAAAAGCATATGGGGTCTCTGAGAATATGTCTCTTGTTCCTCTGTGTCTCTGAAACCTTGAAAATTCTTACCAGGTCTTTCAGCAGCTGGAGTCTTAACTCTCTGCTTAGCCTTTGTGTTGTTGAGCCACTGTCTGTCATCTGCAGCAACATATCTTTCCACCAAACCAATTAACTCATCAGCTGTTTGTGGATCGCTCTGACTGACCCATCGACGCAGTGAAGCAGGCAAGCCCCGCAGGAATCTGTCCATCACAAGAAGTTACATGATATGGCTTGCCGTATTTATTTCTGGTTGTAACCACTTTCTAGCAAGATGTATCAGGTCAAACATCTGGGAGCGGATAGGTTTCTCTTGGTTGAAAGACCAGGCATGAAATCTTTGGGCACGAACTGCCCTAGTCACACCAAGTCGTGCAAGGATCTCAGCCTTCAGTTTGGAGTAGACCCCTGCCTGTGCTGGACTTTCACAACTTCCTCCATATTTCTACAGGCTTGTTTGGCTTCCAGTTAATACCCACAGGCTTCTTTAGTGCAGTGCCCGCATTCTCCACCATATGTGACAAACTTACTTTCCTGTGTGTGTTTGTCCAGGATCTTTTGGCAACCGCACAGCCCTCTAGGGTAAGAAAACCAGGTCAAGACAAAGTCCAGTTTCAAATAGGCCTCTGGCCTGTTTATTTTCTGTTGTTGTGAAGTAACAGGATACAATGAACAGCAAATCTTCTTTCTCCACAAAAACACCTTTTTTCTCCTCCAAAACACTTCCCTCACTTCACCCTGCTTTAACTGCAGTTATATAGCTGCTCACAGCCCCTACAGGTGAGGCTAATGACCTCGTTAGGCAGTGAGCCAGAACTCTATGGAAAACCTGGGCTGGACTCATGCACAACCACTCTGACAGTGGGTGGAGAATCGGCCCACCCTGCTCTTCCGAATACTCCACCCCAGGGACCCAAATAACAACAGAGGAAAAAAACTACATTTAAACTTAACTTTCCCTGGGGCTGCATGTGCTTACCCACATGTCAGGATAGTGGCTGTGCAAAAGTCTGGGTGCCAGATATACACCCCTGACCACCATCCCCAACACTCTGTTACAATATATATACAGTGTCTCACAAAAGTGAGTGCATCCCTCACATTTTTGTAAATATTTTATTATATCTTTTTATGTGACAACACTGAAGAAATGACACTCTGCTACAATGTAAAGTAGTAAGTGTACAGCCGATATAACTCTAGCATGTAATATCACTGAGCAGGGCCCTCAACCCCACTGATCCTTGTCGTCCATTTGTCTGGTTACAGTTACGTGTCTGTTAGTCCACTCATTGTACAGCACTACGGAATTTGCTGGTGCTACATAAACAATAGAATATTAATAGTAATAATAATAATAATAATATCACAGTGTAAATTTGCTGTCCCCTCAAAATAACTCAATACACAGCCATTAATGTCTAAACCATTAGCAGCAAAAGTACACCCCAAGTGGACAAATTGTTGCTCTACATTTACTGTAGATAGCCTAGGCTATAAGAACATTGCCAAGACCCCGAAACTGAGCTTCAGCACGGTGGGCAAGACCATACAGCGGTTTCACAGGACAGGTTCCACTCAGAACAGGCCTCGCCATGGTCGACCAAAGAAGTTGAGTGCACGTGCTCAGCATCATATACAGATTTTGTCTTTGGGAAATAGACGTATGAGTGCTGTCAGCATTGCTGCAGAGGTGGAAGGGGTTGGTGGTCAGCCTGTCAATACTTAGACCATATGCCGCACACCGCATCAAATTGGTCTGCATGGCTGTCGTCCCAGAAGGAAGCCTCTTCTAAAGATGATGCACAAGAAAGCCTGCAAACAGTTTGCTGAAGACAAGCAGACTTAGGACATGTCCCGCGGTCCGATGAGACCAAGATAAACTTATTTAGTTCAGATGGTGTCAAGCGTGTGTGGCGGCAACCAGGTGAGGAGTACAAACACAAGTGTGTCTTGCCTACAGTCAAGCATGGTGGTGGGAGTGTCATGGTCTGGGCCTGCATGAGTGCTGCCGGCACTGAGGAGCTACAGTTCATTGAGGGAACCATGAATGCCAACATGTACTGTGATATACTGAAGCAGAGCATGATCTCTTCCCTTCAGAGACTGGGTCGCAAGGCACTATTCCAACATGATAATGACCCAAAACACACCTCCAAGATGACCACTGCCTTGCTAAAGAAGCTGAAGGTAAAGTTGAAGGACTGGCCAAGCATGTCTCCAGACCTAAACCCTATTATTATTATTATTATTATTATTATTATCGCCATTTATATAGCGCCAACAGATTCCGTAGCGCTTTACAATATTATGAGAGGGGGATTTAACTATAAATAGGACAATGACAAGAAAACTTACAGGAACGATAGATTGAAGAGGACCCTGCTCAAACGAGCTTACAGTCTATAAGAGGTTGGGTGTAAAACACAATAGGACAGGAAATAGCAATCAAATAAGGTGGGAGTGAAGCAGAGCTGGAGGAAAGAGTAGAGTGCTGCCCTTTAGGAGAGAGCAAGAGACAGGTTTGTAAGGTAGAGGTTACTCTGGAAGGCCATAAGCTTTCCTGAAGAGATGGGTTTTAAGGCACTTCTTAAATGATTGAAGACTAGGGGAGAGTCTGAAGGTGGTAGGCAGGCTATTCCATAGGAAGGGAGCCGCCTGAGAGGCAGAGCAGAGAGACCAAGAAGGGGCATACCTATGGATCTGTGAAGAGATATAAGAGGTTCTAGAATTGTTCAGTGCTTTATAGGTGTGAATTAGTACTGTGAATTGACTCCTATAGTGTCACGATTCTGGAACCTAACACGCTAACAGGACACAGAGAGGAAAGATGCTATACCGGTCCTTAGAGTGGCCGGGCTAAGCACACTAAGAATGGTCAGGAGACAAGCCAAGTAAAGGGAGCCAGAAAACGGGAGAACGAGAAACAAGCCGAGGTCAAAGGAGTGGAGAAGACAGGATAATCGGAATAACGAGCCAAATAATCTGTAACCAGAGAGAAACACGAGCAAACTGCAATACAGGTATCACAAAACCACAACAGGGCACTGAGAGACAGGAAAGAAACATAGAAACATTGAATGTGACGGCAGATAAGAACCATTCGGCCCATCTAGTCTGCCCAATTTTCTAAATACTTTCATTAGTCCCTAGCCTTATCGTATAGTTAGGATAGCCTTATGCCTATCCCACGCATGCTTAAACTCCTTTACTGTGTTAACCTCTACCACTTGAGTTGGAAGGCTATTCCATGCATCCACTACCCTCTCAGTAAAGTAATACTTCCTGATATTATTTTTAAACCTTTGTCACTCTAATTTAAGACTATGTCCTCTTGTTGTGGTAGTTTTTCTTCTTTTAAATATAGTCTCCTCATTTACTGTGTTGATTCCCTTTATATATTTAAATGTTTCTATCATATCCCCCCGTCTCGTCTTTCCTCCAAGCTATACATGTTAAGATCCTTTAACCTTTCCTGGTAAGTTTTATCCCGCAATCCATGAACCAGTTTGGTAGCCCTTCTCTGAACCCTCTCTAAGGTATCAATATCCTTCTGAAGATACGGTCTCCAGTATGTGTACAATACTCCAAGTGAGGTCTCACCAGTGTTCTGTACAATGGCATGAGCACTTCCCTCTTTCTACTGCTAATACCTCTCCCTATACAACCAAGCATTCTGCTAGCATTTCCTGCTGCTCTATTACATTGTCTGCCTACCTTTAAGTCATCAGAAATAATCACCCCTAAATCCCTTTCCTCATATGTTGAGGTTAGGACTCTATCAAATATTCTGTACTCTGCCCTTGGGTTTTCACGTCCAAGATGCATTATCTTGCACTTATCCACATTAAATGTCAGTTGCCACAATTCTGACCATTTTTCTAGTTTACCTAAATCATTTGTCATTTGGCTTATCCCTCCTGGAACATCAACCCTGTTACATATCTTAGTATCATCAGCAAAAAGACATACCTTTCCATCAAGACCTTCTGCAATATCACTAATACAAATATTAAAGAGAATGGGTCCAAGTACAGATCCCTGAGGTACCCCACTGGTGACAAGTCCAAGCTTCGAATATATTCCATTAACTACAACCCTCTGTTGCCTGTCACTCAGCCACTGCCTTACCCATTCAACAATACTGGGATCCAAACTTAAAGATTGCAGTTTATTGATAAGCCTTCTATGTGCAACAGTGTCCAAAGCCTTACTGAAATCTAGGTAAGCAATGTCTACTGCACCACCCTGATCTATAATTTTAGTTACCCAATCAAAAATCAATAAGATTAGTTTGGCATGATCTCCCTGAAGTAAACCCATGTTGTCTCTGATCTTGAAATCCATGTGTTTTTAGATGTTCATCAATCCTATGCTTTAACATGGTTTCCATCACTTTCCCCACTACTGAAGTAAGGCTTACTGGCCTATAGTTGCCTGACTCCTCCCTATTACCTTTCTTGTAAATGGGCACAACGTTCGCTAACTTCCAATCTTCTGGGACTACTCCTGTTAACAATGATTGGTTAAATAAATCTGTTAATGGTTTTGCTAGTACACCACTAAGCTCTTTTAATAGCTTTGGGTGCATTCCATCAGGTCCCATTGACTTATTTGTCTTTACTTTTGACAGTTGAAATAGAACCTCTTCCTCTGTAAACTCACGTGTAATAAATGACTCATTTATCCTTTTTCTCAACTGAGGTCCCTTTCCTTCATTTTCATCTGTAAATACAGAACAAAAATATTCATTGAGGCAGTCAGCTAGACCTTTATCCTCTTCTACATACCTTCCTTCTTTTGTTTTTAATCTAACTAATCCTTGTTTTACTTTTCTTTTCTCATTTATGTATCTAAAAAATGTTTTATCCCCCTTTTTTACTGACTGTGCTATTTTCTCTTCTGTGTGTGATTTGGAAGCTCTTATAACTTGCGTATAAATACCCTTTGCTTAATTCTGATAGGATAACTTCCAATCAGAATTAACAATCACACGTGGGAGATATCTACGCTTCCTACTGTGATTGTGGTACTGTTGCTTTAACGCCGGGTCACGTGAATAAATTTGCGACCTCCCAGCGTGCAGCGTTATATATGCTGCCGCTGGGAAGCGTGGAGGACGCAAGCGGTGAGCGGCAGAGAGGAGACGCCGCTCGCCGACAGTTGGGGGGGGGAGACCGCTGACATAACCCCCCGTCGAGAACCGCCCGACAGGCGGGAAGCCGAAGGCTTCAAAGGAAACCGCGCATGAAAGGAGCGGATCAAAGAAGGCGCATTCAAGTCAGAGGCAGAAACCCAAGACCACTCCTCAGGGCCATAACCCTTCCAATCAACCAGATACTGCAACCGACCCCAAGAAAAACGAGAATCCAGCAGAGCAGCCACTTCGTACACGTCACTGGAGACAGCGCGGAGGGAATCCGGACGCCTGAGAGGACCAGAGAATCGATTACAGAGCAGGGGCTTCAAAAGGGAGGTGTGAAAAGTGTTAGATATACGCATGGAAGGAGCTAAGGCCTGGGAGTAGGACACAGGATTGACCTTACGCAATACCTTATAGGGGCCAAGGAACCTGGGCGCGAATTTAATCGAGGGGACTCTGAGGCGGAGATTCTTAGAGGACAACCAAACCCTATCACCCGGGACATAAGAAGGAGCAGCACCCCTATGACGATCAGCAAATCTCTTCCGAGTAGCAGTCACACGAGAAAGAGTATCATGGACCTGATCCCACATCTTCTGTAAGGAGGTGAGGTGCTCGTCCAAAGCGGGTATTCTCTTGTCGGAGAACACGCCGGGAAGGACAGAGGGTTGGAACCCATAAGCAACCATAAAAGGACTTAAGCCAGTGGACGAATGAGTCACGGTGTTCCTGGCAAATTCAGCTCAGGGAAGGAGGTGAGACCAGTTGTCCTGGTGCGCATTAGTGAAGCAGCGTAAATATAACTCTACAGATTGATTTTCTTGTTCGGCGGCTCCATTAGATTGTGGATGATAGGAGGATGTAAATGACAAGGAGATCCCCATCCCAGCACAAAAGCCCCTCCAAAACCGAGAGACAAATTGAGGACCCCTGTCGGATACGATGTCATGTGGTATACCATGCAAGCGGAACACCTCTTTGGCAAATACTTGAGCCAACTGAACAGCAGAAGGTAGTTTCTTAAGTGGAATAAAGTGTGCCATTTTAGAGAACCTATTGGTCACAGTCAAAATTACTGTCTGTCCACCAGATGAAGGAAGATCTACAATGAAGTCCATGGATAAGTGGGTCCATGGTTTCTTGGGCACGGATGGAGGCATTAGGGGACTTACACTGTGCACAAACACGACAAGCCTGCACATAATCCACTATGTCTTGCTTAAGTGAGGGCCACCAAACTGTTGAAGGAGACCCTTGTATGTTTTGGTAACCCCTGGGTGACCAGCCGTTTTGGCGGTGTGAATTAAAGCTAACAATTTCTTTCTATCTTTTTCTTTCATGTATAATCTACCAACAGGTGTCTCAGAGAGTGCTTGGGTTTGGTATGTCTTGATACCATCAAGGAAAAGAGACGAAATAACCAAACGGGTAGCAGCTATTATCTTAGATGTAGGTACAATGGGTTCAGGAGTGGGGGCAATTGACTCCAAAGGTTTGTATTGTCTGGAGATAGCATCAGCCTTGACATTACGGTACCCAGGCCGATATGTGATAATGAACTGAAAGCGTGAAAAAAATAAGGACCGTCTGGCTTGACGAGAGGACAACCTTTTAGCATCTGCTATATAGGAAAGATTCTTATGATCAGTTATAACCAGGATTTTGGGTCTAGCTCCTTCTAATAAGTACCTCCATTCTTTTAAAGCCATCACAATAGCTAATAGTTCCCTGTTCCCGACGTCGTAATTCTTTTCCGAATCAGACAGCTTTTTAGAAAAGTAACAACAGGGATGGAGGTGTTCGTTATACGATAGTCTTTTTGATAATACAGCTCCTACACCTGATTCTGAAGCGTCTACTTCCATAACAAAGGGAAGGGAAGGATCAGGATGGTGTAGCACAGGGGCAGTGGCAAATGCCTTTTTGAGAGTCTCGAAGGCTTTAACGGCTTCACGAGTCCAAACCCTGGGGTGCAAACCCTTTTTAGTCAGTTTCGTGATAGGAGAAATGACTGATGAAAAGTTTTTAATAAACCTGCGATAATAATTGGCAAAGCCTATAAATTGCTGTATTGCCTTAAGGCCTTGAGGAAGAGGCCAAGACAATATGGCTTCTAATTTTGAAGGATCCATGCTGAATCCCTGTTCAGAAATGATGTACCCTAGGAATTGTACTGATTTGTGGTCAAATAAACATTTCTCCAATTTACAATAAAGACCGTTCAGCAGCAATCTCTTAAGTACCATCCTCACATGGGCATGATGTGACTCCAAATCAGGTAAATATGCAAGTATATCATCAAGATAAACCATGGCACAGACATGCAGTAACTCTCTAAGGACATCATTTATGAGGTCCTGAAAGACAGCAGGAGCATTACACAGTCCAAAAGGCATGACTAGATACTCGTAATGCCCACTGCGTGTATTGAACGCTGTCTTCCATTCATTATTCTCTTTTATACGAACCAAGTTATAAGCCCCCCTGAGGTCTAGTTTAGTATAATATCTAGAACCTTTAACACGGTCAAACAACTCAGTAATGAGAGGGATAATATAAGCGTTTTTAACTGTTATAATATTCAGGCCCCTGTTGTCTATACATGGCCTCAAATCACCCTCTTTCTTGGCAACAAAAAAGAAACCAGCACCAGCCGGAGAGGAGGACCTTCTGATAAAACCTTTACGTAAGGATTCCTGTATGTACTCCTCCATGACCTGGTTTTCTTTCTCAGAAAGCGGGTAGACCTTACCCCTAGGAGGCATAGTACCAGGTAACAGGTTTATGGCACAATCATAATCCCGGTGTGGGGGTAGTTTATCAGCTTCCCTTTTTTCAAAGACCAATGCGAGGTCTGCATACACAGGAGGGACAGAAACAGAAAGTGGTTTAGCTGTAGGCACATTAAGAAAGCAAACGGGACGTAAATGTGCCATACAGTCTTGTTGACAAGATTCCCCCCAAGAGAGTATATCTAGACAACCCCAATCAAGTACCGGGTTATGCTTAACTAACCAGGGAAAGCCCAGAACGATGGAAGCTGTAGGGGAGTCAATTATTTGGAAGGTTAACCTTTCCTTGTGTAAGGCACCCACGGCCATAACCATTTCTTGCGTTTCATGGGTCACCAGAGGTTTATCAAGTGGTCTACCATCTATGGCCTCAACGACCAAGGGTGTGGCCTTTTGGATCAGATTCAAGGCTGCGGTTTTTGCAAAGTTCTCATCCATAAAGTTGTCTGCAGCACCTGAATCGATCAAGGCTTTAGTTGTTATAGTGGTTTGATTGACCAAAAGAGTAACCGTAATAAATGGTCTGGAGATGGACATATGAGGGGAAAAAACCATAACACCCGAGGCCGACCCCTCTCTAGGCCTTAGGTGCTGAAGTTTCCCTGCAAACTAGGACAGTTTCTTCAGAGATGCCCCCTCTTTCCACAATCAAGGCACAAGCCCTCCCTTCTGCGGTACGTTCTTTCAGCTTCAGTTAAGCCTACAGCACCTAATTGCATGGGTTTGGGAGGTGGTTGATTAGGGGGAGGTAATGCTAGTAATGCAGTACTGGGTAAAGCAGGTAACCCCTGTGTATTCATCCTTCTTTGACTACGCCTCTCTCTAATACGGTTGTCAATAAGAATGATATAATCTATACATCATCCAGAAGAACAGGCAATTCCCTGGATGCTGTTTCGTCTAATATGTAAGCGGCCAAACCCTCTTTGAAAGGCTGTTACGAGAGCGTCATTATTCCAAACCACTTCAGCTGCCAGAGTGCGGAATTCAATGGTATAATCCACTACTGATCAATTACCCTGTCGGACCCTAAGCAGAGCTTTGCCAGCAGAAGCAACCCTGCCGGGTAGATCAAATGTACGTTTAAAAGCTGTCAAAAAGTCTGCAAAGGACATTGGGGACATATTCTCCCACATGGGATTAGCCCATGCTAGAGCTTTCCCGGACAAGTGGTTGATCAGAAAAGCAATTTTGGTTCTGTCAGTGGGGTAGGAATGAGGTTTCATCACCAAATGAATATCAATTTAGTTGAGGAAACCACGGCACAACGCTGGATCACCGCTATAGCGCTGAGGTAGCGTCATGTGAACCACATGAGCAAGAGCGTGTACTGGATCGGGAATGGGTTCGGGCACAGCAGCAACAGCTTCTTGAACGGCAGGTTGCAAATGGGCAGTACGAGCCAGTATGGTTTGTAAAGCCTGGGCAAACTGATCCATACGGTGGTCTAAACCATCCATTCTAGCCTCCTGATTTACTAACAACTGTGGAATGTCAGCAGGTTCCATGGTGGCCCTGTTGTAATGTCACGATTCTGGAACCTAACACGTTAACAGGACACAGAGAGGAAAGATGCTATACCGGTCCTTAGAGTGGCCGGGCTAAGCACACTAAGAATGGTCAGGAGACAAGCCAAGTAAAGGGAGCCAGAAAACGGGAGAACGAGAAACAAGCCGAGGTCAAAGGAGTGGAGAAGACAGGATAATCGGATTAACGAGCCAAATAATCGGTAACCAGACAAGCAGACTTAGGACATGTCCCGTGGTCCGATGAGACCAAGATAAACTTATTTAGTTCAGATGGTGTCAAGCGTGTGTGGCGGCAACCAGGTGAGTAGTACAAACACAAGTGTGTCTTGCCTACAGTCAAGCATGGTGGTGGGAGTGTCATGGTCTGGGCCTGCATGAGTGCTGCCGGCACTGAGGAGCTACAGTTCATTGAGGGAACCATGAATGCCAACATGTACTGTGATATACTGAAGCAGAGCATGATCTCTTCCCTTCAGAGACTGGGTCGCAAGGCACTATTCCAACATGATAATGACCCAAAACACACCTCCAAGATGACCACTGCCTTGCTAAAGAAGCTGAAGGTAAAGTTGAAGGACTGGCCAAGCATGTCTCCAGACCTAAACCCTATTATTATTATTATTATTATTATCGCCATTTATATAGCGCCAACAGATTCCGTAGCGCTTTACAATATTATGAGAGGGGGATTTAACTATAAATAGGACAATGACAAGAAAACTTACAGGAACGATAGATTGAAGAGGACCCTGCTCAAACGAGCTTACAGTCTATAGGAGGTTGGGTGTAAAACACAATAGGACAGGAAATAGCAATCAAATAAGGTGGGAATGAAGCAGAGCTGGAGGAAAGAGTAGAGTGCTGTCCTTTAGGAGAGAGCAAGAGACAGGTTTGCAAGGTAGAGGTTACTCTGGAAGGCCATAAGCTTTCCTGAAGAGATGGGTTTTAAGGCACTTCTTAAATGATTGAAGACTAGGGGAGAGTGTGAAGGTGGTAGGCAGGCTATTCCATAGGAAGGGAGCTGCCTGAGAGGCAGAGCGGAGAGACCAAGAAGGGGCATACCTATGGATCTGTGAAGAGATATAGTTTTGTAAAAAAAATGTAAAAAGATACCAATGCCCCAATAGGCATATCTAGTGCTTTGGTTAATTTTGCTGATCATAAAGCTTCAATTAATTTTCTTAATTATCCTTGGAGAGTGCTGTACTGAAATGTTGAACATATCTAAATAGTATTTTTCCAAGTATTCCTTTTAATTATGAATTTAGAATGTAAATAAATTATACAGCTAAATATGTATTTTAATGAAGAAAAACTATATATGTTTTTACAGAAAAATAGAGATCTCTAGTTAACCCTATGAGTTACAGCAAAATGATTTGCATTATATTTCACAGCACTCAAAATACCCTGTGGGTGCTTTATTATTATTATTAATAATAATAATAACAGTATTATTTTTAAAGCGCCAACATATTCTGCAGCGCTGTACAATAGGTGGACGAACAGCTTTAGCATCCTTTCAAGTTATTCACTACACCGAGATCTGCGTAACCTTAGAATCTAAGCACAATGTTGCCAAATTGGAGAAATCCTCAAACTCACCTATCTGTCACACTCCGTCATTTTGCATACCATAGTAACTTTTACTGGTGCAATTGAGGCAATCCCCTGTTTAGTGAATACTCCTGACACTGACTTCATACATAGGTTGAGTTAATATTTAACTGTAAGCAAAGTTACACAACGCGGAATCTTGGAGGGAGAGAATGAACCCAGAGTAAACGTAATAAATACTTCTCTATTTAGCCATCGGTGTACTGACTGGGTGACATTAACAAAGTTCCAAAGCCAGCTTCTGACCACTCTGCAGTGAGCAATATGTGCCTCTAGAGGGAGCATTGAAGTTTTTTTTTTTTTTCTAGCGAAGTGACACGCACCAGGCTCCAGCTTCCCCACTAGCTAAAGGGCAGCGAGCAGCCAGGACTGGCAACAGGGAGCAGAGGCTTCTAGCCCAAACCTTACTCACAGAGCAAGCAGGAGTGCAAGGCAGCAGGCTTATCCAAGGGCTGAGATCCAAGGCAGCTAGCCCAGGCTCAGCAGAGGAAGCAGCCAGAGAGAGCTGAGCAGGGATCCCTGGTGACAGCTGACAGGGGAGGAGGAAAGAGGGGCTTGTTGATCAGTGGACCTGCCTGGGACATACAGGACCTGGTTTCCAACATCAGGGCTGCTGCAGGCTTCCTTATACACAAGGTATGTTCCCCCCAGCCTGCCCTGTCGTGCTATTCACCCCATTATAAGGGCTTGGGGGTCTCATATTGTGGAGAATGTTAGTGTATCAGGGGGTAGGAGTCTGAAACTCTCAGCACTCACTTTAACCATTTCCTCTCTACTTTCTTGGTGTCCCCTATAAACTGTATCCGCCCCAGAGTTCCAACTCCCTCACCCTCTAAAGTGAAAGGTCTTGGAGTGATACAAAGTTTCTAAGTGCTGTCACAGTTCTTCAGATACTTTCTGTGTGGTGAGTGAGTGCACTGGAACAGGATTGGGGGCAACTCCTGGATATACTGCCTGGGCTCATTTAACACTGTGAGTGCCAGAGCTGAGAGCAAGGCAGGGTTTAAGGGGTTCTACACCAACAAAATAATGGCTTCTGTGTTTTCATTAACTCTGCAAATCCCAGAAGAGAAAGCAAAAGCATTGTTTTTTTCTCTACTCCTACGCGCACATGGTTAATGGGTTTTATTTAACTCTATCACGACCAAATCCATGACTCAGATATTAAGGAATTTGTCCTGAATGAGCTACAAATGATACAGTGTTTAACTTTTCTTAAGCGTTTTATTATTTGCATTATTTAACTTTATCCCTCTGTAGAAGCAGCTGCGCCCTCCTGATACCTGCCCTATATACTATTTTTAAAAATAAATACATTTAAAAAATAAATAATAAATAAAATTTTAAATATATATATATATATACTATTATTTATTAATATTTTGTGTGTGTATATATATATATATATATATATATATATATATATATATATATATATATTTATTTAATACAATGTTAAACAAAAATCTGCACACCAGTCAAGCCATAAGACTTGCTTTTCCCAAAGATATATATATATATATATATATATACATATATATATATATATATATTCATAAAAGCTATGTTATTATGTTCACTCTTATTGACAATATTTTTATTTATTTATGAAATTGCAGGGAGTAGGTACTAGGAAATGAAGTGTACAGAAAGTTTTGGCTTGCTCCCTTGTTGGTGTCAGATATATCTGTGTAGCAGTGATTTAGTGGGACTCATGTTCACGGAGGTATGCTGGATGTGTGTGCAGCCTTCACAGTTAGTGACTTGTGCATTTTGCAGTCAGTTCTTGGCTCCTGTGCTAGGTGATCTGAACACCTGATATGTCACAGTGCCTTTTATATGCATTTTTGTGGCAAGACAGGAGGGATTTATTTTTTATTGTACGTTCCCCTCTTTTATATTTTTATATAGTGATGAATACATGTAACATCAAGCTAAAACTTTACCAATCAATGCTTTATAGTTTTATTTTTAATTTTATTTTTACACCTCCTCTTTGATTAGAGTGAAGAATAGACTTTTCTTTGCTTAGTTCTGCTGAAAGTGTATACAACAGGACTGAACAAGTAGAACATGCTTATCTTGATGTTTTTTTGCTACTTTGGCATGTAAAATTCACATTGTGTTCAGGATATTTTTTTATTTTATTTTTTACGAACGCTTGTACTATTCCCATACACGTGCATGATGTCATTCTTGGTATCAAAGTCTACTAGTCCCATCTGTGGTCACTCGCCATAGTTGAAGATAGAAGCTGGTGTGGATTATCCACCAGTTAGTTGGTTGACCATGTTAATTAGTAGTTTGATGAGTCCCGTAGCTGTGAAATTACACTGGTTATGGTGTTAAGGTTCCACCAGTAGGTAGCTGTTTGGGCTTCCTGGTTGTATTGGCACTTTAGCAACACCCACCACTTATTTATTTTTATTTTGAAGTCTATGTAAAACCTAGAACAATTCCATAATTAAAGTTTACTATTGCCCTATTTAATATGACATTTAACACTATTGGCTGTTTTATAGCTTCATGTTTAAGCTTATTAAGACTTAAAAAGTCAGTGAATACACACTGATAGAAAACTTCCACCTTACTTACGGGGTTGTGAGATCACTGAAAACAGGATTGCAGTTAACTTGTCTTCTGTACTCACCAAAGCGCTAGGCAAGTTGGCTTACTGCTCCTGCTTGAACCAGGTACCTATTGTTTTCAGTGTTCTACTGGGTAATTCAACTCAAAAAGGGAAGCTCACTGCTCCCATGTTGCATGTGGAGTTACTTAAAGGAAAACTTTAGCCCTAAAAATAAATATGTTTATATTTACCAATACAGTGTTTCTGTTAGTGTTTAGATTCATGGCCCCCATCCCCTGTCTTTTTCTTGTTTTATTTATATATAAAAAAAATTGCTATAAAATGGCACTTCCTCTGTAACAACCGAGTAAAACTCGGTCATGTGACTAAATGCAGTTCCTAGGAAAGTATTGGATTCAGTGCTTTCATGGGAGACGCATCTGATTGGACATTCATTGTGGAAGCCTCCATGATGACGATGTGGGACATAGAGCAGGCAGCAACTGTAAAAATTGTAAGTTAAACTTTTTTCTTTATTTTCATGGGAGATGGGGTGGTGCTAAATTTAAAGATAAGCCCTAGGACACTAGGAATACAGGTTTGTATTTACAATCCTAATGCTATAATAGTCCTTTAAGATTGTTCGGACTTAAAGTGCTTGGCGTGATAACGTATAACGTGAAGGACCTCTATAGGTTTGACAGAGGAATGGTTTAAGATAAATGTAATCATTGTGTTTTTTCTGATACGGCAATGTTTTACATTGTGTGATGAAAAGAGACAGGGTCTTTGCACCAAAACTACTTCATTACGATGAAATGGTTTTGGTGCTTTGAGTGCCTCGTTAAAAGTGCTGCCAACACAACTTGTATTTGACTGGCCAATTTTATCTCTACCAATGGACCACCTGAATTATCCAGATCTAGGCTCAAAATGTTTTAAATGAATAGTTAGGTAACAGTTTTCAGTTGTTTTACCTTTAAAATGTTCATAAATATGGTTCACTCATCCAATGCAGGTAATAGTTCTTGAGTGGTCAAAAGACAAGCAAAACATCGTGAATGTTGTAGCTCTACATCTGTTGGTGATATTTTGGCCACCCTTGTTTTAGTGAATAACCCCACTGCTAAATTTTAAACCAAATTTTGTGAAGAATATATTGACATAAATATTTTATTGCACACTATTACCTCTGTTTCAAGCTTTCATTTCTAATCTTCCCAGCCCCACATACAACATTCTATGGAGAAAATATACAATCCTACTATATGAATTAGGTATGGTACAAAGATTAGTGATATTTTGTTGTACTGGCTATTGCTGTTACAGTGATGTTGTAAACTTTAGCAAACAGGCTTTAAAGTTGGGCTTTTACCAACTCTGACCATCTAATTGTTAAATTATAACTGTCGTTGTAGGCAGCCGGCCAATGACACATTCATAAGGACTCTCTAAGCATAATAGTGGATTTAGCAAAAGAACTGCTTTAACCCCTTAAGGACCAAACTTCTGGATAAAAGGGAATCATGACATGTCACACATGTGATGTGTCCTTAAGGGGTTAAAGCCATATCCACATCAAATGTGTTCTAGGCAGCCGAAGAATTTTTGCTTCTCCTGGTCAATCTTTACCAAGCTATTAAAACAATGATTTTCAACAATTAGCCTTGGAAATATGTTTTGCCCGTTAGTATGTCTGTTGCTTTAGACCTTTGGGAAATGTTGGCATAATGTCAAAGCATATATTAATGTGATGCCACACATTTTTTTCAGCTTGTCTATTTTGATAGCTTGTTCCAACACACTGTTTAGTGAATAATCCCCCTAAACAATCTGATACAGGGTCTATATTTCATTGGAAATGTATACAAGTTTCTTATATATTTTATGTAATGTTTTGTTGCACGGCAGACTATTTACAATCCCACTGTAGGTTACATCACTGTGGAAACATAGGCACTTTATAAATAAAAATTGGGGTTAATTATAGAAAATCTTATTCTTTTAAAAGGCAAAATATGTTGGTTCAGGCAAGAAGTCTTTACAGAAAAAGTGAATTTCTATGTGTACATTAATGTAAACTTATTTAGTTTTATTCGCTAAGCTCTGATTTTTGAAAACCATAGATTTTCGGGGACTTTGGCTTATTAAATGTGGAGGTAGTTCTCTAGATTAACTATGTTCTGCAATTTACCAAACTGCTCAGAATTGATCAGGATTTGTACAATTTTGGAACGCATCCGAAACAGTTTCACTGGTTAAAGAAGTGCTAGCAGTATTAGCTGACCAATCGCTCAAAATTGTCCGATTCCTGAGCAATTTCCTCTGAATTAATAGTCAGCCTGTGGCTGTCTGAAAAAAGAAGATTCTTTTATTTTTCAAATGTGTCTTCTACTGCAACAGAGTGAATTCTGTCATTTTTAAGTGTTTGATGAATATCAGAATCCTATAGCTTGTAGGGAATCATATATCTGCTGATTTTGTTGCTAACCACCAGATTAAAAGCAGTTCTTATGCAGATGGGCATATTCATTGTAATGTAGTGCCATTATTATTATTATTTATACAATGTCTAATTATTCTGCAGACTAAAAAACAAGACAGGTTGGAGGAGTGCAGAAAGAAAAGGTGGAAAAAGTTGGTTGCTTAGAGAATTTGCAATAAAATAATTCATTAACTATAATTCAGATATCTGTCTAGTAAGTATCTTATTTATAATCTGGTGTAAATATGCAGATGTTTACAACATTTTGCTAATAAAATGTGCATGCAGACTATTTTAAATACACTTGAAAAAATATTTTAACTGTGGATGATCCTGGATGCACTAGGGTAGGGGTGGGCAACCTTTGGCACTCCAGATGTTTTGGACTACATCATTATCACCATAATGCTCTTGCAGCCATAATGCTGGCAAAGCATCAAGGGAGTCGTAGTCCACAACATCTGGGGTGCCGCAGGTTTCCTATCTCTACACTAGGGAATTGTAAATATTACAAGACTGCTTAGCTGAAAACGTTCACCTACTGTGCTCTAAAATTGGCAATGTGATGAAATGTCTTACAGAACACAGTTTAGTGAATATCCCTAAGTAGTTTATTCATTAAACATCAAATTGTACTAAATTGAAAACAGGCTTAAGAATTTTAAAGGGACACTATAGTCACCCATACCACTTCAGCTCATTGAAGTGGTTTGGGTCCAGCTTCCCTGCCCTCCTTAGTCCTGATATATAAAAACATTGCAGTTTTAGAAAAATGAGTACTAAGACAGACTTTAGTGGCTGTCTACCAGTGCGGCTGTACACTGGTATTTTTGCCAGCAGCGGGGTCGGCAGGGCAGCAGGCCCCCTGGAGTTGCCCGATCAAAGCTGCGACCTCTGCAACCGCTATACGTACACCAGTGTCTGAGTTGCAAATTTTAAGTAAGTAGAGTTAACAAATGCAATTCATACTACATTGGTCTTAATTAAGTCTTTTATTATTCACCAAAAGTCACTGTTTACAGAATAAATCCCAAGTATCTCTTACTTTTTAGATATGGCTTTCAGTCATAACGGAATACGTTTATAAAAGAAGTGTTGCTTTTGCTGCACATCTTACTAAATTGTTTTAGTTCACACATATCCTCTAAGGCCGAAAGAAAAAGTCAAATAAAACTTTCAGTTCAGTTATTTTTTGCAGGTTATCTTCGGGGTAAAATCTCTAAAATTTCCAGTTTAATGGATAAAAATGATTTATTAAGTAAACATAAACTCATCGCAAATTCAAACAGAATAACAAAACTCAGGCAAACCTAGCTATACTGTACGGTGTCTCTAGCTGTTTGAGAGTTGGAAAAAAAATTTTATGTTCACATTTTTATGCCATAATTTTGCAGTTTGGTATTTAATTCACTGCAGTTTTGTGTTTAGTGGTTACAATACCTACCATTATTATTTATTTTAACTAAAACATAGATGATGAATCAATATATAAAAGATATTGGAAATAAATAATGTATTTAACTGGGAATATATTACCTCCATCCTCTTATTAATAATAAGTGCTTGCTAACAGGGTTTTATGTAATGCTAATATGTTTCAAAACAGGCAGGCTCTCATTACAAGGTGATCAATCATCAAATCAATGAATTAAAGGAACACATTGCACCTTAACTCTCTGAGAGCCAGAGGGCTGAGCTATATAATAGAGATCACAGCAATTTATCAATGCTCTCTCTTGTCGTTATGTTTGTTGTTTACCCTTTAATCACTCAGATAAAGGGTTTTCCCAACCACCAAGACAACTTCAGTGTTTTTGGAATCCTTGGAGTCTATATGTGCAGCTTTTAAAATTCTGCACAAACAGAGAAAAAGCCCTTTGCTGCAGGAGTTCTAATTCCACCAATAACAGCTTCATTAGCCAGCAGGAAACGAGAGATCCAGGCTGAGTAATGTCCATTCTGTTCATATTTGGCATTTTTTGGTTAGCATGCATGGTATGCTGGCAATAATTGACCAACAGCGGCATGAACCCCAATCGTAGCCCCCAGTCTTCACCCCAGTCTGTACTCCCTGACATCTCTCCCCATGCAGTGAAGGGGAGTGATATCTCTGAATGAAGATCAGGCTGAGAGAGAACTTGGCCTCAATGTGGGATTACAGATTTTTATTTTTCATTAGCTTTATTTCTTTATTTTAGTTTTGAAGGAGGACTGTGGTCCAGGAATGGTTACTCTAGCCAAAACAGTGTTTTATTAAAATATATTTTGGTTGGTAATACCCTTTAAGGAGCAGTGTTTTTAAGATACTTTGTTTTATTTTAAGCCTCATGTAATAGTTTTTCAGGTGACTTTTCAGATAAAAACATACATGTTTGCTATTTGACTTGGCTATGCCATGCATTTTGAAGCTGTATTTACAACCCTTTGGTTATTTACAGCATGACAAATATTAGTATAGCCAACAACATGTTTGAGAACAGCCTTAGGGGTGTGAGGGACGAGCCCCCTCATCTATTTACTACAGCTTCTAAGACACACAGTTGGAACTTAAAACCAGATGTGTTCTGCATAGGGATCGAGTATGATAGGGACATGATTTGGTTGGACTCCACAGTCTCAACATTTGTCTGGCTGGGCAGCTACTTAAATAACGCCATGGCTTTGCTCAAAGTAAATCAGGTGACATGTTATGTGCACAGATCAAGACTATAATCTATGGTTGGGGCTGGCTAGACATTACAATTCTGCCGGAAACCATAAGGGAAAATGCAATGTGAGAAGTGTCTCTACCAAGGCAACCAAAAAAATGGTTCTTGGTATCTAGAAAACTCCGGTATGATCAGTCTGTGATGTTTCTTTTTCATTATAAAGAACTGTAGAGAAATTAATGTTTTAGGAGGAAATAATTGAACCGGGAATATAGTTGAGTTGGATAATGTTTCCATTCATGATATTTAGACCTAGAAGTTACAATGTACTCTTCAGTGCCCAGTTTAGTGAATAAACTGATATGGAGGAATCAACAGATTTTATTTTCCTTAGAAGTATCCGCTATGCACCAAAACAACTTTAGCTTAATGAAGCAGTTGATGTCTATAGATCATGCCCCTGCAACCTCACTGCTCAATTCTCTGCCGTTTAGGATTATCACTTTTGTATCTGTGCATCCAGTCCTAGCCATACCTCCCTTAGCTTTGACTGACACACCCTGCATTAAAAAAATGGTTTCAATCAGAGCCGTAACTACAATCCACTGAGCCCCGTTGCGTAAATTGCCCTGAGGCCCTCCTCCCATGTGTCTTATCCCCCGGCTTGCCCCCCCCCATGTGACTCATTCCTTCTGCCCCACAGCCCCTCCATGTGTCCAATTTCTCCTTCTCCCTGTGTCCCATACCCTCCCTCTCTCCCCCATGTGTCCCATTCTGCCCTCTCTCCCCCTCCCTTCCATGTGTCCCATTTCTCCCTCTCTCCTCCTCCCCTCTCTGTGTCCCATACCCCCATCTCCACTCCCCCTCCTGTCCCACACCCATCTCCCCCCTCCCTCCCTGTGTCCCGTACCCTCCATCTCTCCCTTCTCCCCTCCCTGTGTCCCATCTCATCTCTCCCCCCTTCCCTCCCTGTGTATCATTCCTACCTCTCTCCCCCTCCCCTCCCTGTGCCCATACCCTTCCTCTTTCCCCTCCATGTGTCCCATTTCTCCCTCTCTACCCCTCACCTCCCTGTGTCCCATACCCTCCATTCCCCCCTACCCCCCCCCGTGTCCCATACCTTCCCTCTCTCCTCTCCATGTGTCCCATTTCTCCCTCTCTCCTCCCTCCCCTCTAGGTGTCCCATACCCTCCATTTCTTACATGCAGGGAGGTGTGACTAAGCTCTATTTACAAAGCGATTTAACTCCTAAATGGCAGAGACATGAGCAGTGAGGCTGCAGGGGTATTATTTATATACCAAAACTGCTTCATTAAGCTAAGGTTGCTTGTGTGCCTATAGTGTCCTTTAAGGAGTTAAATTAATTTTGTTTCTGTTTATGCACACCAATCCATACCTCCCCGGCTGTGACTCACACATCCTTCATGAACAAATGGTTTCATTTGCAATCAGTTCTTACAGCACAGTGTGTTTACTTAAGATGGTTTTATCTCCTGCTTTGTTATTTGAACATCAATTACACATTGGAGGCTACTGCAGTATCTAGCAGGCAATTAAACAAACCGTGCAATAAGGAAGGTTTAAAAATCAAACCTCTTATTAAATACGTTTTGTAGAGAGGCCAGGAAAATGTGGCTAAGGTTGCTTAAACAAGTTATGGCAGAGGTTTGAGCAATGAGACTGCAAGGCATGATATGTACACCAAAAGCATTCATTTGAGCTAAAGTTGTTTTGGTTCTTAAACTAGGAAGTATATTCACAATCAAATAAAGAATTGTGGTAAACTGAAAACTGACTTTCAAAGTCCAAAACTTCTGCATTATAGAAAGCAAATTTGGAAATTTAGCGAATAAGCCCCTAAATGTTATTGCGCTGTAGATTTTGTTTAATACATATAATTGAGGTGCGATATTTCATTAATATAATATTTTAGTAATACATTTTGCATAATTTATTTCATAAAAGAAGAAGCAAACCAGCCTGATCCTTTCATTTCCACAGAGATTTGTTTACAGCCTCCTTTTCCCATTGGAAGGTCATCGTGCTATGTGGAATCCTTTCTATAAACAGCAGTGTCTAGCCATGTACTCTGATACCCAACTGGTGTGCTCAAGGCTCTCGGATATTTGTCAATGTCTTTAACATATGGAAAATATCCCAATGGTAGAAAACGAATGTTTAGAAAGTAATTATTAAGTATTATGTCATTTTACAAACGCGGTTGTCCATCATCATTTTAAACCATCATCATCCTGTATAAGGGCTATAAAATGACAGCCGTTGAAAGTGCTTGGCAAAGCACTAAGCCTGACATTAAAAAGTGAATTATTACCATTTATTAAATAGTCTCTGAAAGTACTGACAGTGAGTCTATGAAAAAAAATCTAGCCCAGTGTGTTACCAAGCGTTGCTCTGTGGAATGAAGACAGTTTAACCTATGCATTAGGTAAGCCTGAACGGACAATAGTCACTTACAGTTGGATTTTATCCTCCTAATCTATCAGCACCTCTGACTTCAACAAGTTCAAATCAGTGGGAACATGGAGCTGATATTTACTTCTAAGTTCCCCTGCGGTCATGGAAAAATAACCTGGAGGGCTTTTTGCAAACAGTGACGTTTATTCACTAAACATTGAATTACATTGAATGGAAAACTAAACAGCTATCTGTGAGGGGGTTCCTGTACTCTGTCTGAGTACCTCCGTCACGCAAGCTTTCTCTCTGCTACCAAAAAACCTGGAGTGCTTCAGACCCAGTCACCAAATCTTGTCTGGGATCTCTGAGAACCTCTTCCACTGGATCAGGCTGCAGTGAATATATGTCTTTAGACTCTCTCACCTGTAGAGCAGTGATTATAGCTTTGCTATAGCCTTCGCTCCACACATTAGATGAACCTGAATGTAGGGGGTAAAAAAGGCTGTAGTAAAGCTATAAACACTGCAGCTTAGTCCGGTGGAAGTGACCGTAGAGACTCCAGTTAAGCATGGCTTGTCGCATATGCATAGGTCACCATCTTCTCATTCAACTTCTGCTAGTCGATGCAGAAGCAGGTGGTCCTGTCCCACTTCTGCACCAGAACTACCAGGGAAACCCAAGGACTGCCTGAGGCTTCAATAACTCCAATCTGGAGCATCTCCTGGATCTCCATCCTCATTTCATTCCTAATGGTCTCCGGGATGCGGCATGAAGGTTGGCTTAAAAGCATCTTTCCTAGGGGTTTCTACCCTATGATGAGCCATGGTGGTGTACCCCAAAAAGTTAGAGAATATAGCCTGTTTTGCCACTAGCAGCTGCTGGATCTTAGCCCACTCTTGGGACTCTAATTCCCCTAGCTGTACTTGGACAAGGGACCATGCTTGATTGCTTTCTTCCAGGATTCAGGGGCTATTTTCAAAAACTTGGTGTGCAGGGACACAAATGGCTGCTACCTTCTCCTCTTCATTCCCTTTAGGGCTTAAAGGGACACTATAGTCACCAAAACAACTTTAGCTTAATGAATCAGTTTTTGTGTATTGATCATGCCTCTGAAGTCTCACTGCTCAATTCTCTACCATTAGAAGATTCATCAATTTTGTTTATGCAGATGCCGCCCTAGTCACAACCTCCCTAGCTGTGACTGACAAATCCTACATGAACTAAGAAAATTGTTTAATTTTTAAACAGATGTTACATAATTTTAAATGTTTTATCAACTGCCCTGTAAATTGAACTTTAATTACATACAAGAGGCTCCTGTAGGGTCTAGCAAGCTATTAACAGTGCAGGAGATAAAACATTCTAAATTAAACCGATTAGAAACATAGAATGTGACTGCAGATAAGAAGAATTCGTCCCTTCTAGTCTGCCCAATTTTGTAAATACTTTCATTAGTCTCTGGCCTTATCTTAAATCTAGGATAGCCTTATGCCTATCCCACACATTCTTAAACTCCTTCACTATCTTAACCTCTACCAGATTGTGCAATAAAGGAAGTGTAAACATTAGATGACGCTTTACAGGACGTGTTTAGGAAGGCTGTGCAAGTCACATACAGGGAGGTGTGGCTAGGGCTGTATAAACAAGTGATTTAACTCCAAAATGGCAGTGAATTGAGCAGCGAGACTGCAGGGGCATGTTCTATACACCAAAACTGCTTAATTAAGCTAAAGTTGTTTTTCTGACAATTGTGTCTCTTTAAACATGTTCACATGGAACAATAGGGGTGGGGAATAAAAAAATTACAGGAAAGAAAAATAGTGCTAAAAGCACAGCAAATAAAATATTGAGTAGATTACCACATAACGGGATTTCCACTTGCTATGTATATAGAATGTGCTGTAAAGAGTGTGAATTGTAAATTTTAGTTTAAAACAAACCTAAACATAAAATCACAAGCACAATACATACATAAAAATACCCAGTAAAGTAACATAGATAGTTATAGACACATAAAATGCATTTAGGACAGCTTTCATGAACCAGCAAAAAATAGCAGCATAAGTCCATCTAATAATTAGCAGCACATCAGTAGCATAGTAAATAGCAGGCAATTAGTCTAAAGTGCAGCACAGAAATTAGCAGCAAACAAAAATAAAAAATAAAATAGTAGCCAATAGATCCAGAGAGAGTCTAATATCCATATAAAAGAATACAGTGTATAAACACTGTGAATATAATGGTTATAACTTGTACATAGTACGGTCCAAAGCAGGATTCCTGACTTGTTCCAGCTCTCCGGCAGGGTGCAGAAATAGTTGAGAGATGAGGTCCCGGTATATCCAACAACTGCTCCCTATGGGTGCCAATAAGTCTGCTAAGCCAAACGCATTTCACCTTTTTCAGATTTACCAATGGTTGTAATGTACACAACACGGAAGCGGACTATTTAAACAAAGAAAAACAATTCACATACATTACAGCCATTGATAAAGCCACAATAGGCGAACCGCGTTTGGCTTTATAAACTTATTGGCACTCACAGGGAGCAGTTGTTGGAGAAACTTGATTTATTTTTTTTGCTCAGCCTAATCCCTTGAATAATTTACCTTAAATTTAGCAATTCCACATTCACTTCACTACAGTGTGGTGTTTAGTGTATGCTTAGGTTGTCCTTCGCTATACTCACCTAAATAGGTAGATTATAGCTAAGTTGTCAATATAGAGGGGAATGCACATTGTAATAGCTGACTAAAAATTTGTTATTGGCAGTGTTAATTTTGATGGCAAATTGTAATCTAGTTTTATTCGTATTTTAGTAATCTGAATTGTTTTAGTTTAGTTTGTTAGGCAACTAAATTTCCAGTAGATTTTAGTTAGTTAGACCCTCTATCTGTCTAATCTGCCCGTTCTCCAGCATTTCTGTGTCTCTATGTGTGTCCCCAGCCCCTCTGGGTGTCTCCTCCCCAAACCCCTGTCTGTCTCTTTTACTTCTTTGTGGCTCTCTGCCCCCCTCTCAGGTCCTCTATGGGTCTCTTTCTCTCCTCAGCCCTAATATGTGTGATGGTGAGGTTTCTAGCGCTTGTTATATCCGGGTATGGCAGCTGGTACTTCCCAAACCATAGTCTCTTCTATCTGGCCATGGTATTGGTCAGGAAAGGGTACAGGGAAGCACTTGAACACTTTAAAAAAGCCCCTTTGTGTGAAACGTGTTGGTGTTTTTATGTCATTGGTTTTATTATCTTTGTTTTAAATAAAACAATTTTTTACCTTACCAGGACCTTCTTGATTTTATCCAGAGGAGCCACACTTTTTTTTCTTCCAATCTTTCTTTTATTGAGGCATTTGTTAAATGGGGTACAGAATAAAGAGGAGGGGATGTACATTTTTCATGCAGATTGGGAGCACAATTACAAAATGCAACATCTCCTATGAGAGACAGCCTCATTTTATATTAAGTAAGCATTCCATAGTATTACCAACAGGTTTAGCGTAATAATGATAAAAGTAGTTAGACTTAAGCGAAACATCTAGTGGATTATACCAATTATGTGTCATGAGGAACAGCTCACATTGTATGTTAGTGTGGGGGGACAGTAGCTTATTGGCACATTTTTAATAATGAAGTGTGGTCCAGGCAAAGTTAGACTAGGGTATTAGCTTGGGTTAGGTGGCTGCATACAGTAGGTGCCTTAGAGTTAGCGGTTGGTAGGCGTCGTTATGGTAAAGTAACCAGGGTTTAGACATATCAACAAATATTGTAACTTAAACTGTTAACGTACATTCAATAAATACCATAAGTAGAGCCTAACATGCAATGTGTGTATCTATTTTAGATCAGGCTTATCGGGTGCATGTCATACGGGTGAACATAACTAGCAGCTCTGAATTGCCATGCCCAGTGGTAGGATAGAGGCAATATACTCTCATGGCTGGTAAGTTACTGGGCATTGGAGTCAGTAAATTACTATAGGTAATCCCTGATAATTTTGCTGACCTGCAGGAGAAAGAATCCTCGACAGTCCTGGATTAGGTATGGCAGCTGTGCAGGTAGAAGCAACAGGCGTCCCGGTGAGGTGTAAAGCAGGTGTGGGACATATGCCGTCAGTCCACTCTAGTCCATCAACCCACACCAGTTCTCGAGGCCTGCCGTCCGGCAGCAAGTATCTGGTCGGCAATATGTTGTGGCCAGCCGTTTCGTAAGAGGCAGGTTTTAGTTGTGACAGCGGGGTCGGAGCTCTGCTCCGGTGTGGTGAGCCTGATAGCTGTAGGCTGTTTGCTTAAGGAGGTGTACCACAGACCACGGTACCAAGGTGCGGGCGGGTGGGTTGCAGTTCTCGGTAAGCCTGGGGTACTGCACCGTACCTCTGATCGTCACAGCAATCCAGTCCGTGGTCGTGTGTAGGGCCAAGGTAAGCCTATACCCTTTTGTGGATGAGTAGTTGTGCGTCTCTGTGGGGCCCGTTTCCCGCTCCGCCGCCATGTTGGGGCTCAATGCGGCGTCACGGCTGTAGTCTTCTGCTGTATGATTGCGGCTGAAGTATGCCGTGTGTGGTCGCCCCGCTGGCTCCGGACAGGTTGGAGCTGCCTACTCTCCAGTTTGCGCCAAAATTGGTTGAATAGCCTGTCCAGCCTGGTCGAGAGATCAGGGTTGTCTTCAGTTTTGTCGGGGGCCCGCTCTGCATCTGCCATTTTGGTTGTGTTGCTGCAGCATGTAGTGGCCGCCGTGGCTTTTCCTCTGGCTCCCGCTATATCTGCTTAGCCTCCCAGTGGTGGACCGGGATTACCCCCACCGGTCCGAGGGGGGGGGGTAACAGGGTTTCCATGCAATGTTGTTTGCCCTCGAGCAGCTCCGGGCTGTGAGATCGGCCACCTCCCTCGTCTGGTGTGCCTCAGGCCGTGTGCTTAGATTCGTGTAGCAATTGTGCTCCTTGCAGTTTCTTACACCCCACAGTGGGTCCCAAGAGGGTCAGGAGTCGTGTATGTCACGTTAATCGTTCCCCTTGAGGCAGAATGGGGCTGAGAACTTCGATTCAAGTAGGCCTAGGAGAGGAGCTCATGCAAGACACGTCTCTCCTCAATGACAGTCAGGCCCCGCCCCCAGGAGCCACACTTTGTACCTCCTTGGTGGGGAGGAAACCACCTACGCTGCACAGGATTGAGCAAAAAAAAACAATTTTCTTTTAACTTGTTAGGTGAGTATACTTTCTTTTATTTTGCTTTTACAACAACAAGACAGAGATCACTATTTTTCTGTTTTTATTTATGTAGCGGACCATGGGTAACCCGACTTCAGCCAGTTAGGAACCATTTAAAATGTACAGAGACCCATTTCTTCCACCCAGTAACTGGACGAGACTGAGTTCTGGAGGTACAACACTTTATTTATCACACTCTGCTTTTTAAGCAAAACCCCATGCAAGTGGTGTACACCACACAATCACAGTGTCCCCTCCCAGGGTCCTCCCCCTCCCAGAGGTCTTAGCGTGACACAGGAGTTCCAGTCCCTTTGTCCCCTTTTCCCACCACCCAAGTACAGGTTTTCCCACTTCCGGTGACAGGGGGTCTTCTTCCCAAGACTCACTTTGTCCCCTGTTCCCACCACCCAAGTACAGGTTCTCTCACTTCCGGTGACAGGGGGTCTTCTTCATAGGATACCCTTTGTCCCCTGTTCCTGTCACTCAAGTACACTCATTAACTACTTCCCTTGCGGTTTCACAGTTATGTTGTGAGTAATTGATTGGTGCAAACATTTCATTGGGTACTGGGGAGGTTCCCGTTCGGGAACCGAATGGGGTGGGAAGCAGTTCACGAATGCTCCCCCTGGATGGCGTTCGTCTATACGAACTAGCGGCCACCCAACGCGCCAAGGCTTCCCTTGCGGTTTTGGCATCAGGCCGAGATGAGAACGTTCTAATGAGCGTTCTAAATGGATTACTGGGGTGGAGCAGGCAATTTGCACAAATACACAGGGTAGTAATAAAGACAGGGGGAATACACAAACAACCGGGGTTCCATCACAATTTATGTAATTTTTATGTAATTGGTGAATATCTGTGACACTGCAATTTGGAGGGAAATACCCGTGAACGCTCAACACTTTAACTGGCCCTTAACCATGACCTTCCATCCACAGGTGGGGATCATACCACCCAGGCGCATATATCTGGAGCTGAACATAAGCTCCAGAAAATTGTAGGTGGCATTTCTCTTATTTTACCTCACAATCTATAGAATATATTACACTATATTCTGTTTTCTGTCTTCATATTTTCCATACTTACTCATCACAATACGAGTTTGAGGACAGCCAGAAGGCGCTGCTTTCCTGTACCCGTCCCTCTCCACAGCTCTGTTTGTGTGTCTCTTCCACCCAGCACGTTTTCTCTTTCTTTCACTGCCTCTCTATGGTGCTTTGGATGTCCTCCTCCCCCCAGTCCCTCAATGCATCTCATCTCCCCCACGCCTCAGTCCCCCAGTCCACTTTTATGTCTCATTCCCTCCATCCAGTCCATCCATGTGTTTCATTCTCCAAGCCCAATCATATGTCTCATTCCGCCAGCCCCTCATGTGTCTTATTATCCCAGCCCCCCCATGTACCTCATTCCCCCAGCCCCCCATGTGTCTCTTTCTCCCAGCCTCCACATGTGTCTCAATATACCAGTTCCCCTTTATGTCTCAATCCCCCAGCCC
The DNA here is from genome assembly GCA_933207985.1 of Pelobates cultripes. Taxonomy (NCBI): domain Eukaryota; kingdom Metazoa; phylum Chordata; class Amphibia; order Anura; family Pelobatidae; genus Pelobates; species Pelobates cultripes. The sequence goes on along the minus strand of OW240916.1, from coordinate 264,482,440 downwards.
CCAATGTGTCTTATTACCTCAATTTCCCATGTGTCTAATTTTCTCTACTCCCTCCTTCATGTGTTTTACCCGACAGTGTCAATTCTGGCGGTAAATTTCAATTTAGTCATAGCCTTTTGACTAAAAAAGCCATTTTAGTTTTAGTTGCATTTTAGTCATCTAAGTCTAAATCGCCCATGATGCTCTGCACAAGACTGATGATTGATTCTGTACTTACAGGGAGTCATTGGAAATTATACCCAGTGTGAATGTATATGCAGAGTATGTTAACTAAATACTGCTTCATATCATTCAAATGTTCTGGGGAGGTAAGTGTTTTATATGTCATTCCACAGTGCACCTCACACCAGTAATGTGAGATAAGCACCATAGTAAGTGTTAGCATTCCAAAAGAGACCATGCTTCTTTTATGAATAAACCCCTTTTCTGACTGAAGGGGGAATAACAGTTTGTACTGCAATTGAAGAGGTCAATGGTGAATGCTGTTTTCATAATGTCCTTGGAATTCTTTGTTGGAGTTGTAGATGGATGTTAAGAAACAGTATTTAGTTTGGTTTCTGTAACTAGAACAACAATCAATAATAGGGAGGAAGAGATTGTGTTAAACTGTATCTTATTTCACCCACAGATTACAGAAATGTATGTAACGACTCTTAGAGGTTTATTCACTAAACAGTGAGTTGGGATGGCAGTCAACATTTTGCAAGATGGATGTGGGATTGTGCTTCCAAAACTTACTTTCCCTTGTATAATATATATTTTATAATAACTAAAGTATATATCGCATATTTATACTTTGTCATAATTACTGTGTTATTGTACTGTGTGTTTTTTTTATTTGTATACTTTGTTCCATATTTATTATTTATACTATGTTTGAAACATGTTTATTTGCTAAAATATGCATTTATACAATACTTTTGATAACACTAAATTACTGTATTTTTTGCAGTTATTGCTTTAAAGGACTAGTTTTCCTGGCACTATAGTGCCCTGAGGGTGCCCCCACCCTCATGGCCCCCTCCCACCAGGCTGAAGTTAAACAATGAAGGGGTTAAACACTTCATCGGCTGAATGTGCATGCGCGGCAAGAGCCGCACGCGCATTTAGTCAGTCCATAGGAAAGCATTCTCAATACAGGAAAGCATTCTCAATGATTTCCTATGGATGCTGGCGTCTTCTCACTGTGAAAATCCCAGTGAGAAGTGCGGAAGCGCCTCTAGCGGCTGTCAATGAGACAGCCACTAGAGGCTGGATTAACACATATGTAAACATACCAGTTTCTCTGAAACTGCTATGTTTACAGCAGGCAGGATTAATCCTAGATGGACCTGGCACCCAGACCACTTCATTAAGCTGAAGTGGTCTGGGTGCCTATAGTGGTCCTTTAAGCCTCCATGGGCCGGTGGGGATATCAAAGATCTACCTCACCGGCCCACAGCAGCAGGGTTGGAGGCAGGAGAGGACCCGGGGAGCTCTAGCCAGCAGCTCCACTGGGTTCCTCTCGCGAGATCTGAGCGTTGCCGCTGCAACGACCAGCTCTCGCGAGATCTGAGCGTTGCCGCGGCAACGACCAGCTCTCGCGAGAGTGAACTATAGCCCTGCGGGCTACAGTTAACTCTCCACTGGATCACCAGGGGTAGCACATGGCAGCAAGGATCCCCCTCCCTATATAAGGTAAGAAAGGAGGGGGGATATTTACTAATCTGCCCCCACCTCCACCCCCACAATCCCTCCAAACATACATCGCACACACACACACACACATACAGCACCCTCACACACACACACACATCACACAAACAGCACCCTCACACACAGCACCCTCACACAGCACACTAACAGGACCCTAACAAACACACACACAAACACCCTCACACACACACACACACACACAGCACACTACCAGCAACCTCACACAGCACACTAATAGCACTCACACACACACAAACACCCTCACCCACATAGCACACTACCAGCACCTTCACACATACATCACACTAACAGCACCCTCACACACAGCACCCTTACACACACACACACACACACACACACACACGTGTATGTTTGTGTGTTATATATGTATATAACATTGGAATACATACATATACACGTGGCGTGTGTTTGTGCTTTAGGGTGCACATAACTCCACCAGCAATTTTTTTAGAGCCAGGTCTGTGCATGGTGAGGGACCTCATTCAGTGTACAACTGCTTTGAAAATGGTTTAACACTGAATGGAGGGATAGTGCCTGTGGACTCCACTCACAAATATAGTGAGATGACATGTTTGTAGTGCCTATAGTGTCCCATTAATTCTGGGCTAGAGCTTGAGCTCACACTGATTTGGATATGCCCCACCATATAAATGATGGGCAGCCCCCCGAAAACAAAAGAGTGTGTCTGATAGCCATTATGTGTACATGTGCTTTGTGAATTACATGGAATTAAATAAGAAGGAAGAATAACATACTGTTTTGAGCATAACTGTACATTGTTGGCCCATAACGCGCAGTTATTTTGATTATTTGTCGATTTAATAATTTTGCTGTATTCGACCCCTTAAAGTTAACAACTGTGGGCCCCACGTTTCCTACATTTCTTTGATGTGTTCGGTGGCTGACGTAAATCATCCCATAACATAATAGGATGAAATTAAAATTAGATATACTTTTCATGGAAGCAGATTATTTTGCTGAACACAGAACTCCACTGATGTGAAAGATCTATAGTAATACCAGAAAAATCTATGTAACTCCAGTTTGGCGCCACTGGAACCCTAGCTATCCACAAAAGCCTTGGCCTAAAGTCAACCTAAGCTGAGAGATAAGTTGGACAATGTCCTCAAGAAATAAAACTTGTACTTAAAGTGACACTCTAAGCATAAAAACAACTTGAATTTAGTTAAGTGGTTTTGGTGTATATATCACCACCCTGCAGTGTCAAACTCAATGCCACAATTCCACACAAAATGGTTTTATTTATAGATTGAAAATCTTATGGAGGCTGTGTGAGTCACAGCCAGGGGAGGTGTGCCTAAAATCGCATAGAGAGAAACAAAAGTGATTTAAAGGTGCACTACAGCGTATAGGGCAATCTGAATTTGGCCCTGGGAAGTCATGAATGAACAGTGCAGATTATCCCTTACCAACCAAATTTCAGTTGCAGTGAGAGGATATACACTCTTTCTAAAAGTTGAAATGGTCAATGAAGGACATGTTTGTTTTAAGGGGAGTAACTGGGAGCAAGGCTGTGTGCGACTTTACTGAGAAATTCTAGGGAACTTCATGACCTAATAGCAGCTGTTTTTGTAATTGAGTATTTGAGTAACTGAGTATTAGCATTTTTGTATTTACACAATGTCATATTTGAACACAGTGCAGTCTAAAGAAGAGCTGTTGTCTTTTTTTTTTTTTAAGTGAACCTGATACAACATGTTAATTTTAACACATAACATCTTCTCAAGCAATAAATGTATACGGTAACTTTTTTCCTACTCATAATTTATGTATTTACTTTAGTGGGTATTATTGCATTACTTACTTCCTATGCTGTTCCAACAATGTATATTCTCGGCTGGCCCTGCTTAGAAGTACTTCTCGAATGAGTACACACCTCCGACATGCTGGCTTTGCCAATGACATTTGTCATTCATTTCCTACATTCCTTTGTACCTTACATGATTACTCTGCTTTACAAGGGTTCTCCTGCTGTCTTCTGTCACTCAACAGTGTTTCTTTGCTAAGAACTGATTGACAAGGAAGAGGACAGATCAGAGGACAATAAATATTAAGTTAAACACTGCAACAATGGAAGAGTAAAAAGATTAGCTCTTTTTCAAGAAGTATGTAGGAAGTCATGGCAGTTGTAACTGGGAAACCGAGAACGGTTTAGCCACTTAAGGTAAGAAAGTGCCATATACCTCTTGGCAGCATAACACCTTTAATTTAATTAATGTTAATATTTCCGATCATTTCAGCTGGCACAATGTATAATGCATTTTGTAATGATGATAAAGTATATTTTGGTGTCCAGTAAACAGCAAGCTAAGTCTGTGTGAACCAAGCAAACCTTAGAGGAACACTAAAGCGTCATGAATACCAACATTTCTCTAAAACAGCAGCATTTACATTGAAATGCCTGCACGGACAGCCTATAGACACCAGAACCACTACGTTAAGCTGTACTGGTTCTGGTGAGTATAGAGTCCCTTTAACTCCATTAAGACTGATGTTTATATATATTTGTATTACATATTATTGAGCAGCAGCAGAGTACATTACAATGCAGAATATACTCCTTAAAATGATAGTGTTTATAAGATTAATGTAATCAAATGCAAAAGCATTTGCTCAAAATTTTGAATTTAAAGGTTTATTGGGATATAGCATTTCAAACATAGAAAGAGAAGAGAATGGTGCAAGGTATAAAATATATATATATATGTTATTAATTTTGCTTGCACTGTGCAGAACAAATACATGGCCTTTTTCTCATGCTAGAGCTCTAAAGCAGAGCTCTACGCATGGTCTGCCCTGGAAGAGCATTGAACCAACATGCTCACTTTGAGAGGGGGTGTGCTTGTCATTGGTGATGACAAAACACACCCTCTCTGCCCAGCTCCCTTCTTAGTGGGCCGCTGTGATTAAAAAATGCCAGAGCCTAAATATTTTCCAGTTCAGCCCTGCCGCAGATCCTCCTGAGTTTAATACAGTCAACCACTCATTCATAGCAAAATATCATTTTAGAAGTTAAATATTGAGATTATTTGCAGGAATTTGTATAGGAGTGAAAAAAATGAGTCTGGCAGAAGTTCAGCTAAAGCTGCAATTAAAGAATGCTTACTTTATCTTAAGAATAATGAAAGTGGCAGTAAAATGTATTTATTTCAGCCATATGACCAGTGAAGCAAATCACAATTTGCTTCAATCCCCCGGGATTTTGATTTCTAAGTGCTATAGTATAGTTTCCCTCATTGAAGTGTGCTGCAATTTTTTATTTTTTTTTGCATCTTCCATTTTTCATGTAAATACGAGGGGAACACTTACAATATTGCTCCGTCTGATATCACAGGGTCTTTCTGCCACACAAACAAAAATGGCAACACATGCAATAGTCTTCCTAAACAAATCATGTACAACCATATTTGTCATCTTAACATATATTATGCCACAATCAAACAAATCGTCAATATCCATAAATATTGTTTGTTACTTTTGTTTCCTGACATTGTGTTGAAAGACTTATAGTCCTTATTCTATTTGGTGGCATTTGAGGCCAAAAGTACACAAACACACACACACAACAAACACACACCTGGTTTAAAAATTTAGATGAACACACACACTCTATGTACACGCTACAACCAAAATTGGTGCATGGATAAAAGAGAATCTTGAGAAGGGCATTTAGTTAGGCACTTACAAGTTGTTTATTTAATATGTTGTTATAGTTGCAGTGTAGTTAATTTATAGGTGGATCTTAAGGCCGAAGGATTGCAGGCTGAACTTTGTTCAGTAAAATATTTTTTGTTTGTTTGTTTAATTTCTTTTTATTTAGATAGGAGAGTCCATTCGTTAACTTTGTAAAGAGATTTGCATATCAGTGTAGTGCGAGATTCGCAGGTCTGCGTCAGTTAGAAGTGAAACTGTGGAACGCGCAGGTTCTGTGAACATATAAGTAACATGTGAGATGTGCAAGTCTCAATTTTTCTTTTTCAATTTTTTGCAAATTTTTGTTGTTGTCGTGCAGGGACTTAACAATAGCTTGCGTGCAGTGTTCAGTAAAATATTTTATGTACAATGTACACACATGCAGTTGTCACTCATTTGTCAAAACAGACGTACACAGGCATCTTTCTTCCAGAAAATTAAGATGAAAGCTATCCAGTGTTGTTTGTTTTATGTTTACTAGATTTTTGCCAGTATACATACAGTTTTCTTTGTATTAGGGTTCCCTTGGTGAGTGAAATGTGATACCCTCCATAATGAAGGAAGAATTTAAACCATATGTTAGATTGGCTGTTAGAGTGCCAGAGGATAAAAAATCTCTCTAGGTCAGTCTTGTGGAAATGAGAGCAGAGTTTGTAAAAATGTATTTCCATAAAAAATAAAAGCCCTAGATTTAACATAACCATCTAAGCGGGTGCCTGACACCTAGTTGGAATATTATCTCGTATTAGGTATTCACATCCTTACAATAACTGGCTTACAGTTGCTACATATTCTTTATGAAAATACTAGAGAGGACAACTCTTTTTTCTGAAGCAGAGTTTGGTGCAAAGTGCATTACTTTTAACATTTGTAATAGAGATTGCTTATTTCAACAGTAATAATGGAAATCCTAAATTGTTAGGGAGAGAAGATAAATAGACCAGTTAGATACTCCGGGTTATGTGAGGCCCAAATTTGGTCATGTCAAATCAATTCTATTTCTTTATACACTTTATAGAACTTTACATAAACTAGCTGGTGTGGTAAGCATTTGATAGGAATTTTTCTTAACATTTCCAGTCCAGTCCCAGCTGCACTGTCTATTCATACTGACCTGGCTTCATGAAAAGTCTAAAGGGAAAGATGTGTTTTTTTTATCTTGCATGCAAAATGTAAAGAGAATGGGGATGTTTACATTGCTTGACATGTCATGATTCCCTTTTATTACAGAAGTTTGGTCCTTATTAAAGGAATACTGTAGTGTTAGACACTATAGTGCTAGAATACATATTTAGGTGCCCAGTCCCCTCTTTATGGAGTAAAAAGACTGGTCACACCTTCATGGCTGAGATCATCACTCTTTATGATCTCAGCCAATCCAAGCATTGGGAGGCCAATGCGCATGCGCAAGCGCAACAAAATGCTGCGCTGTGCCAGTCAGTATCTGCTCATAGAGGTGTATTGTATCAATGAATCTCTATGGGGAGTGTTCAGCGTCTCCACAATATGCAGCACTGAAATAGGAAGCACCTCTAGTGGCCAGTGACTGGGACTTTCCTTAATTCTTCTCAAACAGCTAAGTAAAGGGTCATTTAGGAATGCATCTGACCCACTCAGTCTTTGCATAGATAATGCATTAGAAATATACAAAATCATATACATGAGCTCACACATTCAACATTCCCACACTTTCTCAAATGTATATACAGGCATATATGCTCACTATTTCATATACTCATAAATGCATGCCCTCCTTCTCACAAATGTCTGCTAATGTGGCCTGAGATCTACAGGCACACACTGAAGCCTATATTGCCTTCATTATTCCTTTTGTGTTTAGTTTTAGAAAGGTTTATACACCAAATAGTGCAAAAGCTATAATAAAATAGCAAAGATAGATGAACAGCTGAAAAGAATGCAGTCTTTGTGGCCTAAATTGTGCCTTTCAGTCTGTTTAGTGAATGAGCCTTAGTTTGAATTCTGAGTTCTACATATGGGTGGTACACGTGTATGTGTGGGAATCCAGAGTCCTAATTTTAAGCAGTACAAGTGTGTGTGAATACAGGAATGAAAGTATGTGCAGTGTCAGGGTTTGTGAATGCATAGGTGTATTTATATATGTGTGTGTGAGACTGTAGGTGGGTGAGTTTCATCTTGTGGTGTCATTATGCAAAGTATGTATTTTTATGCGAATGTAGTTTTGTATATGAGTAACCACATAGAAGGCAATATTTTTGAAATGGGAGGGGGTGGGACAAATAAAGCAGAATTAAGATATAGAATGCTGAATAACCTGTTTTTTTTTTCTTCAAAACCTATTAATAAAGAAGGTTTACTATTTAGGAAAAAAGTTATAAAACTAATAGAAATTGTGAACCAAATCTAGAGATCCTAAGGGGTTTGTACAGCTTATCACTTATGGTCCATTGGTTTCTTAACCAAATCCCTCTTTCAACTGCTAAACAAAGTATAAATATTAAAAATAAAACAGACATAGTGACGTGCAGGTAGCTAGATAGATAATGTATTGCTAATTTGTTGGCAAGGACAATAACTGTATTTTAAGAACACATTATCTGGCCAGTGGAATTGAATCGTAAAGGTGCCCTCCTTTGTTTTATATAAGTGTAAATTTCAAAAGAAAGCTGCACTTTTATAAAAGTGCTTGGTTACATCCTCCCGGCTGTCAATCAGGCAGATGTTTTACTGTTAAAACTTTGTTCCCTTCCTCCGTGCAACACTTTCTCTGTGTAGCCCTTTTTACTTTCCCTTCTCTTAATGTTCTAACTTGAGCCCTCCTTCTGTGCTGCTCTCCATACAGGAAATTATTCTGCTATGTAACAAAACAAGTAGATGGGGATCGCGTTGTGAACAGTTTTCGACCAGTGCTAGATTCAAGCTAATTTTTGGGCTCATATTCTTGGGCTAACTTTTTGACTACAGAGAAGCATTGAAAGCAGTGCTTCTCTATGAGAAGTATTTAATTGGCAGAGTGTGGCAATAGGCACGCATGCTCTGAGAAGTGTTGAATCAGACCGCAGATCAACAATAGGGATGATCTCAGCAAGGGTGGATCAGGCTGCATGAAAGAGACTACCTTGGTGATGGAAATAAGGGGACTTTATTTTATTTTATTTCGAATACAGGGAAGGGCAACTAAATCTAAAAACAAAAAGCAAACACCCAATTATTATGTGTGTGTGTGTATATATAGGTTTTTGTATTTTTCATTTATTTTATGTTCGGATGTTCCTTTCAGTCAAAACTGCAAGTTGAAAATTGTTTCCAATTTGACTATTTTTGCAACTCAAGTATTTCTGTCTTAAACATACAATTTGTTACTTTGTCAAAAAAATAACAAAAAAAACACTCTTTAGGGAATATAATATAAAAGATATTAATTGTATAGGCAATATAAAATAAGAGCATTGTTTTATTTCAAACTATCATGAAATTCTTGAAAGTGTAATTTTTACATCACAATAGACCTGTCGTTAGACTAATTTCTTTAAATTATATCTCGTTATTTCATTAAAGGGTAAAAAAAAAATTGGTATAATGAGTTCTCTCTTTAAGAGAAAACCATTTGTTTATTATTTGTTTCCCCTAATACAGTATTGCTCATGAAAATTGTATGTATACGCACTGTAATATTTAATATTAATATGTAGCATTTCATTTACATATGTGTAGTTATTTGCTTTAAGTGCATATAATACTATAAATCTATAAATGAATACACCACACATTTGTATCACTTAGTTGCCCGACAATAAAAAGGCGTATAATTTGTGCTGTTTTTTCCTGATAATGTTTTGTTTTAAATTCCACTGTGAATTAAGCCATCCATATTTTTTCAATGTCTTATAGCATTATACGTACCTAACAAACACAGCTATAAAGATAATACTAAAGGGATCATGCTAAGTGTTCTAAATAACACTGTTATTTCTACATCTCCCCAAAGTCTCAGAGAAAAGGCTGCCTTAAAGCTTATCACTGCAAGGCTGAAGGGAAATAAGTCAAAATACACCTACTGAATTTAAAGTACACACTGCCTTTTGGTGTGAATACAAAGTTTAGATTTGTGGTAACACATGGTTAATGTAAATATCATTATCTAATCATTGGTCAGCCTTTCTGGTCAGATCTTTGGCTTAAAGGGACTCTCCAGTGCCAGGAAAACACATCAGTGCCCCTCTCCCTACCACCTCCCATCCCATGTTGCTGAAGGGCTTAAAACCCCTTCCGTGACTTATCTGAATCCAGCGCTGATGCCTTCAGCGCTGGGTCAGGCTCCGCTCATGCAGCTGATGTCGGCAGGAGAGACCTAATGCGCATGCACGGCAATGGCCATGGGCGCGCATTAGACCTCCCCATAGGAAAGCATTATTCAATGCTTGCCTGTGGGGATTCTGGCGATGCTGGAGGTCCTCATGCATAGCGTGAGGACGTCCAGCAGCGTTTAAACACTATTTGTGATATAAAAAAAGAAAAAAAAGAAAATGGAAGTCCCTCTAGTGGCTGTCTGAGAGACAGCCACTAGAGGAGGACTTAACCCTGCAAGGTAATTATTGCAGTTTATAAAAACTGCAATAATTACACTTGCAGGGTTAAGGTGGGTGGGAGTTGGCACCCAGACCACTCCAATGGGTAGAAGTCGTCTGGGTGCCTGGAGTGTCTCTTTTATCCCTTAAGGACCAAACTTCTGGAATAAAAGGGAATCATGACATGTCACACATGTCATGTGTCCTTAAGGGGTTAATGCTTGTCTAAAACGTAGCCGATTGGTATGTGGTTATCCAATGTTTAAAGACCAGGCTTACAGGAGAATGACATTCTGATACTTTTCTGCATGATTCCTACACCTCTCATCTCACAGCAGAGAATGGGTAATTCATTCTCAGTGCAGATTTAGGGGCCTGGAGTGAGGTAGTATTATAGAACTGACAGGAATAAGATTGCCATGAATACTTGCTAATCCATTGATGCAACAATACTTAGGACAGAAATTTGTCATCCGTGTAGATGGATTTATTCAAGGGACTTTACACCAACGAGATAAACAGGCATAGCTAAACTAGGGACAAAGCCTCACCATACAACAGAAAAAAATGAAATTAAACTACACAGATATTTAACAGCAGGAGGCACGGAATTTAGGATTCCATTGAAAAGCATGGAGAAAGAAACAAATCTGAAATTTGCAATTGGTTTGGTAATATCACTTACCAATACCGTTTTGCAAAAATGATCAATTATAATTAGATATGGGACTGCCTGCACTGGTTTAAAAAATAAAATAAAAATCCAGAAGACAAGCTTTAGAACTGTATGCATCCATCTGGACCACAACAGGTGGAGTTCAAATAAGAACGTGCCGTACACTGAGAAACGAGATCCTCTTTTAAGGTCAGAAGCACACTGTGTTCTGAGGAGTGAGTAGGTTGTATACAATGTGATCCAGTTATGTTCAGCGGTCAGGAGTGTACAGTGTAGCTGGGTTGTGTTTAGAGGTCAGAAGCAGGCAGCATATATTGTAATCAGAGTAAAGTTGTCTGCAGGTCAGAGGCAGGCAGTGTATAATCAGGGTCAGGTTGTCTCTGCAGGTTAGAGGTTAGCAGTGTATAATCAGAGTCAGGTTGTTTCTGAAGGTTAGAGGCAGGCAGTGTATAATCAGGGTCAGGTTGTAACTGCAGGTTAGAGGCAGGCAGTGGATAATCAGGGTCAGGTTGTAACTGCAGGTTAGAGGCAGGCAGTGGATAATCAGGGTCAGGTTGTAACTGCAGGTTAGAGGCATGCAGTGTATAATCAGGGTCAGGTTGTAACTGCAGGTTAGAGGCAGGCAGTGTATATCAGGGTCAGGTTGTAACTGCAGGTTATAGGCAGACAGTGTATAATCAGAATAAACTGTATTCTGAGGTTAGAAGAAGACAGTCAGCATTGTGTACTGTTTCACAGCTAGAGGCAGAAAGTGTACAAACGAAATCAGATTAGCTGTGGTAAGATTCAGGCTTGTTCTGTGATTAGTTTTCCAAAAGTAGAAATTCACTCACAAGCTACCAACTAGCTCAAGAACAACAACATGTAGCAATATATTACTCGATTTGGAATATTAGGTGAATGTAAATTTATACACATGCAGAGCATACAGCTTCAGAAATGGGATCTTGACCATAGGCTGATAGAACGTCATTTGGATAATATGAAAATATAAAGAGGAGATACTAGTAATGTAGTATTCCAATAAAAAGTGGTCTCTGTGTAATAAGCCAAAAACACACTTACAAATGTGGAGCTTTCAATCAGCCCAGGGAAATCATCATGCAGAGGTATAATGTAGGATATATCTGTGAGAGTTCAATCTGAAACTGTTAATCAGATATAGGGTATAAACACAAAAAAAACATATAGTGTTCTCTGCTTAAGTAGATATATAGTTGGTAGAAGGAAACATACTCACATTTTTGGAGCAGCTTATTTGCTCTCTAATAACAGCGTAAGTGGTATATTACCCACCTGGGATATATGGAGGTAGATCATGGAGATATGATGCCAGGGTATCTTCAGTGTAGCCAGAGAATCTGAGATTTGATAATACAGGACCAGGATGGGTACAATCCACAAAGGCTTTATTATAAATATAAAACAATATGCAAAAAACAATAAAACCAATAGAGGCTTTACCAAGTAAATAACTCTGAAGTTCTTTACTTGATAAAGCCTCTACTGGTGAAACTATGTTGGTTTTATTTTGAGCCTCTGCACTTTTTCTAGTGCCATAACACACTTCTTTAGAACAGGTACCCAAAAATTACACAGCATATTCAAGGTGTGATCTTATCATTAGATTTACAAAGAGGCAAAATTATATTTTAATTTACAGCTCATTGAGAAGAACAAGCTCTATCGAGGGTGTGTTGCGGCTTCAGCACAGACTCTTCTCAACGAGAAGCCTCTAATTGGAGTATTCCTCGGTACAGACTGAAAGTCTATATTGAATGGCTAAAAGCAATAAATACTAGGCGTACCACATAAGCCAGGTATATATCTGAAATATAATTTAAAAAAAAGAAAGTCTATGTTGAGGAAAAAGGGGAGTGTTTCCAAAGGCTACAGACAACAGGTCTGCAGTATTTGCAAGCTGTTTTTTTTTTATATACCCTCACAGAAAATACACAGAAAAAAATGCATAGTTATTAAATTGTGAAAAGCAAATTTATTTTAAAATATGTAACTGGAGTCTTTTTTTAAATTTTAATACAGTATATTAATACTTTAATTGAGCTTGATAAATACATTTTGCTAAATATGTTTGAGAAACTCATGTATCAAATTTCAACTGAGAAATACATTACATACAAAAGCTAACCCCAGTTATATTAATCCACATCTATCAGAGTAAGATTTTTCCAATTATCTGCAGTCATTCACTTTTGAGTGACCTTGAATAAATGCTGAATAAATGCTGTTTAATTCATGTTCCTGCACTTGCAAATCCGCTGTCTAAAACTGAAAACTGCACCGCCATGTTTTTTTTTTTTTTATTCTTTCAGTTTTCCTTTCCTTATGTCTCTTTTATCTCAATGATTATAATCAACACCCCCCATTGCCCTGATTTATATTTATTTTATTTTATTCCTTGTGGCAGATCTCTGTACCAGTATCTGGGTGCCCCCATTTTGTTCTCCTCTGCCCATAATGTCTGCAGTTTCTGGGTAAATTACCTGAGCAACTATGCTTAAGTCCCACCCCTTGCAAAAAAATTGCCAATGATCACACTCCCCATGACAAAAAAGTTGTCCCTGCTAGTCCCTACCTTTTCTTACATATAGTTAAAAAAAAAAAAAAGCTAGGGTGAATTTTAAAAATAAATAAACAAAAACAAGGTTAAATAGAAAAATAAAAACGGTTATGTTAAAAATAAAATTTGCACAATGTTAGTGCTGCTTTAACGTCCAGGGACAAATGGAGAGTGTTACTTTATCTTTTTCCTGTTCCAGCACTAAAAGAGTTAATATTTTCACCAGATATTATGAAAAAAGAAACAGAGGGAGTCATAAATGTTTTTACTTTTATTATCTTGTTTTTGCTCTCAGATTCCCAAGAAGATATTAAAAATAATAATAATTATTGCGGCCTTTCTTTAAATGTCTCTAACCAACAATAATTGCATCATTACATTTATTAATACAAACTGAATTGATATAATGATTAAGCTGTAATAGCAAAACGTGGCAAAGAAAGGCCCTTGGACGGATACATCATCAGACTCTTTTCTGCTAGAAGCAGTATGCGCACGTTGCTGTGTCAAATAATCACCAAGATCTCTTGTAGCTTACATCATTACTAGTAATGATAATGTTTACTGGTGATCATGGTTTTATTACATTAATTTATATATCCTTTGGTTATTTTTAGACATCTGCTATTTCCTCAAGCTGTTTGATTAAACAAACTCTCACTCAAACAAGCAAATAAACTGTAGAAGATGACCAAGTGAAAATGGTTAATTCTCAATTGATTGTACAATGAAGTGACCCATATTTTTCACAGGGTCGTTTAAAATGCATTCACAGCATGTGAAGAGAAATGTGTAGGGTATTATGTTAGTATAGTGTGATCCAGACATTATTTAAAGGATCACTATAGGGTCAGGAACACAAACATGTATTCCTGACCCTATAGTGTTAAAACCACCATCTAGCCCCCCTGGGCCCCTCATGCCTCCATAAATATGGCAACATCTTACTGTATTCAAGCCTGAAGCTGTAGATCTGCATGCTGTTTGCCTCAAAAAAAAAAAAAAAACTAGCAGTCTGCTGACATCATCAGAAGTGGTAGCCTGATCCAATCACAGTGCTTCCCCATAGGATTGGCTGAGACTGACAAGGAGGCAGATCAGAGGCAGAGCCAGCATGATTCAAACACAGACCTAGCCAATCAGCATCTCCTCATAGAGATGAATTGAATCAATTAATCTTTTTGAGGAAAGTTCAGTGTCTGCATACAGAGGGAGGAGATACTGAATGTTTGGATGCATTTTAGGGAGCCATGACCCAGGAAGGATCTCTAACAGCCATCTGAGGAGTGGCCAGTGAAGTTATCACTAGGCTGTAATGTAAACACTGCATTTTCTCTGAAAAGTGTGTTTACTGCAAAAAGCCTGAAGGTAATGATTCCACTCACCAGAACAAATTCAATAAGCTGTAGTAGTTCTGGTGACTATAGTGTCCTTTAATGTTAGGGTTGTTAGATTGCTGTAATTTTGGATAGTATTTCATTTTTCAAAGTGGGACAGAGGGGCATACCAGTGATGCAACTTGCCCATAGGCTGGCCCCAATCAGGGCAGACTATACAGAGAGTACTCCTGGAGTGATCAATGCATTATTCTACCAACTTCAATACTGCATAAGACATATAATGATATGTGTGCTGTGCTGGCTGGGGTCAGTTCCCTGGTGTCCTCAAATGCAATTCCCCATGGAATAAAATTAGGAGAGAGGGACAGAAATTATGACTGTTCCAACTAAATCAAAACAGCTGGAGACGTGTTTAAAATTTTTTTTTTTTTTTTTACAAATTCTGCATTTTTGGGGATAGGTATGAAAGTGCTGCCTGGTAGTATATAGGATTTATATGCTTCTGGTGTAATATTAGCAGAATCGCCCGAGTAAAAACATACTAGGCAATGTTGTGATCTGTTAATTGATTTTATAGCCTAATAGAAAGTAGAAATAATGTCTCCCATGTAGAGTTTTGGAAAGCCTACTCACTGTGCTTAAAGCCGAGCAATACCTCAATTACGGAACCTGTGGGGGTCCAAATATCATTTGAGATTGTTGTATCTTGTGTCCCTAAATAGATCTGACTTAGTACTCATGAAATGGTATGATCTATTATATTACATGTGATATAAATACTTTAAAGTTGCTTCCTATTAGGCAATATCACCTGTCAAACATTGTATTTTGTTACCAGATTGCTGGGAGGTAAGCTTCAAAATGACTAACATAGAAATTTGTAAAAGTGTGTACATTTTGTTCCATTTGGGGTAATGTTACTAGATTTTACCAGAAAACTAGAATTCCTATTGCTGGCACAGCTTAAACATATATTTACACTTCACAGATATTCATACATTGTTACTTGTTCAATGTCCATTACAGATTCACTTTCCTCAAAGACAAAGGTCATTCAGTCATTTTACACTGAGACAGCATTCAATCTACCTTCAAATACTATACATTTGTTCTGCTTATTTAAATACATATTATTAATGTCCTTAAAGGACCACTCCGGAAACCATAACAACTTCATCAATATGAAGTGTTATGGTGCCAGGAAGTGCCTGGAGCTGGCTTTCCTCTAGGGGATAAACTGTTCTTGAATGGTTTAACCCCAAAGTCTGTGTTCCAGTGTTCTCCCCACCTCTCTGTCCTTCCGTTTTCTCAAAATCGGGAAACCGGAGGTCTTTTGCAGAATCCGGCAGCAGTTATTCTCTCAGCCAATCAGTGACTCCCCATTCATAAAACTGGCATGTAAAGAAACATACCTGAAAGTCTCTTCTGGGAAAAAAGGGGATATCTTTCACAGATTTACCCCCAATGAATGCATGCATGTATTTAGTGGGGGTATATCTACTAAACAGTGATTTTAGGGTATTTTTTGTTATTTGGGAAGTGGAGTGTTCTTTTAAGTAGCCACAATTCCACTCCTCTCCTTAATATGAATAACGCAACTGTACTCCTTTTATCATATGCGTATAGGTAGATTTAGTAAAGTGAGAATTCAAAGTGATTTCAAAACGAAGTTCAAATTTAAGGTCGTAATAGCCAAAATGAGAGCATAGGTGACTTATAGTTCCGCAATTTTTTCTTTAATTGGTGACTTTAACACGTCTTCAATAATATGTAATTTATTTATTTTTTTATGTTAAAATGCCATGTTGGGTATTACTATTAATTCCTCTCTCCTTCCTGCCTGTTGATATTTAAAAAAAATAAAAATAAAAAAAACTTGACTTGTATTCGAGCACCAGACGAATCTCCCTGTGCTGATCTCCCTCCTCCATCCGATGTCAGCAGGGGCCTCACACAATCCAATCACATAGAGAAGCCTGTGATTTAACGGTTTTGCTGGCGCAGTGTGCATGCACGCCCTCTTGGCCAGCAAGGGGAGGGAGGGAGGTAGTAAGACACTTTATATGAGCGGCATTTATAGCGGAAATGCTAATCATAGAGAGTTCTGCCACCATGACCGCTTTAAATCACTGAACTGGTCATGGTAGTTGGAGTAACCCTTTAAATTTGAAATGCACTTTGAATTAAAGGGACATTATAGGCTCCCTGCTTCAGACGTTTGCAGCATCAGATGCGTCAGCAATGCTTTCCTACGGAGAGGGTCTAACGTGGTCACGGAACTTGCTGTGCATGCGCATTAGCCCCATCGGATGACGGTGAGCCAGCGCCGAGGGAAAGCGCTGCTGGAATTGGGTGAGAAAGCAAAAGATTTTTTAAGCCTTTCCATGCTGGGGGAGAGGGGCGTGAGAGGAGTGAGGAAACTATAAGGAACAGCAAGGAATACAAGTTTGTATTTCTTAAACTATAGAATCCCTTTAACTTTGAATTCTCACCTAAATTAATGAACGTATGGGAGTCCATTGGCTTTGCGCAATTGATAGGTGACCCCTGGGGATATTTTTTCTTAATTCAGAAATATTCAGTTCGGGTAAAACAAACACACAAAACAACCAATCACTTAGACCATTATTTTGCTTATTTGTGTATTGTGTAGGACATTCATTTCAACCTCATGATGAGAATATAGAATTCTCAAACTGCACTGCACATTTTTGCTGCGATAGCTGAGTACAGCATTATACCGGGCTGCTCCTTGGCATGGATAGTCAAGGTTGTGAAAGACAAATAGTACAGACTGACTGCAGCAGTGATCTGTCTGCCTGTCTGTCTGTCAAAACTTGGACCCAAAATGAGCTTGGGCGTCTGATAGGACATTAACAAAATATTCACCATTTTTAAAATCTTTTAGCAAAACATAGATTCTACTTTACTGTTTTAATCAGTACTTGTCATTACTTTAACCCAGTCATCTAAATGCACATAACATTCACACATGTTAGTACTCATTTCTTGCTATATAGTAACTTCTGTTTCATGCCTCATTTACTTGACATCCCAGCCAAATAATATCCCACCCAGACTCCCACCGCCAAATAATTACAAATAAATGTGTGTCTTCCCTTAAGTTATGCTGTGTGTTTATGTCATCTTTATTTTAGCTCTCTTCTCTTACCTCTTAAAGGACCACTATAGTGCCAGGAAAACATACTCAGGGACCCCCTCCCGCCCGGCTCTGGAAGGGGGAAAGGGGTTAAAACTTACCTTTTTCCAGCACTGGGCAGGGAGCTCTCCTCCTTCTCTCCTCCTCCGTTCCGCCCCGTCGGCTGAATGCGCACGCGCGGCAAGAGCTGCGCGCGCATTCAGCCGGTCGCATAGGAAAGCATTTATAATGCTTTCCTATGGACGCTGGCGTGCTCTCACTGTGAAAATCACAGTGAGAAGCACGCAAGCGCCTCTAGTGGCTGTCAATGAGACAGCCACTAGAGGATTAGGGGGAAGGCTTAACCCATTCATAAACATAACAGTTTCTCCGAAACTGCTATGTTTATTAAAAAATGGGTTAACCCTAGCTGGACCTGGCACCCAGACCACTTCATTAAGCTGAAGTGGTCTGGGTGCCTAGAGTGGTCCTTTAATTTTAAAGGGACACTCCACTGGGAAAAAATATACAAATAATTATTTAGTAGATTTACCTCCAATGAAAACACGCATTACTTTAAGTCTCTATTTCTTATTGGGATGTATTTAAAACAAGCTTGTAAAATCTGCAGATCTTTTGTCTGTGAGCCTTGGAAGCCTTCCCCCTTTACCATGGCACAGAATTTCAGTTTATCAGTTTGTGCCAGAGAAATTTCCAACCAGAGGCTTCTCATTGAGTAAAACTGCTTTCTAGACTGCCAGCGAGGACACATGGACCAAACAGACATGCAGTAACACAAAGGTAAAAAGTGCCCTGTGCGCATGCTCACAGACTCACAGTGACGTGGGGGAGAAATCAACACTTTTATAAACTGCAATTAACATTAACGAGATTATTCCGGTTCCCTCCTCTCTTATCCAACTCACTTGTCCTCTTTTTTTCCAGTTTTCTTTCACCCTTTATTGCCATTCTCTTCACCTATTCTTCAACTTTCTCCTTTCCTCCCCCCAGCTCTCCCATTAAATTCAAACACTCTTCTTGCTCTTTAATCACGTTTTCTTTTTTCTTATTTTTTGTCCGCTCCCCATATACTTCGGCTGTCCCTTTTGTTCCCCTTATTCCATCTCTCTCCCCTTTCCTTCATTTCAGTTATTTCGTCCTTTATACCAACTCTCTTCCTTTATTACAACTTTTATACGTTATATCTCATCATATTGTACATGTAAAGAGGCCATACATTGGATTGCGTCACAGCTGAGTAGAGTAACCACATGGCCCGATGGTCATTATCTGTATATCTAACTCTCTACCTCTCCATCTGTCTTTTTAGCATATGAACTTGGCTGTCTACTTAAAGGGACACTCTAGTCACCTGAACAACTTTAGCTTAATGAAGCAGTTTTGGTGTATAGAACATGCCCCTGCAGCCTCACTGCTCAATCCTCTGCCATTTAGTAGTTAAATCCCTTTGTTTATGAACCCTAGTCACACCTCCCTGCATGTGACTTGCACAGCCTTCCATAAACTCTTCCTGTAAAGAGAGCCCTATTTAGGCTTTCTTTATTGCAAGTTCTGTTTAATTAAGATTTTCTTATCCCCTGCTATATTAATAGCTTGCTAGACCCTGCAAGTGCCTCCTGTATGTGATTAAAGTTCAATTTAGAGATTGAGATACAATTATTTAAGGTAAATTACATCTGTTTGAAAGTGAAACCAGTTTTTTTTTTCATGCAGGCTCTGTCAATCATAGCCAGGGGAGGTGTGGCTAGGGCTGCATAAACAGAAACAAAATGATTTAACTCCTAAATGACAGTGAATTGAGCAGTGAAATTGCAGGGGAATTATCTATACACTAAAACTGCTTTATTTAGCTAAAGTAATTAAGGTGACTATAGTGTTCCTTTAAATAAATTAGGCAGTATTTGAAATCAATCCAAAAGGAATCATACAGTGCTCTGTGAACGTTAAGATACAATTTTTCAATATAGTAAATCCACACACTTCTACACTTAGGTGGATATCTCCCTAGTCTACCCTATTGTAAAAACCAACGACTAAAAAGGGGAATGTGTACTAAACACTACCAAAACCAGTGTAGTGTGCCGATTGATAAAGCCCTAGGAGATGCTGAAACACATTTCGGAGGAGCATCAAGGACATATTTACTTTGCTATTTGCACATAGCTTTTATTAGTTTTTATTAAAGTACATGTTTTTATGTAATAAATTTTGTTTTTAGTCCAACTAGCCATTCCTGCATGCTTGCTTGCAGTGAAGGGTTGTGCCCTCTAATAGGCACTGAGTGTTACTACCTAGAGCCAGGTTCCGAGGGCTCTATACAGGGCCGTCTTTAATTCTGATTGGACCCTGGGCAAGCTTTAACTTGGGCCCCCTGACTACATATAGATACACACATGCTGATACACACTGACCGCATATAGATACACACAAGAACATACAAATACACACAGACTACACATAGAACACTGACACACAGATAGACACAAACACAGATACACAACCTGACAAACATGCAGATACACAGATACAAACACTGATACATGCAGATACAAAGGTACACACACTGACTACATATAGATACACCGACACACACACACACTACAGACACACAGATACACAACCTGACACACATGCAGATATACATATACAAACACGGACACATACAGATACACACTGACTATATATAGATACACACACAAACACAAACGGACAACATACAGATACAAAGGCACATTCTGACAGACGTACTGACACAGAGACACACACAGACAGCCATACTGAAACACACATACACACAGACATACAGAACCACATGGACACTGACAGACTCACACATAGACATACTGACACACTGACAGACATACTGGCACATATACACACAGACGGACATACTGAAACACACATACACACAGACACTGACAGACATATTGACAAACACAGACATACAGAACCACACATACACTGACAGACTCACACACACAGACATACTGACACACTGACAGACATACTGGCACACTGACAGACATACATACATACTCACACACACACACACACACACACACACAGACACTCATGCAAAATTTGATAACCACCCTCCAGTTTCTTACCTTTTCCTGGAGGGTGGCTTCCCTGGGGTCCAGTGGGCTGGCTGGGGTGGCTGGGAGTTAAGCTCTCCCGGCCTGGCCCCCTCCGGAACAGCTCCTTCCTCCCGCGCGGCTCCTGTTTCTGTGGGAGGAAGTGACGCGCGGCTGTCACTTCCTCCCAGTGCTGCCGAAAAGCAAGGGCTCACCGATGGGCCCCCATAGTTTGCGGGCAGAGGGCAAAAGGAGCAGCTGTCTTGGGCCCCCCAGCTGGGACAGGGCCCGGGGCAGCTGCCCCGTTTGCCCTGCGTTAAAGACGGCCCTGGCTCTATACAAGGTGAGCAATATTTATCACATTGTTTGCCATATTTTGATACAAACATACTGCACCACAGATCTATTGGTTTCTTTCACGTGTTTACTTTACATATGCCATTTGAGCGGACAGAAGAGAGGATTGTGTCACTGAGTACATTCCTGCCCATATGATCTGTGCCTGTCTTGGAAGGCTTTGTTCCACGTGAGTTGGACCATTGCACTTTATTTGTGTATCTTAGTTTCCTAGGATTTTACACTATTAGCCTTTGTTTTTATTCCCTGTTTTTCTCATCGATATTTCCTTGTCCCTGACCAAGGGTAGGTGTTTTGTAATACACCTTTCACACTCCACTGGTCTTGCTGGTGTTTAGTACACCTTCCCCTTTGGTTGTTAGTATTTGAAATCAATACTTCTAAGATTATCGTGTGCTTAATCTACGATTTTATTTGTCTTATTATTTTGGATCAGGAGTTGTATTTAAACGTAACAGTTACAGCACATTTTTCATTTCTATATAGCAGAGTTACATTATTCACAGTAGGTAGAATTTTACCTGCAATAGAGTGATTGCAAGATACAAACATTGCTACGTGTGTAAATATTCTGTGATGATAAGAAGTAGACTTTGACATTATGATGCTCAGCAGTTTTCCAGTGCAATGAGATTATGATACTACAACTGGGGATTACAATACTATATATATACTTTATTTTAACACAAATGCATTTTTCCTGATTATTTAATGTAGGAAGAGAAAGCAGTAAATATGTTCATTCTAAGCTAGGTCTTATTCACGGGTTAAAATCACCCACTGTTTCATATTCTTTTATTATCATTGTACCGGTTACTCACTGCATTTAGATAAGTGTGCTGATTTGTTTGTTAAAAACAAAAATGTCTATATCATACTCATAGCCATTGCAAATGATCTTTACATTTATAAAAATGTATACTGTCATATCGATGTAACAGTACTATCATATCTGTATGACAAGTTTTATTCCTTCCAAACGAATCCCATAATCGGGTTATTTTGCCTAGTTCATTGGCTGTTAAAGGTGGGAGTGTGACCTAATGGCTGGTAACAACCATATTACAAAGATCAGAAAATAAATTCTGTTTTAACAGTTTTGTTCTCACCAAATGCAATGCATTTGTCATCTGTTTGATCAAGTGCAAGTTGAAACAAATGCATTAGGGGGTGTAACTATTTTGCTTTAATCACATATTCTAAGTTCCTTTACTCCATTTCGGTCTCTTGTGGTTACTTTTTTATTTGCTATAGTAATGTATCATGGTTTTACTTTTTGAATAGCTGAGAATTTACTACTTTAGGAATGCTATGAAGTAGGATCCAGCCTTTGTTCAGTTGTCATGTAGGCTAAAGGGACATTCCAGGCCATTAAAGCACTTTAACTTTCTGAAATGCTTTGTGTGTGATGAGTGTGTCCTCTTTTTTTATTTAAAATAAAATTGGAGATTTCAATAGAAATTGGCACTTTTATAAATTAACCTGGTTACACTCCCTGGCTGTTAATCAGACAACAGTTCTAGTTACTTCCTGGTTGTATAACTCAGTGGAGCTAAACTCAAGGCAGCAATTGCCGAGAGAACCTGCCTTGACTTCTCATTGAGCTGCACTGGGATGTCTCTGATTGGACAGCCACAGAAAGTCTGGGCGGGGTTAGAAAGGTAAGGCTTGCAAAGGCTTCCAAAAAATAGATCTGCAACTTTTGCCAGCTGCTTTTAAACCCAATAACAAAATGCACAATTAAAGGACCACTATAGGCACCCAGACCACTTCAGCTCAATGAAGTGGTCTGGGTGCCAGGTCCATCTAGCTTTAACCCTGCCTGCTGTAAACATAGCAGTTTCAGAGAAACTGCTATGTTTACATTTGGGTTAATCCAGCCTCTAGTGGCTGTCTCATTGACAGCCGCTAGAGGCGCTTCCGCGCTTCTCACTGTGATTTTTACAGTGAGAAGACGCCAGCGTCCATAGGAAAGCATTGAGAATGCTTTCCTATGGACGGACTGAATGCGCCCGCAGCTCTTGCAGCGCATGCGCATTCAGCCGATGACGTTGGAATGAGGAGGAGAGTCCCAAGCGCCAGAGAAAGGTAAGTGTTTAACCCCTTTCTCCCCCTTCAGCCCGGCGGGAGTGGGACCCTGAGGGTGGGGGGGACCTATTAACACTATAGTGCCAGGAAAACAAGTTTGTTTTCCTGGCACTATAGTGGTCCTTTAAATGCATACATGTTTTCATTGGGTGTATCTCTAATAAACAGAATTATTATTATTATTTTTTATTTAGGCAGTGAAGCGCTATTGGGTTTTACTGATAGCAGTTTACAGTTACTTAGTGGGTGGAGACGAAGGTAATGGTTGTCATCACTTAGGAGTGTCGTTTTGCTGCCCCATTGGCATTGTAGGCATTTACCCAGAATCCACAATCATTTGTAAGAAAGGCAAGGTAAGCGTTATGAAACATGTTGGGTAGAGACAAGGTATCCGCCTATCGCAGGTCCTCGTAGAGTGTAAGCGCCTTCACCTATAAATATCCCAAAACACTATGGAATATGTTGGCGCTATATAACTGCTAATAATAATAATAGACCCGCTCCATACAATCCACACCAGCTGGGCATCACCCAATCAGCACCCATCGCTGCACATCACTTGCCTCCTACCTAAATACAATCATTTGTACATACACAAACCCCTCACAGAAGCTACCAACAGACCCTACAAAACATACAAACCAATTGTGATTTTTTTTTTGTAAAATGCTTATTTTGCTCCAAGTTCATAAATGCATTAAACCAATTGCAAATGCTGATGCAGAGTATTAGATTATATTCATAAATGTTCCTTTTTTTAAGTGAGAGGTCACCTTGAATAGGTTTTATGATGTAATAGCTGTGTTTGTTTTACATTACACTTAGTTGTATATACAGTAAAATGTGTTAACACTATATATATATTTTCCTTCCACTAAGCAAGCTTCTGCAATATGCTAAGTATGCAAAATAACTCCAGAAAATCCTGTTTTACAGATCCAGGCAATGCTGAACAAGTCATGTAAATGACAGCAAGAAGTATCTGTAACACGTCTGTTCACTGTAAGTATTGACCTTATACTGTGTAAATTGCAGAACAGTCATAGCTTTAAACGTTGTACAATGTTCAGTGAGTTGATTACAAACAGTACAACAGAGGGCACTCAGATATTGACATGTATGGATTGCAATTCAAAGAGGTGCTCACTTTAAATACCCTGTTCTCCTTCAGGGCTTAGTTAATACACTATATTCTAATATAATACAGTTATACAGCACACTGCATAAAAAAACACACTCTTTATTAGAAGATTCCGAACAACAATTAATCTGTTCAAACCAGAATATATTCACAAGTAGTATATTACATTAGCAAAATATACCAAACTGGTAATCACCATACCTATCAGTAATCCAAATGAAGCATAACGTATATAGCAATAAAGAAACATACAAATAATTGGATTACATACTGAATAGTAAAATGATAGGATAGAGAATCCTGATACCAAAGTATGACTTCCCAAAGTGGAAATGTCAGTCCGAGGCCCCTCCAGGGTAAACCATGCAAAGAGCTCTGAAGTCTTGCGTAGGGAAAATGCCCTGTGTTTGTTTATAAACAAATATATAACATAAACAAAGTCAATTGACTCCTACATGTTAGGGCATTGAGCTGTAAGACTGGATGGGCATGATCTGAACACCAAAACTGCTTCATTAAGCTAAAGTTGTTTTGGTGACTATAGTGTCCCTTTACTGATTTAAATTGCTGGCATAGATATCAGAATAGTTGGTTTGATGGTATGCTTCTATTTGACAAAATTGCATAAATTAATATTGATTTCTGGAATAATTGCGTTATAAATCTGTCAAAATATGACCACTCTTCTTCAAAATATAGTAGTAGACTATGTATGGCACAATATACAAAAGTGTTTTGCACTTGGTTAAGAATGAGTATGTTTGAGAATGTGATAGAATGGCTTGCTCTCCCCGTGTCTCACCCTCAGTTTGTCCTGTATTCTACATGAAGAACTTTGTTAATGTCTTCATTGTGTTGGAAAGGGAAAAGGATCCAACCCTTTCACCTTTGCTGTTAGTTTTTGTGAACTTTGACGTAAATCCATGTATTAAGGTGGAGGGATCAGTTGATAATTTTAGTTTTCTATTGGCTGAAGTGAATTTAAAGGAAAACAGAGCTGAAAGGAAACTGCTTTGGAAGTAGCCACAGACATTAAAAAAAATTCTGGTCATGTATTCTCTGTGTCCAAGATGCAGTTGTTTGTGATGCAGTTGTCTGTGAAACAAACAAAACAAAGACTATTAAATTAATTAATAAGACATTGCCTCAGTAGGTTTGCAGTGTGGTATGTTAGCTAACATTATCCAGCGACCCCTAGCACTATAACTAGTTGGTTTTATTCCAGTGTCATTTCCCAGGTGCCCCTAATAATGAGAGCTAATGGGTGTTAATCCAGTCTGCTTCGAGCTGCCTTTAGCCTTAGAAGTAGTGGGTTTTAATCCAGTGCAATGCTTGAATCTAGCCACTGCTAGCAACTAAACGTTATGCATTGTAGCCTGGTGTGGTATGTTCAGTGCCCCTAGACAGAGAAATAATGGGTTTTAACATGCAAACCGTATGAAGTAGTATTCTGAAGAATTTTTTTTTAACTATTTGCATGTTATTGACTTGTTCAGATTTTCATAGATTTAGCACTGGTTTTAATCTTGCAGAGACAGAATTGTCATGCTATATTGAAGCTGCATGACGTTACTCCCAAGAGTCTCAGTAGAATGTACAGTCTGCTTGAGCATTTTACTACATGACATCATTTTTCAATGATTCCACACAGCGGCTTATGCCTCTTAAACACAGCCCACCCTGTAAAAATAATAGGACATCAATGAGCTAGACAATTCTTCATCATGCTGTAAAAAAATAAATTATAAGCTACTTCACAATGCATGGATTAAATAAAACATTAAGAGATGTAAAGCTACCAATACATTTTCATTTGACGCCCAGGATTTGTTTGGACAAGTAGATCATTTTAAGTATTAATATTCTTATTAATGTTATTGTGTAGATTGTCGTTTCTAAAAAGTTAAAACAAGAGTACCATAACATAGCCGTGGGACCATTTGCTATGGGCAATTCCACCTCCCATCACTAAACAAGAAAATACCTTTAGGCAATTTACTTATTAAATCGCAGTTTACTACCAATTTGGCCAAAAATGAACAGAAAATTTATTGGTTAAAGTGACTCTGTCAACTTCGGTGGTCTTTGATTATTTTTAAACTTCCTCCGAAGGTGACGTCCCTGTCTCTGGCATGTTTGTGGGAATTAAAAAAAAACAACTTTTGTTATCTAATAAGTTGGAACTTGAGTGAAATTCTAATGTAGTTATTATCAGTATTTCATAAAGATTGTAGTTTATGAAATATCCATATTGTGGCAACAAAGCCACTTTAACGGAACCATAAGTACTACAGGGTGTCGTGGTTATAGTACCAGTAATGTAGTCCCCTCCCCTATTGTAAAAAAAAATCAAACCATTTAAGGATTGTTTTTTTTTCTTACCTGGGACCCAGGTTGGTTTGACTACTTACAGTGAGGGTGCAAGGGCACTTCTGGCACCATAACCACTGCAGCACACTGTAATGGTAAATATGCTTGGGGTGTTACTTTCAGGTTTCTAACGACAAGTATACATTAATAATTGTAATTATTCAGGTTATTGTGAAATAAATAATCATGCCACCAGCACAACATTCTACCAATGCATTATGCCTGAGTAAACTTGCCAAGCGTTTGTTAGTTATGGTTTGCTTTGCACTCTGCCTGGACCCATGATTTCAATGGAGTCACTCAAGCAGAATAATTAAATTGTACTTATTTTCTTTCGATCTCCTATAGTGGTTTTGTTCTGTGATTTAGAAAATTGAAAGTTATACAGTAATTTCTTTGGTTAATTGAACAAATTGTATTGAACATTATCACAATTGGCTCCTTCCCTCCCACTTTGGTCTGCATGATTCCATATTGACCGTAAAAGAACACTTAATTAATTGGGATGAAATTCCTGCACGAACAAAAATTGTGAATTTTTACAATAATTAGTGGCTTAATATAAGTAATGATGAAATGACAGTCTAGTTGCAAAATATAGATTGAAATAGGCAAGTTAATTTATTTATTTTTTAATTTGCTTTTTAGGGATAAAT
Organism: Pelobates cultripes; assembly: GCA_933207985.1. Classification (NCBI taxonomy): domain Eukaryota; kingdom Metazoa; phylum Chordata; class Amphibia; order Anura; family Pelobatidae; genus Pelobates; species Pelobates cultripes. The sequence goes on along the minus strand of OW240916.1, from coordinate 264,455,020 downwards.
TTTGAAAGTCGGTTACTAACATACTGTTTAGTGAATATAAAGATAATTAACTTAACCCTGAATAGATATTGTTTTGAAAAAATGTATAAATATTTCAGAATGCAATGAATGGGTACAGCCCTATGCAAAACAGTGTCTGTTAACAAGTTTATAGTAAAATGAGGTCCAAATGCTATACTTTGCATGACATTTGGATATTCATGAAACATTGATTTAGTGAATTACTTCCAAATTAGAACAGTTTGGACACTTTCAGAAATTTCCTTAACATGCTCAAGGTAAATGGGTTCATATTAATGAATGTTAACTCCCGTCAGAACATCTGTAGTTCAGGGGATGTAATGTAGGGTGTCATCTGCTTCTGGTTAATAGGGGGGCTGAATGAGAACTCTTTATTCTTCTTATTTATCTGTTTTGAACTATTTGGAAATTGAGAAACAACTCTGGAATCATTCAGGAATTAATTACTGTGCACATTGTGAGATATTTGAGGCACTTAAAGGGATTCTCCAACACTATTTTTGTTGCTGAATACTGCACTATTAAGCAGTAGTCTTTTGGTTACTCCCCACATAAAATGCTGAAATAACGTAATAAAATAAGTTTTTACTTACCTAAATCCAGTCCTTGCACCGCACGTGCTCTGAGCCAGCAAGGGACAAGAGAAAGAGATGGAAGGAATTTTTGTTTTGACAAATTCTGTGTTTATTGATTAATCCTATTATGTTTTGGTAAATATGATGTTTTTTCAAAATCAAATTAATTATGGGATGGACTGTTAATATAAACACCTAAGAGCAGATGAACTAATGAACATTTCGTTCCAATATATCAAATGAAAAAAATAGGGACACTTTAATTTCAGTGATGTGAGTAGGAGTGTGACCAGGGCGGTGCTGTTCTGAGAGATATTGGGTGGCTTAATAATAACAATGTATGCAAAGTAAAATTTAATTTAAAAACAAAATCCATGTACCTTACTTTACGCAGAGTGATATCTCCCTCTACATTTGTTGCAGTTTAAACAGACATTACAGTACCATGAATATTATTGCCATGGACCTCTTTTATACAGTCTCAAAGATCAACAATATGGAGGTCGCATAAAGGAAGACATTATAATAAAACAGGGATTGAGGGATTTGGGTCCAAAACAGGGACTGTCTCTCCTAAATAGGGACACTTGGTGGGTATTTTATCACTTTCAATGTATGTGACTCACTTACACACAATAACGAATTAAAGGACCACTATAGGCACCCAGACCACTTCAGCTCAATGAAGTAGTATGGGTGACAGGTCCATCTAGGATTAACCCTGCCTGCTGTAAACATAGCAGTTTTAGAGAAACTGCTATGTTTACAAATGGGTTAATCCAGCCTCTAGTGGCTGTCTCATTGAAAATGCTTTCCTATAGACTTGCTGAATGCGCTCGCGGCTTTTGCCGCGCATGCGCATTCAGTCGATGACGACCGAAGGAGGAGGAGAGTCCCCAGCGCCGAGGGAGCCCGGCGCTGGAGAAAGGTGAGTGTTTAACCCCCTTCAGACCGGCTGGAGAGGGACCCTGAGGGTGGGGGCACCCTCAGGGCACTATAGTGCCAGGAAAACGAGTTTGTTTTCCTGGCCCTGTAGTGGTCCTTTAAGTTATTTTGTGTATTCTGCCCTGTAGCTCACTATATAGAAATCAGGATCTATTTATACAAATAATGCAGATGTGACACTTCTTAATAAATTAAGAGGGTCACCTCTTTTAATCCACATGACATTGGCTTAAGAAAAACCGAAAGACACTGTGCACTATAACCATATATTATATATATATATATAAAGCTGCAGTGGTTATAGTGTTTAAAGTGTCCCTTTAAGAAGCCACTAAGTCGATTTAGCTGCATTACTCCTTACAGTTGTACACAGTTCAGCGTACATAGCCATGACCAATGGGAGTGGTCGTAATTACAGAGAGCCACTGACAGGCAGAATGAATTGAAGGTGACGTCAATAAGGAAGACATTTTGAGGAAAACAATGTATTCATTCATGTGTTTCTAATATTTTTATTACTAGAAAGGGTTAAATATTTACGTTGGGAGTGAGATAGACAACTGTAACTTATACAGTTCTTCAAAGGAGAATTTGTTTAATATACATGGATTTATGTGCCGATGTTTATGACAGAGTGGCTGCCATTTGACCCTTATGCTGTCTCCTTTACTGATGCCTGTTACTGCTCTTGGAAATGTATTGTAGGACCAAATTCCTACTAGGGGGTACTCCTGATTCACCCTTAAAATGTATGTTGTTCAGATTTAGCACTCGAAAAGCCTCTGCTTTTCATTCAGTTATCTAATGAAAACCAAGTCTCCCTCAATGTCAGCTGAGCCCTTACGCACATTGATAACATACAGGTGTGCAGAGTTACTAAGATTACTAAGGAAGATGTTAATAAGAGTATAGAAACTAATAGAAACAAAATATGATCTTTATACATTTATTTATTTTTATTTTACTAGGAAGGATACATTGAGATTTCTCTCATTTTCAAGTATGTCCTGGGTCCACAAAACATTGCATTGATAAAATAGGATACAATATTACAAAAAATACAATATACAAATAATGTGTGTGTATATATATATATATATATATATACTTACACACCTATATAAATTTAACACATAATAGGTAATAAATATAGTCAGCCATGACAGGTGCATTCTGTATTGAGGTATATTGCGATAGATCTCTTAAAAGATTTTAGATTAAATTAATATTTGACTGTGTCCCGTAGTAGTGACCAATGCTTTAAAGAGATACTATAGTGTTAGGAATGCTAACTTGTATTCCTAACATTATAGCTCCCTCTGCCTCCCCATTTCTTGCGCCCCGGCCAATAAAGGGTTAAAATCCCTTTGTGTACATGCCAAATCCCATTGCTCATGTCCCTTTTGCTGGGTTGGCACTCTGTCTCTTCCTAATGTGGTAGAAGCTTGCCTTGCCTACCTATAACACCAATACGCATGCAAGGCAAGCACATTAGGCCCCCTCCAAAGGAAAGCATTGAATCAATGCTTTCCTATAGGAATTTCACTAATACTGGGTGGTTTCATGAGAGAGTGAGGACGTCCAGCGTCAGCTAGGAAACCAAAAGTTGCCTAGCAAGCAGGAAGTGCCTCTAGTGGATGACTGGCAGATGGCTATTAAAGGCTAACTTAGTGTTGCAATGTAAAGATTGTAGTTTCTCTAAAACTGCAGTGCTTTACATTGCAGGACCAGGGCCGCCATCAGGGCATGACAACCGCAACGGAAATTTAAGGGAGGGGGGAGAGGAAGGAAATTTAAGGGAGGGGGAGAGGAAGGAAATTTGAGTGAGGGAGGGGGGAGAGGAAGGAAATTTGAAGGAAGGAAATTTGAGGGAGGAGGGGGGGAGGAAGGAATTTTTGGGAAAGGAAATTTGAGGGAGGGGGGGGAAAGGAAAATTTGGGGGAGGAAAGGAAATTTGAGGGGGGGAAGGGAAAATTGGAGGGGGAGAAGGAAGTTGAGAGGGGGGAGAAGAAGGAAGCTGGAGAGGGGAGAAGGCAATGAGAGGGAAGGGGAGAAGGACATTGGAGAGGGAGGGGGAGAAGAAGGAAGTTGGAGGGGGGAGAAGGAAGAAGAAGGAAATTGGAGGGTGGGGGAGAAGAAGGAAATTGGAGGGTGGGGGAGAAGAAGGAAATTGGAGGGGGGGAGAAGAAGGAAATTGGAGGGGGGGAGAAGAAGGAAATTGTAGAGGGGAGAAGAAGGAAATTGGAGAAAGGGGGAGAAGAAGGAAATTGGAGGGTGGGGGAGAAGAAGGAAATTGACGGGGGAAGGGGGAGAAGGAATTTGACGGGGGGAGGGGGAGAGATTGACATCCATCACACATACACACAATGCACCCCTTGCACACAGAAAAACACACAATGCATTACACACAGACACACATACACAAGCAATGCATCCCTTACACACAGCAACACACAATGCACCCCATACACACACTCAATGCATCCCTTACAGATGCACACACTGCATCCCATACATACACAAACTCACCTTGCAGCCCTTACACATACAAACACAGATTCACACAATGCATTCCTTACAAACATCAGGACATCCCCCCCCACACACACTCCACCCTCTGTGAACAAACTCATTGGTGGAACATGAAGGTGGACCCTGGGACCCAGACCTTGCGCTGTGTAAAGGGCCCTCAAAAAAATGGAGCTGCTTCCCGTTGATCCCAAAACATTGATTTTTGTGACCACAGTTACAAAACGCCTCCAGAGAGCCTGTTCTACACCAGACCAGTGGAGCCAGACTGCAGCTAGAGCCCATCATCATCCTCATCTGGTTGTAAGTAGGCAATCTAGTATATTATTTGTGGCACTAATCTCTAATTTACCTCACATTAAAGGGACACTATAGTCCCCAGAACCACTACAGCTTAATGTAGTGGTTCTGGTGTCTAGCCTGTCCCTGCAGGCCTTTCAATGTAAACACGGCGGCACTGCAGCACTGGTGTTAGTTAACATGGCAGATCATATGGGTGGGGCATTGTGATGTCACATGGGGGGGCGGCAAACTTTACTTTTGCATAGGGCGGCAAAAATCCTTGCACCGGCCCTGCAGACACTGCATTCCTGTCGGCGGACTCGGGTGCAGGCACTGGGGGGCCCAGACCGTGAGCTGTGTCAGGGGCCCCAAAATTTCTGATGGCAGCCCTGTGCAGGACTAAGGGCATTAGGACGAGAGTGAGCTGAAGTGGTCTGGGTTCCTTTAGTGTCCATCTAAGCATCAAATGTTGGACCTGGATGTTGGATATTGCACAATGTAAAAGAAAAAAAAGTATTGTTCACACATGTAACGGATCGATGGGCACCCCGACTGGGTACCTCCGTTGAAGGATGCTCCTAGCGCTTCCTGAGGGCTCCAAGCACTCCAGCCGACACCATAACCACTGTAGACTCCTTCAGAGAGCAAGACAGGAACAAGCTCTTACAAGAGCTCAGTGATTATAGCAAGGGAATATGCAGAGCATAGCAATCCCTTGTAGCAGATTCCCCCAATAAGAGACGGCACTCCAAATTGAGGGTGAAGTAGAACTGACAGAGCTGTGGGTTTATTGTTCTTATATGCACATTCTTACACATTAGTACCACCCACAGGGTTTTGTAATAAACGTGCAATACACTCAGACACTCACACACAAAATCCTCCCCTCTGCACAGTTTTACACAATATTCATAACTTTAAAAGTATGCATCACATTCACATAAAACATTTTCAGAATCAGCATACTCCAAATACAAACATACGGCAAAATCATACAAATTGGTCCAGTGGGTCAAAAGTTAGATCAACGTCCTTTGTGACCAAATGAAGCATGGCTTTTCTGCCCAAAACCAGTTCCACAGAGTCTTCTATGCTGGAGATAATTGGGAAGTAATCCAATTATCTCCAAGGACAGAGGAAAAACTCCATTAGCCACATGGTAGCAAAATACAATAAAATACATAAAAATATATAACTGTGCAGCTATTGCATAAAACAGGTACATTCAACATATCCCCAGATAGCTTAGATCTGAGCGCACATTATTACTGAAGGCCGTCCAGATCACATACATACAGTTCAATTGCCATGGAGCCAAAGTCTTTCACATAGTCTTTCGTTATTTGAATGGGCTCCATGGCATAGCTATATGGGGTAACACTGCTTACATAGGGAAAGTACCGAATGACCCAGCTTTCAGGTCTTTGCAGGGAAAATCAAGCATTTCAACATGGGGCCATAGTCACAGGGCAGGAGGCTGGCAATCAGTCTTCTCCAATGCCCAGTGGTGAGGCTGGTTCCGCCACAACACACATGTCAAAAAATGTGGAGTAAATTAGCCCTGATCTTTAAGGAGTTAAATGGATCATCTCAACTGCTGCTCCATGGGTAAATATAGAAGAATGTCCCCTTGTGGCTAGACTCTTACTGCACCCCCAGTGGTAGACCAGTTTAAAAGCTGTTGAATTGGACAGCTGGATTGTTCATTTCAGATTTAAAAGCATACTGCAAATGCAGTACTTGTTTAGAAGCACATACAAGTGATGTAATTGTGTTGGCATCAGTTTATAGAGAACTGAGTGTTGAATAAAAACACACTTTCTCTTTCAAGTGGCACGAAAGCACTTTGCATCAATACACCCTTGTAACAAACAGTAGCAAAGTGAACTGGATTGGCACTCATCGCTAAAAATAATTGTTCAATGTCACCCAACTCGCTGGTGCCTATTAGAACAACCTGAGGATTACGCAGGTGCTGAAGTTTGATTATGTACCAGCTCATCTGTTTTGTAAGCTATATATAAACAGGTCCTTAGCATGACATACAGACACTACAAGCACAATAACAATGTATCTCCTTGCAGGAGACCATCTGTCTTTCTTAAAATGGGTGCTTCGGACTCCAAACTATTCGAGCTACAAACTATTCTTCCTTTTCTATCCATCCAAATGTGTGTATGGAGTCTGACATGCTAATCAAATCCCTACCTCTCATAACAATTTGTATGATAGAGTGCAATCTGTGTCCACATACAAATCACAGGATTGAATGATCACATTGCAGCCATATTCATTATACTGAGCTATCGGTAAGTCCAGCTCACATCAACTTAGGCATCCATTCTATACACCCTTTGTGATTGTCAGGGTTACTAGTTGATCCATCCAGCACGTAGAATTGTGTCACACAGATGACTAATAGGTAACGTATTACCGGGCCTTAGAATGGCCAGACTTAACGTACCAAAGAATAGTCAGGATACTTGCCGAGGTCAGGGGATACAGAAAGAGACAGGACAGTAGGATGACGACCGTTATTAACAAAGAATGGGCTGTGACCAGAAGAGTAATGGGTGGCATTGTTCCTAGAAAACTCGGCCCAGGGTAGTAATTCGGACCAATTATCTTGAGTGCTATTTACAAAACAACGCAGATATAACTCTAATGACTGGTTAGCCCTCTCAGCCGTGCCATTAGTTTGGGGATGGTAAGCGGAAGAAAAAGACAATTCAATGCCCAACTGTTTACTGAACGCCCTCCAAAACCGAGACACAAACTGAGAGCCCGTCAGACACAATATTTTGAGGAATGCCATGCAGTCAGACAATCTCACGTATAAAGAAAAGAACCAGGTCTTGAGAGGATGGCAATTTTTTAAGTGGAATAAAATGAGCCATCTTGGAGAAACGGTCAACCACCATAAGAATGGTGGTATAGCCATTGGAACTTGGAAGTTCAACGATGAAGTCCATTGACAAGTGGGACCATGGAACATTAGGTACAGGAAGTGGTTGCAACAAACCACAAGGAAGCTTATGAGGGACCTTAGAAACAGCACAAACTGAACAAGCCTGCACATAGTCCTTCACATCGTTTTTAAGGGAATCACACCAAAATGATCTCGTGATCGCAGATATGGATTTATTGATACCTGGGTGTCCAGCAGTCACATTGTTGTGAAACACCCTCAGCACATTCTTTCTTTCACCTAATGGAACAAACAATTTGTCCAGTGGTTTATTGCATGGTGCCTGAGACTGAGCCTCCATTATAGCACAAAGCAAGGGAGAAGACAGTGAAAGAACAGTAGAAGCGATGATACATTCAGGAGGCACGATAGGGCATGTCTCGTGTTCCTGTAAAGACTCAGTATCAAACTGTCTAGACAAGGCATCAGCCTTCACATTTTTGGGACCAGGTCTGTAAGTTATAAGGAAGTTAAAGCGAGACAGAAACAAAGACCATCTAGCCTGTCTAGAAGATAGACGTTTAGCATCCCCTATATAAGCCAAATTCTTATGGTCTGTAATGATCAAAAGGGGATCCTTGGAACCTTCCAAAAGATGTCTCCACTCTTTAGGCGCTAGGACAATGGCCAACAATTCTCTGTTGCCAATATCATAATTGCGCTCAGCGGGAGACAACTTTCTGGAAAAGTAACCACAAGGATGCAAAAGGGTGTCCAGACTCTCCCTTTGAGAAAGAACCGCCCCTACCCCAGTTTCGGAGGCATCGACTTCCAATATGAAGGGTTTGCTGGTGTCAGGATGTCTCAGTATGCCGGCAGAAGCAAACCTTTGTTTAAGAAGTTCAAAAGCTTCTCTAGCTTCCTTAGACCATACCGTACTACTAGCCCCCTTACGTGTCATATTGGTGATGGGGGCTATTACAGAAGAAAACTCCTTGATAAATCCTCTGTAATAGTTCGCAAACCCAATAAATCTTTGGATGGCTTTTAGTCCGCTAGGCACTGGCCACTGTATAACAGCCTCTAGTTTCTTAGGCTCCATCTGAAAACCAGAGGCAGAAATGTTATACCCCAAAAACTGTACTTCAGTCTAATCAAACAAGCATTTTTCCAATTTACAATAAAGTTTGTTTTCCAGTAAAGTCTGCAATACTTGTTTGACCTGTTTGTGGTGGGTTTGAAGGCCAGGGGAATAAATAAGAATATCATCCAAATAAACCAGGACAAAAGAATAGATATAATCCCTGAGTACATAATTAATAAAATCCTGGAATACGGCCGGTGCATTGCATAGCCCAAAAGGCATAACAAGGTACTCATAGGGCCCACATCTAGTGTTAAATGCCGTTTTCCACTCATTCCTTGATTCTTACCAAATTGTATGCACTCTTGAGATCCAGTTTGTTAAAGATCTTAGCACCCTGGAGTCTATAAAACAATTCTGAAATGAGAGGAATAGGATAGGCATTCTTAACAGTAATCTTATTTGATGCTCTGTAGTAAATGCATGGACGTAATTCTCCATCTTTCTTTTCTACAAAAAAGAATCCTGCACCAGCAGGTGAGGATGATTTCCATATACGGCCCTTGTTTAGTGAGTCTTTGATATATTCTTCCATTATTTTACTCTCCTGTGGCGGTAAGGCATATACTGCCCCTTTAGGTGGCATAGCGCTGGGTAACAGATTTATGGAGCAGTCATATGACCTGTGAGGAGGTAAGATATTGGACTGACTCTTACTAAATACTTCCTTGACCTCCCAGTATTGTATGGGAACTTTGGGGGTTTGAGGTATAGTAGTGGGTAATTTAATGGTACCCACTCTCTTGGTGAGGTGTAACATACACTTCCCATTACAATCCTTGCCCCATTCCAATATTTCCCCATTAGCCCAGTCAATATGAGGGTTGTGCTTACTAAGCCAATGAAAGATTTTTGTCAACTATGATGATATTATCAAGGAGAAATCTATTATTGTTATTCCCAGAGGACGTATCCATTACACCTAAGACCTGTCCCCTTAAGGTTCTTAGGTGCGGTAGTTTTCCGGACTTATGGGACAAGTACTCCTCAAATGTCCTTTTTCACCACAGTATATGCATAGACCCTCTCTTCTCCGATTTTGTCTTTCTGCCTCGGACAGTCTAGTGACACCCAACTGCATAGGTTCGGGTTTGGACTGAATAGAGAGGTCAGGAACAACCGGTCTGGAGAAATGAGGTGCTAATGGGAAAGCCATATGTCTGGTTTTATTTCTGGTTCTGAGTCTATTATCAATTAGCATAATAAACGTAATAAAATGATTGAGTTTTGTGGGTAGTTCTTTGGCAGCAATCTCATCCAACATAGTCTCAGATAATCCCTTCTTAAATGCTGAGATTAATCGCTGTTAGTCCAGTCTACCTCGGAAGCCAAGGTGCGAAATTCTGTGGCATACTCCGAGATAGACCGGTTCCCTTGTCTAATATGCATTAGGGCAGTGGAGGCATCATCCTCCCTGCCTAATGGTTCAAACGTAAGTTTAAATTCCGCAAGGAATTCCTGGTAATTGTGTGCAATGCTCCTACTACTCTCCCATAACGGATTAGCCCAAGCTAAAGCTTTACCTTTAAGTTGGTTCATCAGGTAACCAATTTTAGCTCTGTCAGTGGGAAAAGATCCCGGTGAGGCCTCAAAATGATACTCAATTTGGTTAATAAATCCCCGGCATTCTTGAATATTACCATCAAAATGCAAGGGATGAGATAGGGAGATAGTAGGTGCCTTATGTACTACAGGAGGTACATTAGTTGGAGGTGACACAGTTGGAGAAGCTGCAGGTTGCAGATGCGCTGTTCGAGTAAGGAGCATACTGAAAGCCTGGGCAAACTGATCCATACGGTGATCATTCTCCACTAGCTTTCTCTCACAAGCAGCTATGTGCTGACACAATTCTACACGATCTATGGCCATGTCGTAATGTCAGGATTACTAGTTGATCCAGCACGTAGAATTGTGTCACACAGATGACTAATAGGTAACGTATTACCGGGCCTTAGAATGGCCGGACTTAACATACCAAAGAATAGTCAGGATACTTGCTGAGGTCAGGGGATACAGAAAGAGACACAACGATAAGAGAAAGCCAGAAGTCAGGGATACAGAATACAGGGAAGTCAAAATCAAAGCCAAAGTCAAAAACCAGAAGTAACTTGAATCAGGAACGCGCTCTCGGACAACCACAAGAGAAACCACGACAGGGTACAGAGCAGGATGAGAACTGGGCCTAAATACCCCTCCTCTGGATCTGATAGGCTGTAATCACCTTTGACCCCAAAGGCAGTTACCAAGTTACCATTTGCATAATTACTGCTCAGCATTAACCCTTCTGTGGATTTGGTTGCTGCTCGGCACAACTTTTCCTGTGTGGACAGTAAATGCTATTAACCACATTTTTATAATCGGATGAATACGTGACAGTGATATTGGATTGCTGTTAAGTGCAGAATCATATATCCCATAAACCTCTGCTGGGTAGACTGCACTGATCAGTTTGAGAATCACCTGGTTAAAGGAACACTATAGTGTCTGGAATATAAAAATGTATTCCTGATACAATAGTCATGGAATGCAGCATTAGGTCCCTGGTCCCCCTCAGATTACCTTTAAAAGGTGAGTTTACTCACCTTTTTTTTTGCAAAACCCCGGCTGGCCCACCTGGCTTGATGATCTTGGCCAATCCAATGCTTTTCCATATGAAAGCATATTGGGATGCTATTGTGCATTCACAGCAAAACGCTGGGCCTATCAGCATCTCTAGCATCTTGAATCACTGCATCTCTATGGGGAGTGTTCAGTGCAACATGCAGAGCATGGAGACGCTGATTGTAGGTGCTGTACATTATGCACTTCTTACACAGGAAGCACCTATAGTGGCTGTCAGAGTGGCTGTCACTAGAGGTGTTACTAGGCAGGAAAGTAAACACTTTTTTTTTCTCTGAAAAGGCAGTGTTTACATTAAAACGACTGCAGGGACATGCTGAATACACCAGACCTGTCATTAAGACCTGGCATAAAGGCAGTGGCCCACTCCTGACATATTTAGCCTATCTATGTATTTTATATGTGCCCTCATTTCTTGCAGCCTTGTGTGAACACTACAAACTAACAGATATGGGAAATTGGAAATTACTGTGAGGTAATGGTAGGTCCCATAGTGACTCTGAGCTGATACCATGCTTAGTGTATCTACAAGCTTGGAGCCAAGACTGAGATTATCATAGACTGCGGTTATGGTGCAAAGTAGGATGAATGGAGGAACAAAGGTGATACCAAAGACTGGGAAAGCATGCTTCCAGATATGAGGGTCCTTAGATAACAATCAGAATGTATCTAGACAATAGAATCAGTTCTTCACTTTACTTACATCTAAATAAAAGATTCAAATAAAAAAGGTATTTTAAAAATCCATACAAATCAATAAAAAAAAACAAAAAAAAACAATAAAATATATTATGGAAAAAAGTCTGTATTGGGGGACACAGAAATAAATTTAGCTGGGAATGATTATTACTGCTGAGAGCTCTTCTTCAAAGGCGGACTGCTCAAAGAATGTTTGTTATTATTTTAATGCATTATCTGTATATTCTAATTTGAAAAAAATTGGGGTACCTTCTTGTAGTGCTTTAAAATGGTTAGAATTGAGGAGGAAAATTGAACATTGAAATATTGAAATGTTTTATCAGAACAAACAATTGAGTTTTTACGTCTTTTATCTGAATTTTTATAAATTTTTAAACATGCTGTTTTCACTCGGTTTTGCAATCAGCAAAAACATCAGGGATTCTGCCTGTTGAGAACACAATGTAATCTGACACATTTGCTTGGCTGCTAATATTTCCTCCAGCCGCTGTCCTTTCTGTGCTGTCGGTGTAAAGAATTGTGATTGCCCTAGGCAGGACTTTGTACTTTTTTTTTTTTTTTTTTATCTGTATAGCCATTTAGCAAACATACAACTAAAGCCAACTGTTTTTATAATGTGTTTGTTGAAAAAAAATGTTTAGGAAACACAAGTAGGAAGCTGGTTCTTTTAACAGGAAAGTCTCAGCTCCAATAAGTGTATTTTTTTGTGACCCTGCCTTAAAATATAGACAGACTAAGCTTTGATCCCTCATATGTAATTTGTTCATAGAGGGGCTTTGAATGTAAAATCTCACACAGTTATTCACCAAATAAGAATTGTTAGGAATTCAAAGTGAATTTTAAATTTAGAGTGGCTTTGTCACCCCCTGACCACCAAAGAAAATAACATTTACAATTACAATTATTTTTATAGCACTAACATAGTCCACAGTGCAGTACAATAGATACACATTTAATTCTAACATGTATGACATACGGGAACAGTAGGTGAAGAGGACCCTGCCCAAACAAGCGTACAGTCTAAAGGATTTCATAAGGATAACATCGTTTATAAAATGCTCATAAAGACTGTTTTGGAAAAAAATTCTGAAATTCCAACTCAGTTAAAAGGTATCACAAAACACTACTTTGTCTTATCTTTTTTTTCGACACTTGACAAAAAGGTGTAACTACCGCTGTAAAGAGTTGTCAAGCACTCAGCTGTCGTGGTTACGCAGAATCCCGCGGACTGGTGGGATCCTCCATACAAATCAGTGTTCTACTCTACTATTTGCGAGAGTCCAGCACGAACGTTGGCTCCTGGCAGATGAAGCACCAGGAGCTGAAGTGAACCAGCAAGAAGACAATTGTGGCGGCCGTGAGGGAAAGGTTCAGCTAAGTAAACTCATCTTTCCCTCACCCAACGGTCATCTTACTGCAAGCGGCAAAGTCACAGAGTCCTAGTGACAGAGCCACTTAAAGGCCAAAATGGCCAACTCCGCTAGACAGCTATTCTTCCAGTTAAGCTACCTTTGTCCTTACATGAAATTCATGTTGAATTCCTAACATTTTTCACTTTAGTAAATAACCCTGTTAGATTCAAGGCTAAATAAACATGAAGAAGGTCTTGCTTAGGGGTTTCTTTTAAAGGTTATACATCAGATTTCAAAATCACTCATAAGGGCAAGCTAAAAAGCATAAACATATGCTGGCACTCAGACCTATAAACGGGTGCAGATATCGAGGTTAACCACCTATAAACAACCTCAAAATATAAATACAAAATCTAATGAATGATACCACACTCCAAAAAAGGGGTGTTTTATTTCATATTAAATACAAGATCAGAGACAATCCATAGTGTATTATTTCATACCATAAAGATTGTGCAATGGAAAAAACCTTAATTCATATTATGTTCAAGATCAAAGGCATAGTTCATGTTATGTACATAAATCAAAAAGCAATCTATAGTGCATCGTTTCATACCAGAAGGTTTATATATAAAGGACAAACAATATCCTAAATCATGACCATAACCTAGATGGATACTGTAATATGCATTTCAAATATTGTGAGTTCATATACTTAGGGGTTCCACCCACAAAAACATATATTTCTGTCAAGACCAAAGAATTCTTTAAAATTGTTCTTCTTGCCCCACTTTGGGTTAACTCTTTTAAGCTACTCAGAGGCCTCTTAAAAAAAAAAAGACAAAAGTTCTTTTGAAAAAAAAATAACGAGAAATAAAAAATGGAAAACACAAACAAAATATATTGCAGCCTTTAAAACCAGAAAACAACAAAAATAAAGTCAATCTGTAGGAGTACTCAAAAGGAAACAAAAATGATAAGTAATGGTAGCAAGATTGTGAATGTGGGTGTGAGTCCTTGTTGTAGTGGTAGTTTGCTGTCCAGAATCAATTTGTGCCAGCAGAGTTGTTAAGGATCCTTCGTAGGAGGTCTTCCTTAATGTGTGGATGATAGTTCCAGGTAGTGATGAGGCTGTATCTGTAGATGTGATCGGGATCCAGGTCACCAGGGAGGGCGAAATCAAGAAAGAGAGTAAGCGCTAAATAACAATAAGGCTGCAACCCTTAAAGGGGATCCCTGAAAAAAACCTTCAAATACAATAAGAATAAAAAACAAACAAAGATAAAGGTTGCGCCAAAATAGACAAATAAAAATATATATATAAAAGTCTTAGCTGAAAAGATCTTCTTAAGATCAAATAGTCTATAAAGTGCTTGTTCAGGAACAATGTCCTCGCTGTCCTTCCCCAGGGGGATCCAATATTATGAAACGATAAAACAGATAAAAAGACCAAATAGTGTAGTATGTCCAATATGGTACAAGAAATAATAAAAGAAGATGGTAATGCACTCACATGTATTAGAGCTATAGCTAGCTCTAGTATGAAAAGCGTATAGCGGTATGATCCCTGCTTATGGGATATGGTGCAGGCTTCTTCTTCCAAGGGTATATTCCACACTCAAATAAAATAAAAGAGAGACGACCAATAGTGCTCACTGGATAAAATAATATACATTAAATACATAAAAAGGTACTCACAAGAGTGGAGCAGGCAAATCGCTCCTTGACGACAGCGTTGATGGTATGATCCCCACCTCAGTATTGCTTGGAGTCCAGAAAGATAAAATGCCAGGTAAAAATAATAAAAAATATATAAGGTGTATTAAAAGATAATTGGCACAGTAAAAGGTGACCAAAAAATCTTTAATAAAATAAAATACACAATATAAGTATACTTATAGTTTGTATTTTATTCTATTAAAGATTTTTTGGTCACCTTTTACTGTGCCAATTATCTTTTAATACGCCTTATATATTTTTTATTATTTTTACATGGCATTTTATCTTTCTGGACTCCAAGCAAAAACAAACATACAAAATTAAGCCTTGCTCAAACCCCAACTTCTATATTATATACATTATGTATCTGATGAACCTTATAAGACTGAAATAAATGACCCAGATGTCCTATACATTAATTGGCCCTAAAAAAGCTTATTAAGAAATTAGAAAGTATTCTGAACTGGGGCCTAAAATGAGAACTGTGAGGTGGCTTGAAAATGAGAAAAGGGATATCCCGTATGCTCATTTCCATATTATGTGTGGCAGATTGAAAAGTTTAATAAATATTTTTTTATTTATGCTCTGTATCAGGTGGGATTTTGTGTTTGCATTTTTTGTTAATCCTTGAATGTGAATATTCCTTAACAGTATATTTGAGAATATACTTAAAACAATGGGGAGTTTTATGACCATTTCAACAACCTAGTTGTTGGTTATCCAAATACGGAATCTCTGGATCAACAGTTAACCTTCAACTTTCCATTATCTATAAAATCTACTTTTTTTTTCCTGCAAATCCTGTTTTACCAACAAAAGGAGCCACACCTGTATATGTTAACTCAGCTGTAATTACATCATGTTGTGTAGGGAACAGTTCAACGAGCCATGGCATCATATATATGAAAAGCATGGCTTCGAAAGCTTACAGAAGATAAAACCAGACATGTCCTTAACTAATATTCATGTTACAGACAGTTTTACCTAATGCATGATAAACCTTAAAAATCTAGTCTGGTGACTAATAACCTACTATTCATAAGGGGATTTAAGACATTTCTTGAAAATAAATGCATTTTTATTGTAATAATTTCAGGAAGCTCAAGGTGACAAACTAAGAAAAAAAAAAAAAAACTTGATTTTTTTATGTGTGTATGCTAATCACCTGACCACAACCATTACACACAGCCAGCACAGACCATGTCCTCACACAATGAGGATGCATAGAATGAGACACTCATATTTTTTTTCTTTGTGTATGCTAATCCCCCGACACTCAATGTTAGAATACGTTAAAGAACAATGTATGGCTAATTAAAAACTTTCAGTAAAAAATAAATCAATTAGGTCATATAATTTTAGGCATAATAAATGTAGATGTGTCAATAATTTAGCTTATATCTAAAATATACTGGAAACTAAAAGTGGGCCTTGAACTTTCCTGTGTAAATTGTCCAACAGGGCACTATGAATAAGGTCCCCCTACATTTACAGTTTACCTGTTAAAAAAATAAAAAAAATAAAGCATTTTACTTACCTGGAATCCAGCACCAGGTGAAACTCCCAGCACTTACCTCAATGCCCTTTCTAACATCACAGAGCTCTTTCCTGGTCCAATCACAAGCTGTTCCATAAAGAAGCCTGGGACTGCACCTTTTACAAACTTCAGTTAGCAAGCATGTATTCTGAGCCGGCGAGAGAAGTGAGGGAGGAAGAAGGGGGGGTGACTGGGAGGGGGATTTCATTTAAAAATGACTATACAATTAACAAGGGAGGCGTGAGGGGGCACCTACAGGGTGGGAGGGATGGGGCAGCTATATTCCCCTTGTAGGCGCTCTGCTTTCAAGTGGAAGATTATCACGTTTGTCACCAGCATTTTAATCTCCAATTAGTATGTTGTGATAAATCTTGGAGCCGCCTTTTAAATGCATGTCCAGAAAATAACTTGTGATTGAGGTAGACCATCGGGCTCACTGACTTGTTGGAGACTTGTATGTACATGAAACATTGGCACACATTGGGCTGCCGGCAGATATGGTGGAGGTTGCAAACACACTTTGACAACTGTCGGCCGTTTGAGATTTCCAATACATTTGAAGATTACAATTTAGAGGGATGAAATTAAAAGAGAATGGAGCTGCATATGGCATTAGTACATGGGTAATTCTCCACTGGAAACATCATTACTGTGTATATGGGATTTGAAGAAGTAAAGATGTCAGAACAGCCTTTATTCTTCTGAGTGCCCTGCGGTATACTGCGTCACGGTAGTAGGGTTATTTCCCAAACTGTCCATTTTCAAGAATTCAATTTAATGAAAAAAACAAAGGCACAAATAGACCAACTGTGACTATGGATAAGTTGGAGACAATTTCCAGATCAGCTTTGTTTGCCTCTGTTTTTATCATGCGATTTAACTCGTGAA
The DNA here is from genome assembly GCA_933207985.1 of Pelobates cultripes. NCBI lineage: Eukaryota > Metazoa > Chordata > Amphibia > Anura > Pelobatidae > Pelobates > Pelobates cultripes. Next base: position 264,437,802 of record OW240916.1, on the reverse strand, counting down.
AATTTGGATTTTCTATTTTTTTTTTTTTTTAATAACTCTTCGGGTTATTCTCTAAAATGAGAATTGAAAGTGAATTTCAAATTAAAGGTCAAAATAGCCAAATTGGAAAAATTCTGGAATCCAATCACTGTGGCCTTAAATTGGAAATTCACTTAGAATTCTCACTTTAGTAGATAGCCCTGCCTGGTATATTGACTCAAAACCTCTAAACAGTTAAGCAGTGAATTTCCATATGTAGGCCAAAATTGTTTCAAGAATCTTGCCAATTCCTCTCAAATACCGTATATTCCAACTTGGCATGTCAGTCTACAAATATAACTATTCAACGGATACACTCATTAAAAGCAACCATTGGCACATGTTAAATTACCAGTGAATTCACAATCCTTATTGCACAACACATCCAAATTGGTTATGTTTCACATGTTTGTAATAATTTATATCTATGTCCCTGCATATTGTCATTTAGCTGAACATAGATGGCAGCCTGTCTTTCGGAGATCTTATTAGATCTCTGTCTCTGTGTTGTCCTTCTTATGTATTCCAAGCAGTGAGAATCCGATTACTTGGTAATGGTTGTATTCATTGAACTAGCAATCTGCACAGTCAGCCTGATTTATGTACTATTCCCATAACTGTACTCTGGCGGCAAAAGGAGAAATACTATTTAGTGTCTCTTGTAAAAGGTTAATTAGTTAGTTTCTTTTGATTTCAATTAGTTTTTCTTTTACAGTTCGTGAATTAGTTTCAATTTAGCTGTTAGTGGTCTGAAATTTTACAGAAATGACTCACACATTGTTTTCAGCTGGTATGGACGAATCAAAATGTACAATTCCTTTTAATTTACACCCACACTAACCAATCCATTGGGGATTTACTTGTAGAGTCCTTTTCGTTAGATAAATCCTGGACAGATTGCTTTGTTCAGGTGTAGATTAAGCCTTTAAGGACCAAACTTCTGGAATAAAAGGGAATCATGACATGTCACACAGAGGCAGAGGAAGATTAGTTAAGTCCTTGGTTTTACAGCAAGTACATATAGTTTTGAATATGTGTATTTCAATTTGTACTTATTTTTTTTTTTTTTTTTTTATTGGAGACACCATTTGTATTAGATTTCAAACATACCTGTGTCTAAGCGGATGGTTTCCTACGCAGAGGCTTGTGTTTATTTGTTTCAAGCAATGATGTACATTAAATGTATATAGACTTTGCCAAATTTAAATTATCAAAGGCATAAAACTAGCGTGATAATGCAGCGTTCAGGCATTTGTAGTCAGGGTTTTACGACTATTGTATCGGCCGTTAATGGACAAGTTTCAGATGCATATTTTTTAAAAGCATGGACAAATGCGGTATTTATCAGTCTACATGTGGCAGCAATTAAATTATAAGCCAGATTGTAGCCAATGTGTATGCGCTGTCCCCTGCGCTAAATTGGACCAGGTCCAACCAGAATAAGGCAATGAACGCTTTAGGTCTATTCTGAACTTCGCAGTTTGCTCAAAGTGTAGTCACTTAATGGTAAGCCTGTGTAAGTTAATCACGTGGAATTAAATTGCGGTATATGGTAGCGAAGCCAGATTAATGGGCGGATATCCGTTCTGTGGGGCCCCTATAAAACCTATATTTGGGTCCTGCATTAAGTATATGCCGTTTTAGGCGTGTTCGTCCTATAATGCGTCAATCTGGCGCAGATTGTGACTAGTTATGTAATACAGGTAAAGAGATATATAGAAACAGGCTGGTGCAACTTTAAAAGGGTTCATTCTATAATGCGCAATCTGGTGTAAGCTGTAGCTAATGATGCAATACTGGTAAAGGAACATTTAAACAAACAAATTATATATAATGCACAAGGGCTCCCACATTAAAGAGAAGCGGCATGTTTGGCCCAAGCAGAGCAAACTTAATATAACAATGTGAGTCACTTCACTGGATGGGGCGATATGGCGCCCGGTGTGAGAAGTCTGTCCAGCACGGCTGTTTCAGCCTCCTAGATGGTATGTCCGCTAGCTTCCCTCTGGTATGGCTTTGCCTTAAGTTAGCACGGGGTAAATGTGCGCTTGGTGAGCTAGCTGTTCCGATCCGAGTCCCCGAGGCATCCCCAGTTATGGCAGGCCCCCTTCCCCTCCCCAAGGCTTGCGTCCGTGCCCGTGGTAAGTTCCACCGCGCTGTGGGCACTCAGGGACCGCAGCTGTCCAGCGTCCCCCCCCGTAGAGTCCGCCATGGCTCCAGCCTCCTGCACCTCCCCAGCTCCAGCAGAGTACCCCTAGAGCTCCAGCCCCAACTTGCCTCCGGTTTCCAGTATCGTACATGGCGTCGGCGCGCGCACCCCGGCCACCAGTCCGCCGGGGGGCCTGCGCACCCCAGCTCCACAGGGCTCACAGATTTGGGGGGCATATTCTCCGGACCACCACCAAATCCGAAGGTCGGGGCCGGCTCCCTGCCAACCGGTCCGCCGCCCAGAGGGGTCTAGTCGCAGGGCCCGCCATCCCGGGGGCCAGGGTGTCTCAGTGTGGGCTGCTGTCGCATTTGCGCGGGGCGCCCCTCGTGGCTGTGTGGGCGTGGAGCCGTGTCGGTCATTTTAGCTCCATGCGGGAAAGCGTCATGCACCGGGTAAGCCCCCATATGCAGCCTCCAAAGCTCGGACTCTTGAGCCGGGATCACCCGCCCGGCCGGGAGGGGGGGGAGCGGGGCCGGACCCAGACTCCTGCATGTCCCTTGCGTGTTGCGGTCCCCTCTCATGCTGTGTGCCTCAGGCCTCTGGGGCTTACTGTGCTCCGTTTATGCTGCCCGCTTGATGAGTGCCGCGGTACTTTGTGCCTGGGTTCATTACTTCCTGGCTGCCTGTCTTCTCGTCGGTAGTTAGTCCCTATGTATTTTTTTCTTAAGGGTTCTTTAAGCACCAAAACCACTACAGCAAGGTTTTAAACCATTTTCAAATAGCCTAACAGTTGGGTCTACCAGGTGCCCGAGGTCCAGCCTCCTGTTCAGATATCACTAAAGCAGAAGTCTCTACTGCCTCATTGGTGAAACCAGTTCCATTCATCTTTGCCTTGGCAGGTGGGCATCCCCTCCCATTGGAGCAACTAAATATCCTCCATTTGTTTAAATATGAATATGGATTTGGGAAGAGCACAGGTACGTATTGTTTTTCTTTGGTTGTAAAATTAAAACCGAATTGCAAAATAAAAGCCAAAGTAACCAGTATGGCAAAACCGCATAATTGGATTATTTTGCCAGCTCAGCTGTTTTGGTGTAAATTTTGTAGTCTAACTCTTGGTTCACTAACATTCACTGTTAAGTGAATAATCCTTTTAGGTTGTGGAGCTGTAATATGTATTATGTCATATAACACCCATATATATATTTGTTTTAAGATTGTGCTGTAGGTAGGTAACTAGCAAATCTCAGCCCAGACTATTTTAGAAGCAATCTTCAAATCACAGGCAGGCGATTTACTTAAAATGATATAAACTAAATTGATATGACATGTACATCTTCCAAAGCATGACATTTCTGGTTGTCTGTTCACAGCTATTAATCACATCTGTATCTCTGGTTACTATGCCAGCAAAGTGAGGAATCCTTTTGAAGAGATTTATGATACTGTATACTCACAAGCTGAAAGAGGCTACTCACACACACACAGTCTTTGGTTTCTTACTTTTGTTCTGCTTGCTATGTTTTAATATATATATCTATTAGTGCTAGACAGGGATTATGTAGTACCCATTAACCAGTGTTTGCGTAGTGCCTCCCCAGTGTTATGAAATTCAATCATGGATAATAACAAAGATTACTCTGGTTTCCAAGTGCATCCTGGAGATGTTACCTTAGTCCAACATCCAGGGGATGTTACAATTACCCAATGTAATGGTACTCCTTTTATCTACCTTGGAAGGATGAAAGGCTGAGGAAGCCCTGCCAGGGTTGGAAACCCAAGGGTTGAACAGATTCTACTGATGATGCATTAGCCCACTGAGCTATCTCACCAGCCTTAGAATGAAAACAAAACAGTGTCGGTGGGCAGATGTGCAGGGAAAATGCATAAAAGCTTGAACATATTGAGCTTGAGTAATATTTCAACCTTGATTGCCATTACTTTAGCAGCAGAAGAGGTAGCCATTTCTGTCTTTCACACACATTTTGTCTAGTGCTGCACATTTTAACCACCAAAAGGTAGCAATGTATTAACATAGAAAATCTGTTCAGTGACCTTAAAGGGATACTATAGGCACCAAAATAACTTTAGTTTAATTAATCAGTTTTGGTATATAAATCATGTGTATCGTGACTTGCACAACTTACATGAAAAAAGGGTTTTAGTATCAATCACAGTGTGTTTACTTTAGAAGGTTTTATCTCCTGTTCTGTAAATTAAACTCTAATTGTAAAAATGTAGATGAATGGATGTTCATGTAGAATCTTCTTAATTTCTTCTTATCTTCAGTTGATTGATATATATACGTCTTTTGTATATATATTCTTGGGCCAAATGCTCGCCACAATAATATATGTCTATATTATTGAAAAGTACTAATACGCAATCTGACTTACGGTTTCTTCAGGTTTATTCTTTGTTACGGATACATAATAAAACATAATAAATGATGTTACAGGATAATGGACATTCAACAGCAGATGGTAATTGCTGGACTTCTGATGGGAGAGTTACATCGTTGTACAGAGCCAAGAGCCAAGCCAAGACTCAAACCAAGACTGAGAGACCTCGTGTCCCTCTGTTACTATATAGAAGTGCTAATACTAACGTCAGCATATAACTCTAGCCATATAAGGACAAAACCCCCAAATCCACATTCCAGAGCTCTCGGACAAAGAAAGCCTTGTGACTTATTGATACCATCTGTTACTTATGTCAATCCACACATCCATATATATAATCAATAGAAACATAGAATATGCAATATTCTACATTCCCTCTGTTTATGGTTTGTTTTAAAACCATAACACAATGTCACTAACCTGTCCATTCATACATCACTTGTATCACATTCATTGAGCATAGAACAGAATGTAGTCACAACTTTCTATTATATGAGAGTTCTTAGAAGGTCGAGTTTCTATCCCTCATACTGCTTACTTTACTTCAAACTCCCTTTGTTTCAGCTATGTATTGATATCCATATCCATATTACATCATAACTACTTGAACATAATATATACATATATATAACAATAATAAATGAATAAAATAAAATATTTACAAATGTTGATCCAATAAACAATAAAGCAATCAGAAAGATCTACCTGCTCAGGTACAGTCATGTCTTTGTAGATAACAAAATTAAGATGATAACTTTCTAAATAATAACTGTGTATCACTACCATATTGCTACAGATACATATAAAAGTATTTTCATTCTCAATACTTGATATTACTTAAGTACCAATAAATGTATTACTATAATATCCTGTCCAATTAGATTTCCATGAATCATATGGTTTCTAGCAACCTTAAAATCTTTAGGTCATTTGTATTCATGAATTACATTCCTATACCATTAATACCACCTAGTGATGATTGTATCAGTACTTTACAATCATAGTATTTAATTTGTATATTCAGTAGGCTCTCACTACCTGAAATATACCAACACTACTTATAAGTCTCATTCAAAGGATGTGTTATCAACCATGAAGTTCTATAATAATTCTTCAAATAATGTTCATGGTGTTAACAATACTTATTGTTCTAGAAATTCTTCACCCAGAAATCTTTCTATCATAGATTTGATTTTGTTCACATAATTATAATTTTCACTAAAATTCCACCCTGTAGTAACAAACTTTAAATTCAATAGAAACATAGTTTACTTTAAAAGAACTTGGAAAGAACAATTTAAATTCATTAGCATCACTCTCTTCATTAGCATTGTGATGACTTATTAATGTAATACATCTTAAAAGCAGGATTGTCCTAATGTTCTGACCAATCCATATTCCTTAGTACACTTCAACTGACTAAAATAAAATAAAATAAAACAAAAATAAACTTGGGGTCATACTGCCCAGAAACTCTTATTCCTAGTCTGTGTCTTACAAACTCAGGGAAATCTTAACAACGTATTCATTGGATATCACCATATCCAGAAACCTATTCTCCCTAGTCCATACCTTTATAGACTTAGGTCAAATATAATTGTGTACTATACTCTTTCCATTCAATTCAATTCCTCTTGGATCTCTGAACTCTTATATATCCAAGGCATTCTTAATGTATATAATTACTTAATATTAATCAATATAAATTATCCTTCCTTAGTTTGCTTCCTTTTGTTACCATAGTTTGTTTTACTTCACCTCAATATAAACAAATTACTCATTATAGTTAATCTATGAAATACTATTGAACTCAATCTTTGTAGTATTAAGTAACCATGATCCTTATTTTATCAACTTCATATTTTATCTTCCTCTGATACTTCTCATTCTATGTATAGGTAATAATGTAATAGTTCTCTTCATAATACTATCCTTTCGTAATTTTACTCCATGTGTTATACAGTTATAAGTAGTCTCTCTTGGTATTAATACTCATAACCGTTAAATAACTTTTCATTGTCTGTTTTCTTCTTCATTAATATTTAGGAATATATATGTATGTTAGTGTCAATCTTTTATTTATTTGTAAGTCTGTTAATCTTCTGAATCGAATGAACTCTGTAGAATCTTCCATCACAGTTTGCCGATCCGATGAAAAGTCTCTTTCCAACAGTCGATGTCCAGTTGTCTGAAGGAATGCTTTCCTGATTTATTGCCACAAGGATCTGTCACGCTTTACCAGTTCAGTTATTTCTGTCTATTTCGTTGCTTCATCCACACAGCTGCGCAGTTCTGGACGCTTGATTCTGGAAATTTGCCAATCTCTGCCACGTGCTTGCTTCTAGAATTCACGTTGTATCTTGTGCTTTTTGTCTCAGTTGTAGAAAATAGTCTTGTACAGTCTTTATGATTTGAAAACTCTATTTTTCTTACAAACACAGTTCTTCTATGATTCAGTCTAGATTCTTTTTTTCTCTTCAAGTTTGTTTTCCCAGTTCCAAAATAGCTTTGTAACTCGATTCTTCTCTCTCCCCCCTTGAAGTGGGAACAAAACTTGAATAGAAGACTGGCTGGCTAACCAATGTAAAAATGTAGATGAATGGATGTTCATGTAGAATCTTCTTAATTTCTTCTTATCTTCAGTTGATTGATATATATACGTCTTTTGTATATATATTATTGGGCCAAATGCTTGCCACAATAATATATGTCTATATTATTGAAAAGTACTAATACGCAATCTGACTTACGGTTTCTTCAGGTTTATTCTTTGTTACGGATACATAATAAAACATAATAAATGATGTTACAGGATAATGGACAGTCAACAGCAGATGGTAATTGCTGGACTTCTGATGGGAGAGTTACATCATTGTACAGAGCCAAGAGCCAAGCCAAGACTCAAACCAAGACTGAGAGACCTCGTGTCCCTCTGTTACTATATAGAAGTGCTAATACTAACGTCAGCATATAACTCTAGCCATATAAGGACAAAACCCCCGAATCCACATTCCAGAGCTCTCGGACAAAGAAAGCCTTGTGACTTATTGATACCATCTGTTACTTATGTCAATCCACACATCCATATATATAATCAATAGAAACATAGAATATGCAATATTCTACACTAATCATAAATATAAAACTCATGTAGGCTCTAGCGGGCTATTAACAGAGTGGGAGATAAATTCTAAATTAAACACACCGTGCCGTAAAGGAATTTTAAACATTAGATCTCTCTTTATGGTAATGTGTAGGGCATGCATGTCAAACTCGCGGCCCGCGGGCCACATGCAGCCCACAACTAATATGTTTGCGGCTCACGGGCTGCGGCGAGGGAGCGCTGAGTGTAAGCTCTTCCTACTCAGCTCCCCACAGTGATGCCGGGAGCCGGAATATGATGTCACTCCAGCTCCCGGCATCACTCTGCAGCGTGCGAGCTGAGCAGGGAGAGCTTACACTCAGCGCTCACTCGCTGCCTGTATGCTCCCAGCCTGCACGCCCGCCTGCCCAGCAGCCCCACTAGACCCTAAGTAAGAAATTCACCCAGCTCTCCCAAGGGAAGGGAGGCTTGGTGGATTTAAATTAAAAAAATGAGTTTTGAGAGGGGGGGAGGGGAATGTGTGTTTGGGTGTGCATGGGTGTCTGTGTCTATGGCTGGCTGTGTGCATGGCTGTTTGTATGGTTGTCTGTGTCCATGGCTGTCGCCATATCTGTGTGTATGTGTATGGATGTCTGTGTGTGTGTGTCTGAGTGATTGTGTGTTTCTGTGAGTGAGTGAGTGTGTCTGTGAGGGAGCTTGTGTGTGTCTGTCAGTAAATGTGTGTGTCTGTGAGTGTATGTGTGTGTCGGAGTGATTCTGTGTGAATGTCAGTGAGTGTGTGTGAGGGCTTCAAGGAGTAACGGGAGGATCCACTTTTTTTAGGGTGCAGATGGGGCCATTGGGGGTATACCAGAGGCCGAACTCCGGACACTGCTTGTTGTGTAATGTTTTTTTGTTTGTTTTTAAACAGGGGCAGGGGTTTAGTAGACGTGGGGACTGGGATTTAGTAGACGAGAGGAGGTCTGCGGCTTAGTAGACGAGGGGAGGGCTGCAGCTTAGTAGACGAGGGGGGCTGCGGCTTAGTAGACGAGGGAGGGGTTTCGGCTTAGTAGACGAGGGGGGCTGGGGTTTAGTAGACATGGGACAGGGGGTTTAGTAGAGGGGGTCCCTATTTTTTTTTATACTGTACTTTTCAAAATAAACCTAAGTTTCTATGAAAATTTTAGTTTTTGTATTTTTGGCCGCCCACATAAACCTAAACCTAAACTTGTTTCTTTGGCCCTTGCTAACCTTTGAGTTTGACATTCTTGGTGTATTGAGACTGTGTAGGTAACATGTAGAGGAGGTGTGACTATGGCTGTATAAACAAAGTTATTTTAACTCAGTGAGCAGTGAGACTACAGGGACGTGATCTATACACCAAAACAACTCAAGCTAAATGTGTTTTGATGCTTATAGTGTTCCTTTAAATAAATGGAATTCTTATAAGATAACTGGCAAACCTGAAGTCTCAGTTGTGATCCACAGGATTTAGTTATGAAAGCTGATGAGCTGAGCTGATTGCCAGGCATAGTTTTGCCCTTTGGGTCGGTTTGTGCACTTCTCTAGACAAAACTAAGTTTCTGATTTAGTTATAAGATATATTGCATTTGCTTGCGATTGCCAAGGAATTCCTGCTTTCATAGGAAAAGGAAAATGTTTTCGGTTACTCACCCAATGCTGTTCGCACGTAGGCAAAGAAGTCTACAATTATAAAATGTAATGCAGATGCTGTGCGATATTTTGTTTGAACATACCGGTATATACATTTATATATAATAACGAATATTGAGAACATGATGTGTTCATAATTTTACATAACTGGATATAGGGTCTATATCGAACAAAATTTTTATTTTTTTATTATTCATTCTCCCGTCATAACAAGGCAAAGAGACTATGGAGGGTAAAAACAGCAAGCGCTTTCCACACTAAGAAATGTGAATTCATGTTGTACAAACGTTATCCAGTCATATAAGTAATGGGTTGTATTGTTAAAGGGACATTCCAGAAACCTAAATCATTTACTGAAAAATTAACTAGTTCTGTTACTTGCTGGTTGTTTAGCTCAATGGAGCTAAACTTATGAGGCAGCACCTGCCTTGAAAAGACTTCTTATTGAACTGCTTTGGAAAGTCTGTGATTGAGAAGCCACAGAAAGTCTGGGGAGGGGAGGTCTTGCAGAGGCTTCAGACAAGAGAGATGCTGCTTTTTCAAGATGTTTTTATACATACCCGAATGAAAATATTTCTTTTCATTGGAGGATATCTACTAAACGGACACTTTTTAAAAATAAAGAGAATCAATACAGTAAAGGGGAAGAGTGTATTTAAAAGAAGAAAACCTACCTCAGCAAGAGGACATAGTCTTAAATTAGAGGGAGAAAAAGTTTAAAAATGATACCAGGAAGAATTACTTTACAGAGAGGGTAGCAGATGCATGGAATAGCCTTCCAGCTGAAGTGGTAGATGTTAACACAGTAAAGGAGTTTAAGCATGCGTGGGATAGGCATAAGGCTATCCTAGCTATAAGATAAGGCTAGGGACTAACGAAAGTATTTAGAAAATTGGGCAGACTAGATGGGCCGAATGGTTCTTATCTGCGGTCACATTCTATGTTTCTATGTTTTGTTTTGTTTAAAGTAAACATATAGCGAGCAGATAGGAAAACTTACAAAGGGCATTCAAAAAGGGTAAAGGTTGGGTGAGGTCGAACGTAATGTTAACCTGGTCCACCCGAACGAAGCTCCAATATAACCAGACCTGGTTCCATAATCTCAATTGCCAAGGGGACCTAGGTAGGAATTCTCAGTGGGGGCAGTCCTGACTTAAAAAAAAAACCCAGACAGATTTGTTAAAAAGGTTATAGTAACCCTTTAATAACAATGTCTTCATTTGTGCATAATGTCTACACATAATACAACATACAGTTTCACTTAATGTGTTCTATACAGGACTTTGCAATTTGAATATAATTCCTACTGTGCTGTGAATGGTTTAAACTGAGCCCTCTGTACCTACTCCTGCCTTAATGACTATAGATGTAGCCATAACATCCCTCCTTTGAAACTTGCTTACTTTGCGAGAGGAGGGAAGAGCTGCCATTCTACAGAGGGACAGAATGGAACCTTGTCAAAGTGGTTTAGATATCTCTACAGCGTGAAATTCAATTCTGGATCATAAACGAGCATAACTAGGGCTTCATGGGTCACTTTCCTTTTGCTTTGTTTTGCAATCTCAAATGGAAGTTAACTCATGTATACATATTAACAGAAGAGAATGAGTTAAAGGGACACTATAGTCACCTGAACAACTTTAGTTTAATGAAGCAGTTTTGGTGTATAGAACATGCCCCTGCAGCCTCACTGTTCACTCCTCTGCCATTTAGGAGTTAAATCCCTTTGTTTATGAACCCTAGTCACACCTCCCTGCATGTGACTTGCACAGCCTTCCATAAACACTTCCTGTAAAGAGAGCCCTATTTAGGCTTTCTTTATTGCAAGTTCTGTTTAATTAAGATTTTCTTATCCCCTGCTATGTTAATAGCTTGCTAGACCCTGCAAGAGCCTCCTGTATGTGATTAAAGTTCAATTTAGAGATTGAGATACAAATATTTAAGGTAAATTACATCTGTTTGAAAGTGAAACCAGTTTTTTTTTCATACAGGCTCTGTCAATCATAGCCAGGGGAGGTGTGGCTAGGTCTGCATAAACAGAAACAAAGTGATTTAACTCATAAATGACAGTGAATTGAGCAGTGAAATTGCAGGGGAATGATCTATACACTAAACTGCTTTATTTAGCTAAAGTAATTTAGGTGACTATAGTGTTCCTTTAATATCACTGATACCCTGCATTAAATGTCTGTATTCTGGAAAATGCTTTGTAAGTTCTTATGACCTAAATCCATAAAGTGATTGAGAACATTGTTCTGTGTGCCAGTACATTTGTACTACTAGTCCAACATTTGGCACTGCAGTGGGGCAAATTTTAATTTCCTACTCACTTGACAAGCATGTAGTTTTGACTAAATATACTATTAATCGTGTATTTGTTTTAGTTTGTTGTGTCCCAAGTTCTAATGAAAACATTCCATCTGTCTGGCATAAACTCCCATTTGTAAATTGACTGACCCCAAATGATACCTCATGTAGTAGCACGCGTTTGTACTATCTAATTTTACATTGGGTTACATAAGGTCATGTCTGCCTTCCATTTCATTATAACAAAGAAACATTCGGATGATCGTTTGCACAATTTTTGTCCTACCATTTCATGGAACATACATTCTTGGAAATATGAACATCTGAGAGTCATATATTTTTAGGGCAAACTGACAAGTATCTTAATTAACCAAGGCAAGGGTGAATAGCCATGTATCCAGTGAGAGAGCATAAGGTTCTAATGCGATTTTACATTATTTCCTATGTATGTAGTGTTTATAATAGTTCGTTGCGTTCATGAATTCTGCAAACACTTATGCTGCAGAAACATATTACACATTCACCAAATCATAACACGTCATTTTTACTACTTTTTCATTGAGATAACAGCAAATTTTAGTTAGACATGGATGGACGCCACAGGTACAGAGAGCACGAGGAACTCAAACGTGAAGAAAGGGCCTTTATATTCCAGTAGCAGAATGTATCAGTCTTTTCTTTACTGGTGAGTTCCTGGTTTCTTGTGTGTCTACTGCGACTCAGCTATATCCACTCTGTACATATCCTTAGCAACAAGAACCTTCCAGGTCTCTAAACTTTAATGATACTTTAATCAGTCCTGTTAAGGGAACGAGTCAGCCCCACAGTGACACTTTCAAATTCCGTACAAACGCTTACATGGAGTAAAATATCCTGGAAATATACTTCTTAGCATGATATTTTCCATAACTCAGTCAAGACTGATTCGTTTAAATTCACCAGGGGGAATGTTTGCACTTCGTAGTTTAATGTTTTCTAGGATATGCTATGTTACCTCCTAGTAAGATATACCCTGCATGCGCTGAAGACCGCCCGAGTGAGAGAGAACAGACCACAGACAGTCACAAATGCTAAAGTGGAGACAGCAACTTCTCTTCCTTTGTTACCCCGGCAACTTGTAATCTGAGTGCACAATATAGACATGGAAAATTACCAAAGAATAAAGGAAAAACACTAGGCACAAAATATAGAAATCCTTGATATAACAACAAATGTAATTTGGATACATGTATCCACTGATAAAATTGAAAAATAATAATATAAATAAATAAATATATATATGTTTGAAACCATTGTAATAAATAATTAGCCTTAAATAACATTTGTAATATTAAATAAAAAATGTACTAAATATTTAGACACAGCTTTTATGATATATTTTTTGTAATAACTGAATTACCATTAATTGTTTTATTATGTTGCAGCATATATTGATATAGACTACACAGCCATATTAGGGTTTAAATTCCCTCCCCAGCCTCCCACGGTGACATTATTGTAAACATTTTGAGGTGAGCAAAAGTCTGACCTAGAAAAAGGCTACTGAAAACACTACAAGCACCCCTACGGAGCTCTATCTAAGCTAAGCTGGGTGATGCAAGGCTTAAATCATTTGTTGAGAGTGATCAGTCTTGAAGGGGCTTCCAACTCTCCTGTAGCTTTAGGGGAGGTCGAAGCGGGAACAGACATACCTAATTCAAGCCATTCTAAGACAATTTGACAATATGTGCTGTCGTGGTTATGGTACTTGTATTATGCTTGTTGGGAAGGAATGGATTAATAAAAACTGCAGATGAATATTTTAGTATAGTATTATGAGTTTAGTTTACAAATGTATTTCCTCAAGGCAACATACACATGACTTTGAAAATCTTGTGGTTCATTATAAATTAATTGATTTAAAAGTAGTCTAAATGCACTTTAAATAGATGTAAACAAACATGCTTTCCTTATCCTGCCTCTGCCTCCCAACACGGACTATGCAGCTCTATGAAAGCTGTGTTCCTTTAACAGAGGCTGTGGGTGTTCAAACTTTCAGCAGAGGTCATTCCGTCAAATTAGTGAAGAAAATCAGAATAACATAAACAGTGTCCCTCACTCTGGGAAGCAGAAGAGTAAATGTTGCCACACGAGTCTGTTCCCATGTTTTGTATAGAAGCATTTCCAGACAATGATATAAACTTTAAAAAGCGTGATTTGCAAGGAATGTATACATTTAAAAACGTAGTGTTTCACAATTTCAAGAAATCTTTAAACTTAATATTTGCTGCAAAAAAAATTATAATAAAATACAGTTTATTGTGTCTTTAAGTCACTATCACAAGATGTTGAAAAAGTTTCGTTTTTTTTTCACTTTTGGTTAAGATCAGGTTTTACAGAACCTGTAACTCACTGTTTTTTGATGGTGTACCAGAGAAATCCCGAAGAAGATTATCTGAATCTACTGTTCCTTGCTTAAGTACATACATCTCCTGAAAATCTCAATTGTTGGCTTGATGTGTGCGCTAATAACCTAAATTCTGAATCTAGTCTTGAGAATCTGTAGTGAAAAGATGACATTAAAAAAGTTAACCAAATGTACACAAAGAGTCTGTGTCTGTGTCCTCATGGCTTCCAGTTTTCCCTAGTCTCCCCGTGACCCCTAGTCTCCCAGTGTCTCCCACATTAACAAACACACTAACAAACACACACACTCACATTAACACATTTTTTTTAATTTAACCCCCCCCCCCTCCTTACCTTTGGGAATGCTGGGGGCGGGGGGTTCTCTATCTCCCTGATGGTCCAGTGGCTGCGGGCGGCGCTGGGCTGGGCGGGCGGCTGGCGAGGGAGCTCTTCCTCTGAGCTCTTGCTCAGCTCCCTCGCGCGCCGCAGAGTGAGGCTGGGAGCTGGAATAAGACGTCATATTCCGGCTCCCAGCCTCACTCTGTGGCACGCGAGGGAGCTGAGCGGACAGCTCAGAGGAAGAGCTCCCTCGCCAGCCGCCCGCTTGGCATGTCTCTTAGCCGCAAGGCTAACAAGGCATTTGCCCTGGGCATTTGGGGGCGGCGTTTTTTGCCGCCCCCTGAAAAATGCCGCCCAAGGCAAATGCCTTGTTTGCCTCGCGGCTAAAACGCCCCTGCTGTGTGGCCTGAAACATTAACCATACGTGGCCAGCTTGTCTTGAATAAAATCACACACACATATATATATATATATATATATATATATATAAGACATACTGTATGTATGCAGTAACAAAAAAAAACACTTTCTATATCTAGATGTCTATATATTTACAATAATATTATATGCATATGTGTATAAATAGGACACTCAAAACACATTTATTAATTAACTTGCAGTACTTTTTTAATTGCATGTTTTTTTAATTTTGTTTTAACTGTGAAAATCTACTGTATTTAAATAATAAAGGTTTTACACCTGCCACAGCTGGAACAGTTATTGGCAAGGTGTTAAGCTATACTTAATATATATTTGCTGATTTATGTAAACTGACAGTGAGCAATACCAATCTGGGAGAGAAGCCAGAGGGAACAGCTATTATTTGATAAGGTGAGTAATACAAACATATACTCATAATAATTTCACTTATCTCATAAACCGTAAAGTGGGTGGTAAGCCAGCGGGAGAAACTGCATAGCATTCGTGCCATAAAAAAAATAAATATTGCTTTTTATTTTCTCAAATTCCAAGACAGGACTTACAGTAACACATTCTGCCTATACTATGTGAATCAAAAAGGCCTTCTTAGCCAACATTATATTTATATTAGGGTGACTAGAGGCCCATATTTTAGGAATGCTTCAAGGCTACATTACAGTGCAGTTACATAAAATATGTCCTGATAGTGTACTAATCCAAATGTTGCCAATGGAACAACCAACAGTTTTTTGGGAGGAATGTTCTCTGTAGGGGCCGGATGGGAACAACTTGTGGGATCCGTATGTGGAAACAAAGAATGGATGATAGTGGAATAAATCCAATAAAAATCCATATTTCTATTTTTTTTTTACTTATACTTGGTGTATATTGCAATTAAAACTGAGGGGAATTTTTTTCTCATTTTTAATCTTTTCTTCCTATTTACCATTGCATTATGTATACATATAGGATTTCAAAAGAAAACCCTAATTCTTCTTTAAAAATGATACGTAACTTGTATGGGTGCACTCAAACAGAAAGGGGGTGGGGGGTCGTGGTAGAATGAATGACATCACAAATCACTTCAGTGCTGATACTGCCAGGGCACACGTTGCATTGGATGAAGAGACACAAACAATGAAGGTTATATGGAAAACATGTTGTTTTCTAAGTAGTGATGAAAAAGATGTAAAAGGGACAAAGTCACTGATGGCATGTGGTGGCTGGCTGTACTGGTTTCCATGGTGACTGCCTCATTTTTAGTATTTAAGACCACTGTTCAGAGCACAACACATTTTATACATAACTCCTATTGTTTTCATTTCTCAACTTTTACATATTTTATTAAATTACAGAAAACAGAGACATTCAGTTCCGGGTTATGGGTGGAGTTCTACACTTACCTTTATATTTCTAAACTCACATTTTTTATTTTAAATATAGGGGATACGTAAACATTATATCAAAATTATTAGGAAACAATTTACACCTTTTACATCATTGAACTAAACATTGGAAATCACATTAACTTGTGTTACTCTTTTTATCATGCAATGCTCTAGATACCTTTAAGTTTAAAAGATTTACAAATTGCATCATAATCCAGTTCTAACAAGGCAAAACCAAGGCAAACCTTGCAAATAAAGAGGAAAAATGTAAACATTGTTTAATTTCACTTCCTCTAGATTCCAAGCATCCAAGCATTGTCCTCGTCAAGCTATTGCTCCTGGCAACATTTGTAATAGTTTATCTAATTTGTTATTCAATTCTCCCCTTTATAATATTGTAAAGTGTAATAAACTGGCGCTATATAACGGACAATAATAATAATTTCTCCCTTTTCTCTGTATGCATTCTCCATGCTGACTGCTTGGTGCAAAGGACAGAGTTTATAACAATGACTGACAGGGAGCTAAGATGGTGGAACCCAACTACATAAAAAAGCGATGTGGATTTATACATTTTATTTTATTTTTCACACCTCACAAATACATATTTGCTAAATATAGGGGTTAGTAAACATGCTATTAAAAATCACGTGACAGTTGTATGCGCCTTTCTACTTAATTAAAAATTAGAATTTGTTATATTATTGCATTTTCCACATCCCTAGAGATTGGGATGGATTGAAAGCAAGGTGTTCTTTATTGTAAATAAAGCAAGTAAAGCCGTTTCAGATTTATAAGGCAAATCTCATGTATAGACCGTTTTCATTCTCTGTCAAACATCTTGAGGTGATCAAATTTTGCTTCTTCTGAGTGAACCCCTGCAGTGGCAGCTGTGGAAACTGCTTGAGACAACATTCTATTACAATAAATCTACCTGCTACATCGACTTACCACTGTATGTAATTGTGAAGCTACATTGAAACAAATTTAATAGTCTTGTCACCTAGGTGAATAACAGATGTTGAATGTCATCAATGCATTAGTGACCTCTAGGTGCAGATCTGCCACTCACCCTGACAGTAATTACAACTGGATCTCCCAATGAACCATTTCAAGCAATGCTGCTAATCAGATATTTAATATTGGAAGGGACAGTCTAAGCACCAAAACAAATGTGGCTTATTGTTACGTTTAGTCCCTGCGGGTGCATATTTCCCTGAAAGATTTGGCAGTGTTCACCTGTTTGGATTAACATTTTATCACAATCTGCTTCTATACGCGCACCTGCTCGTTTGTCTTGTCTGTATAGTCACAAAACACCATTGTATCAAAGATATTCTAGCAAAAATCTCGAGAGTAATGACAGCTTTTTGCCTTGGCAAGATTTATGTGCTGGAATTCTGACATTGATACGATCTTCAAAGAACTTTGGTGACAACAGTGGAAAAAGCGCCTACTTCGCTCACCACAGAGCCAGGGATTAAATGCACCTAGCTCAACTCTCCAATGCCTTTATCATTAAAATAGTAGAAACTTTTATCTAATAACTTTATGAGAAGTGGAATATACTTTTATTTGTGTGAGTACATTTTTTTGTTATTTTACCTATGCCTATTTTTTTAGTACTGTTAATAATTTAACACCATTGACATTATATCTCACTATAAATGATATTTACTAGAAGCTGGGTCCTGGCCATAGTCCTGTCTTTTTCAATAGAATCCTGGCTTTATCTACACCATCCACCACAATCAACATAAATGTTAAGGTTTAAAAGTGATGCTTCCAGCTTCTCACTCTTATTTTCAAGCTTTATCCTGTTCCACAGCAGCTTCCTATTCTGGTACAAAAGCATACTGTGCGACCCACCAAAAAACACCGAATGATTTAGCACTTCTTGTCTGTATAAGTAACATTTATTTTCCATGATCACATTAAGAGGACAATTTCTGGCATCATATTCTCTCTTGTAACTGCAGATTCTGTTTTATATAGGCGTCACTACCCCACAACCACCATCTTGTTTCTCTACCAAGAGCGGACCTGCAGGACTTATACACTGTGCTTTTCTGTTACCTGTTCTTAGAAGGTATATCACGTCTGGACCTTATTTATTTATTTATTTATTTATTCTGTATCTACGTTACTTGGGGCTTGCACTATCCAATTTTGGCTCGATTACCAGATAAATTTATGAGTTATCCCTGTGGAAATCGAGCTTCTGTTTAATCATCCTTGTGCGGTGCCATTGGTCATTCCCTCTCCTAACCCCTGGCCCCAAGGGGTTATCATACCCCACCCAGCATATCCTTTCTATCCCAGGAAGTGGAACATCAATTAGTTCCCCATCATGCCCAGGTGATTTAGAATATACTCAGATATACTGACACCTTAAAAAGTATTTATAAAATAAAGTGCAAACAAGGCAGAATACAACAAACTGAACGTGTTACAAGATTCAGAAATCCTCACAAGTACTGTTAATGTGTTTATTAGTGGTGCTTGACTTCCTCCTACCTCCCCCTAAACCTTACCCAGTGTGGTTATTTTTAAAAGCCCAATAGGGTTGCCCTCTGTGTGTAATGAACCTATACAACCTGAACAGGGGCCCAGTTTATAATGGTCGGAGGGTCAGATTCCTTCTGGGAAGAGACATTGGCAGAAGGAATAGGAAATGCAACACCTAAGGCAGACACTGAACATAGAGATAGCTGATGACAGACATAGGGGGAGGTGAAGGTAAAATGATTATTCATGATTTCTATGTACTTTTGTCAACCTTGTGGCCAAGTCTGGATAGAAAGACTTCCAATGAGCTTGTCCTCTACATTACAGGTCTGGATTTTCTTTTAAGTGTGGAATTAGGTGACATGATTTCTTATCACTTTTATTGGCAACTTATTGTATTCTATTTCTGCCTTTATATTATTTTGTTTATTTTTTTTACTGCTTTCTTTTCTATATTATGTTTGCATCTATCTTTGCTTATTTCCGACTGTCTGTGTACGGGAGTTAATTGCTCTGGGATTTATGTTTGTGAGGTTTAATCCTAACTTTCAACCAGATAGATTTTCCACATTATATGTTTCCTTTTACCACTTATGTTGCAGATAGAGATTTTGGTTTCTTCCCGAATATGTTTTGGACTTTCTCTCCAATCAGTTTATACCTCCCACAATCAGGATATGTTGGATGTTGGCACAGATCCTTTGCCTTTGACTCTTCAAATCCAGAAATGTCCCTAGCTCTCTTTCAGTTATCAGCATGTCTTGCAATGCTACATATCATGCTTAGATTTTTTCAATATATAAAGATACAGTCAGGTCCATAAATATTGGGACATCGACACAATTCTAATCTTTTTGGCTCTATACACCAACACAATGGGTTTGGAATGAAACAAGCAAGATGTGCTTTAACTGCTGATTTTCAGCTTTAATTTGAGGGTATTTACAGTCAATTACAGCCTGAAGTCTGGAACGCGTAGACATCACCAGACGCTGGGTTTCATCCCTGGTGATGCTCGTCAGGCCTCTACTGCAACTGTCTTCAGTTCCTGCTTGTTCTTGGGGCATTTTCCCTTCAGTTTTGTCTTCACCAAGTGAAATGCATGCTCAATCGGATTCAGGTCAGGTGATTGACTTGGCCATTGCATAACATTCCACTTATTTCCCTCTACTCTTTGGTTGCTTTTGCAGTATGCTTCGGGTCATTGTCCATCCGCACTGTGAAGCGCAGTCCAATGAGTTCTGAAGCATTTGGCTGAATATGAGCAGATAATATTGCCTGAAACACTTCAGAATTCATCCTGCTGCTTTTGTCTGCAGTCACATCATCAATAAATATAAGAGAACCAGTTCCATTGGCAGCCATACATGCCCACACCATGACACTAACACCACCATGCTACACTGATGAGGTGGTATGCTTTGGATCAGCAGTTCCTTTACTTCTCCATACTCTTCTCTTCCCATCACTCTGGTACAAGTTGATCTTGGTCTCATCTGTCCATAGGATGTTGTTCCAGAACTGTGAAGGTGTTTTTAGATGTTGTTTGGCAAACTCTAATCTGGCCTTCCTGTTTTTGAGGCTCACCAATTGTTTACATCTTGTGGTGAACCCTCTGTATTCACTCTGGTGAAGTCTTCTCTTGATTGTTGACTTTGACACACATACACCTACTTCCTGGAGAGTGTTCTTGGTCTGGCCAACTGTTGTGAAGGGTGTTTTCTTCACCAGGAAAAGAATTCTTCGGTCATCCACCACAGTTGTTTTCTGTGGTCTTCCGGGTCTTTTGGTTTTGCTGAGCTCACCGGTGCGTTCTTTCTTTTTAAAGATGTTCCAAACAGTTGATTTGGCCACACCTAATGTTTTTGCTATCTCTCTGATGGGTTTGTTTTGTTTTTTCAGCCTAATGATGGCTTGCTTCACTGATAGTGACAGCTCTTTGGATCTCATATTGAGAGTTGACAGCAACAGATTCCAAATGCAAATAGCACACTTGAAATGAACTCTGGACCTTTTATCTGCTCCTTGTAAATGGGATAATGAGGGAATAACACACAAGTGGCCATGGAACAGCTGAGCAGCCAATTGTCCCATTACTTTTGGTCCCTTGAAAAGTGGGAGGCACATATACAAACTGTTGTAATTCCTACACCGTTCACCTGATTTGGATTTAAATACCCTCAAATTAAAGCTGAAAGTCTGCAGTTAAAGCACATCTTCATTTCATTTCAAATCCATTGTGGTGGTGTATAGAGCCAAAAAGATTAGAATTGTGTCGATGTCCCAATATTTATGGACCTGACTGTATAAGGCAAATTGCACAATACAATTACATGATATTACATACACTAACCTAGCATTAACACACATACTGGCAATTCATTATAGGGTTATTCACTAAGATGTTATTTTGTAGAATTTTAAAGTGTAAAATAAGCTTTAATTAATTCATTTAGGCAGCTTTGACAGCTTTTGTTTTCTGGCACTATAGTTTCCCTTTAAGTGTTCAATGCTTTGCACGAATAAATAGTTGTCAGCTGTTGGGTACATTATCATTTCTCATGAGGGTTTACTTAATTGTATTAAAGGAAGGAAAAAAAGCACATTAGAAGTTGACATACTGAATAACACTGTCTGTGACAAATCGTACCAGTAATTATAAATTAGACTATAAAATTACACTTTCTGCCTTGGCGGTTCTCACAAGAAATAGGTGCATCATAATGATATCTATGATTAATCTCTAATAAGCATGAAACACATCAATGGGACACCATACACTCAAACTCCCACTGCTCTTGGCCGGCAGCATGGATATTAAAGTGTAAGCTCACTTGTAACAGCGGCCGGTTCCCTTATTTACCACTATAACGTCTTAAAGCATAGAACTTAGTAGGGCTAATCATACAGATATCTCAGCCATAATTTTAAACAGTTAGTGTAAGAGATCCTCTGTTTAACACAATTGCCAGCTTCAAGGCAAACCAATTTCCTTTGCTGCTTTCAGCCAAAAGGTGAAATCTCTAACTAAATACAAAATAATTAACCCTTAATGGGGCACATGTGGCACTTAAAAAATGTATGCATTATATTTGTGTGTCTGTGTGTGTGTATAGAGAGGTTTATTATCCTATGTATTTTCCTAGGCTGGATAACCATTCTCCTTTTGGTCCTCATCTCATAATGTATATGACTGTTCTGTTGTTGATTTATGTTAATTTACAGTCCTGCAGAATTGTTTCCAGTGTTGCATAGTTTCTCAGCTAACCAATAGCAGCTGCCTTTTATTCATAAGTTTTATAAATAATTATGTAACAGAAATTTGGCTGCAAATTGTCCCTAAGGTTTCTGATGACACATGTTGTGTTGACGCACATATCTCCTGCATGGAGATCTTGACTTGACCCTCTGAATGCTTATACATAATATATATTTTAAATGTGCTAAAGGAACGCTCCCGATTCCTAAATACAAGTGCACGTTTACTTTACTAATATTATACATTTAGATTTTTTAAAAATATATGTATTTTTTGATTCTGCAGAAGATCTTTGTGAGATTGTGGTTTACTATGAGTGAATTCCCCGCAGGGAAAAAAAGTTATTTTGAAACCTGTAAAGAAGTTAGGTTAAGGGGGTTTATTTGTGCAAGTTCCAGCAGGAATAAAATGTGTGTTTTAGCCTTGTCTTATCTAAATTTACTGTTCCTTTCCTTAGAGTTGCTGCTACTAGTTTTTAGCACACACAACCTGTCTGTATGATTCTTCATACTGACTCTTCATTGACAAACAGAGATTTTGCTGGGTGTCTGGAACACAGATTAATGACTGAGGTCTTCAAACAGGAACACTTAGTAGAAGAATCAGATCTGAAATTAAGGATTTCTGGAAATAATTAATTCATTTAACAAAGATGAACCCTTAATGTACCAGTGTTACAAAGCTACTCGTGCAAATAAGCCATGGCTATAACTGGATAGATATTGCCACATAGAGAACAAGAAAAACGACATTGAACATAGGTTAAAGACACATTCTAACAATTAAAATAATTATGTATTTTGATTTATGGCCTCCTTTTGTTTAAAAAAACAGAACGTAATTAATTATTATAGAGCAATTAAATATACCTGCAAAAAAACAGTCTCTCCAGCCTGACCTGTCTGGACATATGGCACACAATCTGTAATTACTGTGATCCACCAATCCAACGCCTCTGTCTTAGAGGCATTTAATCCAATTCTTAGAGCCATTTGCTGCGTTTGGGCCTCATCACTTGTGATAATGCCGAACATGAAGGCCTTCACAAATCTAAGGATTTTAAGGAGGAATTGGCTCAGGTGGCTGTCTGCTTTACAGACACTATAGACTATGATTTCAGCAAAATGTAACCATTTCTAATCATCTGAAAGAAAGCATAGGGAAAACGTCAAACCACAATATAAAATAGAAAATAGAAAAAAGATAAGACTATGGGTAGATATTAAGACTGAACCGTGTTAGGCCTTGATTTAATGAGCTTTCCAAATGTTTCAATACTGTTAGACAAGATTCCAAATTATTTATCTACAGAGTTCACCAATAAAGTCTGTGGGAATTTTTGTAGATAATTTGTGTGGAAATTATTCTAAAAGCATTGAATCGTTTAGAAAGCTTATTAAATTGAGGCCTTAGTGAGTTAGGAAGATTGACAGAAACACAATTCAAGGTAACTACTGTCCAAAACAATAGAAATGGATACCTATTAGTTTAATGAGAACTACAGTAATAATATTCTAGAAAATTATTCTTTACCTTCCTCGTGCCCAGGGACATTTAATATTAAAGTGTCTTGAATTCAGTGTATACTAAATTATATTTGGGCTTTGATTTAATATAATTGTGGATTTTTAACTCATTCACAAATGTCTTGATTTTATGTTTTTCAGTGTATTTTTTCAATTTTTTATTGTGTGGTTTAACCTGTTCTTGCAATTATTCTCGTTTATTCTCATCTATTAATTCATTTATCTTCACCTGTTATTAATCCAATCTGTGTGGAATTGGTAGGATTGTTTTGTTGTCGTTTTTACCATAGATTTCAGTCTCCGTTCTCTGGAAAGCAAGCTGATTGCTCTCTATGAGTTTTGTCTTCAGGGACCTAGTATTGATCTAGCAATATCAACATTATTCTTTTATGTAAAGATCTAGGTTAGAAATCTTCACAATGGTGTTTATATGTTAGCTTTGCTAAAGGATGAAAAGTCTTGCAGTGTCTACATATGGTTTTCAGTTTTCTTTGCCAGATCACATCATTATACATTGCACTTATTTTTCATTTAGATATAATAACGTTTTTCTGTTTGCTGTTTTGTTTTTTTTATCTTAAATTAATTTATCCAGATTGTGAAACATGAGTACCATTTTAGTTTTAATAATTATGTTGTGGTTCCTCTAATCAGTGGTGTATGTCAGATCGATTGCAAATTGAGTCGACCCTTGACATATACATCTGGCTGCGAATGTTTTGTGTCTTACTGTGGTTCATTCACATCCACTTTTCTCTTGTGACTCATATAACATCCATTCCCTACTCCTGTTTAACTTTCTGGTGGTCTTTATCAAAACTTATGTCATTTTGTTTTCATCACCAGGGTTTGTAGATCACTCATTTTATTTATAAGCCACACATTAAGTTTATATCCTGCAATGTATTTTATTAGATGTTCTTATTGCATTGGGATGGAGAATTGGAGTCCCTCTAGATTCTGGTTTACATCAAGACATCGTTTCATTTTGTGGTTTTCATTTTGAATGACTGCTGGGGCTCATTTGAGTCACAGGCCATTTCTCCTTTCACAGCATTTTACTTAAACTGAATTTACACCTCTTCATGTAACTTTACAGATGGTGTGATCCAAGACACTCTGTCTCTGGCATTGATTTCTATTTGGAACTTGGATGTTTGATATTGTTTTAAACTACAGAGATTTATGTACTTTGGCTTAACATTCCGAGAGTTTTTCTGCAGGAGCCCAAGCAAACATTTTTGCTTATGGACACAATATGGGAAACATTGAAGGTGCTCTTTCAGAACATAACAAGATGTTAGGTGATACCTCTGATGACCTTCTTTGTTGGAAGAGATACCTGGACATTGTTATAAAATGATGCATTCTAAATAAGATCATTTAGTGGTATCAGGATACATTGACTGAATGTTGGCTTTAGTGGAACATGGTTTCTGCAACATTGGTGCTGTCTCTGAGAGGTTTAATACTGGTTCTCATCAGCCTCAGAATTGAAGTGAGAATTAATAGGAATTGATTGTTTATAGTGGATCAAGGTTTTTTGAACGTTTGAGTTAGCCCACATGGTCTGATGGGTTTTACATTTTGTTTAGGAAATAGTTATGTAATAAGTAATAGATATGTATGGCAAATTGTTAGGATATGCTTGGATCAAAACTCATGAGATCTAGGCAAGAGTATAACTAGGAATGAAAAAAAAAGAAAGAAAGAAGGAATAGTTCACCAGCCCTGAGAATATCTGGACTCTACACTGCACAACACATAGTTACATAATATCACTGTGAAAGCAATGTCTAGGATTCCACCCCACTGGACATTCTACTCAAAGGTCAGATCCACATAAGGGCACCTTGCTTAAAGTAATACGGGGAATTCTACACCATTGTGCCACCATGGGGGACAAGTGTGTATAGATGGAAAGATTCACTGGGTAATGTGTTATCTGAATTTGTGATTTATCTCCATATTTTTTCCCTTTCTTTCTCATAGCTTGGTGACAAAAGAGTTAAGAATTCTATGGTTGGCCACTTTTGCTATTAATATTGCAAAAACCAATCCAATAACTGCACTCTTCCATATATTCCATATATTCAAGTTTAGGTGCAACCGAAGCAAGGACCAGTGTCAAGCCCCTAAATATAATTTATAGTCATGGAAGAAAGGGTCCAGTCATTCCAAGAATTTAAATAGGCAAATTTATTGTACCCAAATGTCCAGTAGCAACGTTTTGACCTAGAGAGGTCGAAACGTTGCTGCTGGACATTTGGGTCCAATAAATTTACCTTTTCAGATCCTTGGAGTGCCTGGACCTTTTTCTTCATTGACTACTTCTGTTATTGATGTCTCCCCACACATCATCCACTCTCCCTTTTTTATTACACTCATGTTTTTCACACAAATTTAGCCATTAGTGTCAGTATTCTGATGAATTCACCTTGTAAGACATTCATTAAAGTCAACGTTCACTTCTCAATCATTAGCAGCAGATAAAACGGGGTCCTCTTGGTTGTGAAACTGCTTCCAGCAATCCTTGTACATTTTTTTCCTTTCGGTCTAAAGAATAATGCTTAATCAGTAGTAAAATTATATGTGCTTTATAATTTCTTACATTTGTTATTATTGTTTAATATTGTTTTAACTTTATTTAAACATTTTAACAAAGCAGAATTAATAAATAAATAGATAAACAGAGAGAGAGTGAAAACAATATATAAGTTACTGCCAATTCTTCATGCAAAGACTTGTTCCATTTGGAAAGACATAACTATTTCATGTAGTTATAAATCATTAAATTATAAAGCAATGAAATCAGTATATATTATGGAACTCCCTTATAAAGGTGCCACAAATCTAGAAAACGTATTTGTTTATGTGTTTGGACCTGTTTCCAAAAGTTACCAGGATATTAAATATTATGTTTACCTATGCCTCTATTTAGCACAGAGGCATGCCTGTATTTGTGACATGTGAGAAGTAAAATGAAATGTATGCACAATCCACACCACTTTATCCTGCAACTGGGCGCCTCCATCTTAGCTCCCTCTCAGTCATTGTTTTAAGTTCTGTCCTTTGCACCAGGCAGCAAGCATAGAGAAAGCACACAGTGACGATGAGAAATTAAACCATGTTTATTCTCCTTATTGCAATGATTGTCTGAAGTGAATAATGGTTGCATTTAGGGTCCACACACATTCTATTGGTTTCTGGACTGATTGCTGCTAATTTAGTAGTATTTTGCCCCGTGATATGTAGTGTATGTAGCCACAAAATCGTTCACTCGGTAATTTAAATTAAAGTTTATCTCTTGGTTTGAAAACCACGTCACCATTTTGCATTGGAGGAATCCAGTGCACAAATATCTGCCAGCCACTCATACTCTAGCAAACTGTTTATTGAAAGACCAGCACAAAGTAATCATATATGTGGGGACAGATATTGATGTTTGTGTTAGAGGAGGCACAGGTATTCAGATTTGTAGTGGAAGAAGCACAGATCTCTACACACTCTTACATAGTTACATAGGCTGAAAAGATACTTGCTTCCATCAAGTTCAGCCTTCCTCACATTTGCTTTTTGCTGTTGATCCAAAAGAAGGCAAACAAAAACAGTTTGTGGCACTTCCAATTTTGCAACAAGCTAGGAAAAAAATTCCTTCTTGACCCCAGAATGGCAGTCAGATTAATCCTCGGATCAAGCAGTTATTACCCTACATTGAAAAATTATATCCTTGAATATTCTGTTTTTGCCAGTACGCATCTAGTAGCTGTTTCAACATCTGTATGGACTATGATAAAACCACTTCTTCAGGCAGAGAATTCCACATCCCTATTGTTCTTACAGTAAAAAAGCCTTTCCTTTGCCTTAGACGAAATCTTCTTTCTTCCAGTCTAATCGCATGACCTAGTGTCCTATGTAAAGTCCAGTTTGTGAATAGATTTCCACACAATGGTTTGTATTGGCCCCGAATATATTTGTATAATGGAGAGCAAAAAACAGGTCACTCTCCATAAGTTTAA
This sequence comes from Pelobates cultripes, assembly GCA_933207985.1. Taxonomy (NCBI): domain Eukaryota; kingdom Metazoa; phylum Chordata; class Amphibia; order Anura; family Pelobatidae; genus Pelobates; species Pelobates cultripes. The sequence continues at coordinate 264,410,326 of OW240916.1, read as the reverse complement.
AGGGTAATCCAGACGTGGACCCCTTGCTCACGGTGCCTAGAGAGATATCAGCTATGCCTCACTGACGATGCCTAACAAGGCTGACACGATCGTCTGGGGTTGCTGTATTTCTCGTGCAGAGAGAACTTGCTGGCATTTCGGATCTGGACTGCCCGTATGGGTGGGACCAGTCTGATACGCTTCAGATATGTTCTCTCTGTATTGGCACAAGATGAGCTAAAACCAGCTTGAGTTCTGAGCGGGGACCCACCGAAGGGCAGGCTATTTTAACTGCTGTCTGTCCTCAGAATACTCTAGCGACCCATTTTTTGCTCTATATTTGTATAATGTTATCATATCCCCTCTCAGGCAATGTTTTTCTAAACTAAAGAGGTTTAAATTTGTTAACCTTTCTTCTTGATCCTGTAACTTGCTTGATATGAAGGGCAAAAGTAACCCATCGAAACATGGGTCTCTCTCTATTTCTGTTGCTTTGGAACTCTACAAACTAGAGGTAGTTCTATCACTGAGAGTACTACATCAAGCTGTGTTGTTTAAAACCATTCAAAATTACACCTTCCCTTGTCCTAGGCTCACAGCTTGTCTTAATGAGTTTACTTATGAAGCATCAAAGAGAGTCTGCCTTCATGAATGAATGCAATATATTTTCATGGAGGATTAATAATGCAAATCATAGCCTAGAATAAGTATTGTGTAGCTTCAGAAGGGCAAAATGGTGTCTTAATGGCTACCAAGCGCAAACACTGCAGGTGTTCTCCTAAAATATTTATGCCTTTTTAATGAATATTATGATTTCATTATTATTTGTGCAACATGCAGTGTACATTTTAATTGAACATCATAGCGTGTCACCTGTTGGGCTTTGTTTGTTTTTTACATAAAACAATTTGAGACTATATCCAATAGAGATTAATATGATTTTCATCAAACCAGCCAATTAACATTTTAATGGAACCTTTCTAACTAAAAATGTAAACATTACCACTTCACTATAGGTTTAGTGTTATTAAGGCCACCTTGGAAGTCTGTTAAATAAAATATCAAAACCTTAGGGATTGTCATTGATAAAACATATGTTGCAAATATGTGATGCCAGCAACAAACAATAATATGGACTCCCAAAGCTGATTAGTTTAAGTATTGTAATATTGTAAGTGTTTTAATTGTCCTGGGATAACAACTGCCCAATGTGCACATTGGAATTTCAAAGTAGTTGTAGTGGTTCTGTCACCAAAAATTTGTTTTATCTGATCTGCTTCTATAAAGTTCTGTTCATCTGAATCTTTTTATTTTTTTCATGACCACTCATGAAAAAAAATACATAAAGAAAATCAGGGACTACTTTCCTTATGTATAGCAGCCATGTTGACAAAAAATAACAATGGACAAAGCTTAAGCATGGTTCTGTTACAGTTGCCAATCAGATTTACCCACAACCCATCAGTAACATCAATCCCACAGACAGTCAACATCATGGGCAGAGGAAAACAAAATGGCTGCACCTTGATATCGAGATCCAACACGAGAAAGAAAAGATAAAATATGGCAAAAGAAAAATGTCAATTGGCATTGGGGACAGTATAATCTTTAAGATACCAGCGGCATAAGGAAAGGCAAACCAAAAAACAAATAAAAAAATAAATAAAACTGACCAGAACACTTTAAAATCTTTGCAGATGTTTTATTTTCCTCAGAAAAATTATCAACACAAGATAATATAATCAGGCAACAATCAACACAATATGCTATAAATATTTTTCAACATCACACTAGCACCTACTCAAGAGTCTCTATATTAAATTGGATAACTATGGTTTGCCTGTTAATTTTAATAGATAATGTTTGATAATAGTAATATCGGTTATTAAAAAATCTATACACAAAGACATTGAAACACAGTAGGCCTCTGATCAAAAATACAGTAGCGATTAATAAAATATACTATAAACAAAATAAAAAATGTACTCTTATTACAATAACATTCAGGTCATCAACCTAAAGTAAACTTGTATCAATCAGATTTCTAATGGAAATCCAGTCGGTATAATACGTTTTTCAAAGCATATTTTTAAAGGGGCAATTGGTAGTTTAGGTTTCAGTTAACAATGCTCTGTGTTCTTTGTATAAATTACCGTTAGTCCTTTAGATTTTAAGCTAATTTGGGAATTTGTATTGTCTACCTATTGTACAGTGCTGTAGAATATGTAAATATAGAAACAAAAAGAGAAAAGAAATCGGAGGTGAATAGAATATTAGTACCTCACAATCCAAGCTTTTCAGGGATAGGAAGCAACCCAAAAGTAAATAACTAAGATAACCTTTAATACATATAATATAATAAAAGTAGATATGTAGAGTATGCAACTCGTAATAAATCTAAAAGAAGCTAACTATACCATCCAATAATAAGGAAGAGGATAAAAAATAGAAACCAAATAATGAATCAAATGCAAACTAATAAAAAAAAATGAATAGAAACTAATAAATACAAAAATGACCAAGATAGCCAAAGCAGGGAATTGCAGGATGCTGCTTTGGTAACAAAATAGAATAGAACAAAAAAGAGATACTATCAACTAGTGGAAACAAAAGTAGCTAAAGTTGGAGTAGATAAGTAACCATAAGAGATAAATTCCTAGGGAATAGAGCACATACAGGGGGGAAGATAAATCATGATCAGGGGAGGGATAACCAGTAGCTACAAATAGTTCCCTAATGTGCCTTTGAGGGCACCCCTTAAAAATTCTAAACCCTACCGGTACCCCCTACAACCACATAATTAACTAATAGAAAAAAGTAGATATAAATAAATAAATGTATAATAACACCATAGAGTGGTGGCTGTATCTATAAAGTCTTTGTAAGCTGCAGCATCATCCCTAATCTCTCAGTCATCCACTACACTAACTGTTCCAACGCGCGTTTCGACAAATAATGACTCTTCCAGGGGAGACGAGTAACAGTTGTCTGTGGTTTAAATCTCCCGCCACAGAAGCCGGTTGGTGGAAAATATGTTGTCGATATATAATTGTAACTACAGCCCAGCTCGGAATGTCTGAAGACATGCAGATGATTAAAAGTTAAAGGAAAAGGCACGATAACCCTTGATAATGTACTAGTTATGTTGCTGGCTTGCCCCTGAACTGTCTGCTTAGCTGACATGATCAAAAGTTGATCAAAAGGTATTCTTAATGCTTTCCCGTAAGAAAGCATTCGATTGGCTGAGACTGTCAAGGAGGCAGATCAGGGGCAGAGCCATCACGAGCCAAACACAGCCCTGGCCAATCAGCATCTCCTCATAAAATGCTTAAAATCAATGCATCTCTGTCAGGAAAGTTCAGTGTCTGCATGCAGAGGGTGGAGACACTGAATTGCACAACACTGGCCCAAGACGCACCTCTAGTAGCCCTCTGAGGAGTGGTCAGTGAAGTTAATTATAGGCTGTAATGTAAAGATTGTATTTTCTCTGAAAGTCTGTGTTTACTGCAAAAAGTCTCAATGGAATGTTTGTACTCACCAGAACAAATACAATAAGCTGCAGTTGTTATGGTGAATAAAGTGTCCCTTTAACTAATACATTATTAATAAAAAAGTATGAAAACAAAGTGATAATGAGCCAATTTCTTAATGACTTGTCAGCGTGAGTCCCAGTCCCAAAACCCAGTTCAGTCGACATAATAATACAATATAATCCCACTTTGGTATAGAATTTTACAAGTGTGATAGCTCAAATAAAGGCATGTTTTGCATCCAGGTATTATGCAGCTATCAGAATGGCATATTTTCTGAAAAAGTTAATCAGCTATTATGATCTTCCTTTTACTTTAAATAATTTAAAAAAAGAAATCCTTCAGATTTTGATTGCATCTCTTTTTTTCCTCGTAATATTACACATTTATGAATATAATCAACGGTAAAACCATTGCGGTGCTGCTTTAAGTTCCTGAATTTCCTGCACACATAGAGCCTCTGCAGGATTAGCAAGGAGTTTTCCTTGAATCAGGAAGTAATTGATGCTCACTATACCTTTTACAACAATGCTGAGTTTTTGTCATAAACAGCACTATGGATACAGCAAGGAGTTCTAGTTCAGCTGTCTGCTGAAGGGCTGCAGGAGTGAAAGGGACACATGGAAGGGCTGGGGATGGTGGAAGAGACACATGAAGGTTGGGAGCAACACATGGTCTGGGGGAATGAGATACATGGAGGGGCTTAGGAAGGGAATTAGACACATGGATGGGCTGGGGGGAGAGAATGAGACAGATGGAGGGCCGGGGGGAGAATGAGACAGATGTAGGGGCTGGGGGAATGAGACAGATGTAGAGGCTGGGGGGGAGAAGCCAGGGGTTAAGGGGTAAGATTGAGACACATGAAGGGATTGGGGGAAGGGGGAATGAGACACATGGGGGACCTCAGGGCAATTTTTGGACTTGGGCCCGGTGGTTTCTAGTTACACCTCTGCATCTGGCTTCACTTGTGTTTTACAAATAAATGATTCTTCCTTTAAAACCATTAAAAGGTCATATTTTTTTAATTATCCCTGCCTTCTGTTGAGACCATCATTCAGTGAATGTTCAGTGTATCTTACAGTAAGTGTTACTGTAAGATATACTGTACTTACTGTAAGATATACCTCTCCTGCATATTCCTGTTTGGGAAGCACATACTTACCCATAACAGGTTAAAAGTCAACCAACACTTAGTGTAAATATGACTTATCTGTTCTCTCTCTCCATTCTCAGATTGCCTGTATAAAGCTGCTGCAATGAATCTTTCTGGCTAGTTCTCTCCAATTTGCCGGTGCTGCTCTCACACATAGCCTGCCCCTTCTCCCTCCTTCCACCTGCAGGCAATATGTTCCCTTACACTGAAGGAAATCAGGAGAGAGGCCCTTAGGACAGTTTCCTAGTTAACAGTAATGATGAGCACAGCCTTCTTATCTCTGTACCCATTGGCACAGACTGAATTGACTGAGAGGAGTGGGAAAGGGCTAGTTTTTAATCTCTGAGTTTAATGAAATCTAGACATTTCCTAGCCATTCTGATAGCACAAAATAAAGATAAAATTTGATTGTCTATCATTTAAGATTAAGTTGTATTTGACATGACAGCTACTAGAGGCACTTCTGCTGCAATAACCAAGTTAGACTTGGTAATTCAACCCATTGTACAGGGCTACGGGATTTGCTGGCGCTATATAAATAATATAATAATAATAATTAAATCAGTGCTTCAATTAATCATTTTGTCGATTTGCTGTGCTAGCCTCCTAATTCTTCCCTATGGGGAGTATTGGATTGACTGAGATCATCAAGATTAATGACCTCAGCAGAAGAGACGCAGCAGCTGTGGCGAAACCAGTGTGTCGCAGGATATAAGCAAAGTAAATCTTACTTTTTAAACCCACACCGTGGTGGCCTGTAACCTAAATAGTGAGGAGAACACTATAGCATTAGGAATACATGTTTACAGCCCTAAAACTATAGTGTTCCTGTTATTCAAATCCACCCTGGAAAGAATTAGAGTCTCAAGAAGATTGAGTGGGGGAAAAAAAAAATCAAACCTAACATAAAGTACTTTAATATATGCATCTAAATTATTTTGGCATCTAGAGTGCACTTATGTGAATCCGCTGAAAATGTCACAATTTCTAAATGTTAGTGTAGTTTTGCAATGTATAAATACATGTTTTGCAGCTTTTTGCATATTAACAGTAGTAAGTGCTAACTGTATTGTGCCGATGGAATTCCTAATGATCTGCTTAGAAATAGCTTAGATTGAAAACTCCTTTGGTTTCTTTCAATTTACAAGAGGCAACTTAATATATCATGTGCCATATTTTAATCAGATCTATGACCTCTTCAATATGTTCAGTTAAATTGGAAGAAATGTCATCATAAATGAGATGTCATAATAAATTAGATGCATTATTTGTTTTCAATAAAGTTGATTTTTAGTAACTGTTTATTAGTTGTTTTTTTTAACTTTAATTGTCTTTTAATTGGCATTTTTACATTTCCTTTTAATTGTTTAAAAATAAGTGTTCTGTAAACTCATAAATATACACAAAGATTTCACACAGCTTGTTGTGTTCTCGTTTTAAAGGTTAATTAAAGAAAGAAAAAAAAAAGGTTTATATTGTTTTAATGAAAACATAGTTGTCTCATTAGAATTAAACATTTCCTTTGAATTATTTTTGTCTTCTAGACCCATGTACTTTTATTTCAAAATGTACGCTCAGTCTCTCATGGGATTTTTAGGATCGAAATAACTAAAAGGTAAGAAAATGAGTTAATATCACTCTGTATGTCATTTTTTGTAAAATGACATAATTACAGGATTCAGCAAAATATAATGTGACATTAAGATTCCTTGAAGCTCTTCTACACAGTGCAAAATCCATCATCATTTTCAAATATTTTATATTTTATAGCTACGATTAGTCTGAATCCTTGTATGTCTACCTGTCAAGGAGGAGGGGCCTATTGTTATTTTGGCGCCAAATTTTCAGGCATTTTTTACCATTGGTCACTTGATGTTCATTATGCATGACTAAGGTCGTGTAGGCCGAAACGCTGCATTTATTTTCTGTTATATGCTAATTGCACCAATAAACCTGACCATAGGACACTTACACTGTAAAGCCTGTGGATTGCACTTTAACTCTTTCAGCCTATCACAGATGCCTTTTGCTGGCATGAATTGTTATGGCTAATGAAGAGTGTAATCTCTACATTAGCCGTGCCTCTAGAAGGAGCAAGGCTGTCAGTGTGAAACTGCTCAAAAATGATTTGACATTGAATAGATGGTCAGTCCCAGGGGCCTCCAAGCACCATAACCAATTCATTGAAGTGAAATGATTACAGTGCATCCAGTGTCACTTTAACAGGAAAAATGCACTCTGCTACCCTGTTTAAGCTATATATTTTTCAATAGTCAGTATGTCCCCTTCTAGGTACACCGCTTGTTAGGCTTCAAGTAATGTGTGTGTGCTTGCAATTTTATAGATACATTACATTCACAGTCAGGGGTGTATGGATGAGATTTGTGTTTCTTTACATCCTATCTGTGATGACGCAGTGATGCAATGTATTATGTGGTATCATGGAGAAGAATAACACGATTTTTCCCATCAATGTCAATGCAGTTTCAATGTATTCCTAGAGATGAATGAAAGAAAAGCTACGTCATTAATTTGAGAGGTTAACCTTTGATGTCAATTGTATATATTGAGAAAGAAAGATAATGATGATAAATTGTGCAGCATCTGAAGCAGGGGGTGGGGTACTCAACCCAAAAGGGATCTGGTCTACAAACATACAAAAAACGGGAAATGGGAGCACACCTGGAACATGCATTTCTCAGCAGAGGGACTGCTGTAGTGACAAAAATGTATACAAAATACAGATCAAGGAACAGCACACACAAAAATACAGTTTTAAATTTTACAAGGCTACTTAGAATCACCCATCGCAGCCATATTGTGTTAAGTCCAGCACTACACCACAGTACTCCAATATTAGTGGGCCCTACACTAATTTTAAAATGGGAGACAAATTAAATAGACAAATGGTAGTGCTAAATGAACTAAAGTGTATTTTGCACCCTGCACCCTGCACCCCCCCCCCCCCCCCCACCTGCTTCAAATGCCCCTTTGGAGGTGACCTCAGGAAAGTATACATTTCAGAATGCATAATTTATTACACATTATTGGGTTATTGTTAAGATTGAGTATACCGTGTGATTTTTTTTTTCAGTTCAGTTTGGCACGATTTATCACATGTTGTTTTGTCACATTTCTATATCTTAAGCAAGGTTTGAGAATCCATATAGATTTACTGCTGCCTGTTCACATTATAGCGAGTGCCTACATCTGCCTTTTTTCTGTACTTGAGATACCTGAACTGGCTAGAGGTTTTTTGAGTGTCACATCTGACTGCATGTTAGAAATATGGTTAAATCAAAAGAAAAGCCCACAAAGTTAAGAGAAGGAATAATCGCCATTCACAGACAAGGAACAGGATGTAAAAAGATAATGAAGTCATTAAATGTTCCTAGAGACACTGTTGGGAGCCTAGTTAACAAGTTCAAAGTTAAAGGAACAGTGGTTACACTTCCTGGATGGGGAAGAAAAAGTAAGCTATCAATGGCGGCAACCATATTTCTGAAAAGGCAAGTTGTGAAAAACCCTTGAGTGACTGCAAAAGACCTGCAGCAAGACATGATGGCAACAGGCATTGAGAATTTAATAAGCACAATAAGATGCTTACTAAACGCAGAAGGATTCAATGCCAAAATTTCAAGACGTTCACCACTACTGACACAAAATCACAAGAAAAGCTTCAATATGCTCAAAATCATATAAATAAACCACAGCAGTTTTGGGATTCTGTTCCAATGAAACAAAACTGAAACTTTTTGGCCCAGTGGATCAGTATGTCTGGAGGAAGAAGAATGAAGCATAAGCATGGTGGTGGCTCGGGGATCCTTTGTGGCTGCTTTGCTTTCTCTGGAACTGGAAACCTAAAGCATGTGGAAGGCAAGATGGATTCATTGAAGTATCAGGAAATTCAAGAAATCCGAGAAAACGTCAATGCGTCTGTGAGGAAGCCGAAGCTTTGATGTCATTGGAACTTCCAACAAGACAATGATCCCAAGCATAGCTCAAATTCCACCAATGCTTGGTTGTAGAAGACCTGGAAAATTCTACAGTGGCCATCAGTCACACTTGAACCCCAGGGATTTGAAGATGGCGGTTGCAGCACACAACTCCAAGAATATTACTGAACTAGAGGTCATTCTTCAGGAATCCTGCCAGAAGCTGGTTTCTGGCTATGCATCTCGTATGCTGCAGGTCATAACAGCAGGAGGTTGCTCTACTAAGTACTTAAGATGCTTGCCATGAAGGGGTTGAATAATTTTGAGACTGGAGGAGTAATTTTAAGTTGATAGCTGATTTTAAAAAGCCCTGTAAAATGTAAAACTGCATTTTTGTGTGTGCACTGTTCCGTAATCTGGATTTTGTGTTTAAGCATAGGCATAAATCCAAATGGCAGTTTTTTTATGCTGCAGCAAAAAGATATTATGTGGGTGAAGGATCTGTAATGTCCTATGCGAATACACTGGCTTCCAGAATAAAAATAAGATCATAAGTTAATGGAATAGTGTGTCCACATTTTATCTATGATAAATGTTAGTATCTGAACTTTTGAACAAACATTAATGTGCTGTCCAGATAATGAATTCTAGGAAAGGAAGGAATTGTCACTTATCAGGATTTTGATATTATGTTTAAATATTCCTATATCCGACAAATGGGATTTTTTGAGTTTTGAAAAATAAAATTAAATGCAGAAATCCACATCTCTTTATTGTGCAACCGGGCACCTCTATGTTTGTTCCCTGTCTATCTTTTTGCAAAGTCTGTCTTTACACTTGGAAATCAACCATATTGCCCAGTTTTGTCCAAAGAAACTGCCTTTGCCGTGTAAGCTCTGCCGTTTCCTGAGAAAAAGCAGTGGTTACATTGCTACCTAATGCCACCTATAGTGGCTGTCACTCAAGACAGTCACTAGAGGACTTCCTGGTGAGGTCCTGTGGTCTTTGCTTGACTGACGTTTTCCATCTCCATACTCTGCATTAAGATTCTGAACTCTACCCTTAAAGATTGAATCAAAGCATCTCTTTGAAGAGATGCTGATTTGTGCAGTGATTGCCGTACTGGCCCCCAATTAGATAAGCTGAGATCATCCGTAACAGTTATCTCAGCTAGGGAATAATGGCAAACTTGGTGCGGGCAGCACAACTGGGGGAAAAATATAAATAAATCTTACTATTTATGGTGGTGGGTGAGCAATAGAAATACAAGTTAGTGTTTCTAACGTTAATGTGTTCCTTTAACATAATCTTTTTACTAAGTAACCTTAAACCCATTTCTGTCAGCTTAATTGAATAATTTGATAAAATAGTGTATCTCACAAACTCACAAATTTACAAAAAGTGTTTCTGGTGTCCACATGCAATAACACTGTTTCTCCCAAAAAGTGAATAAAGTGGAAAATATAAATACTAGCAACTTCCCTCAATAGCATAGGATATGCCCAAAGATCTCCTCCTATCTTCAATTCAACACATGTATAGTAAACATAAAGGGAGGGAGAGGCAAAAGCAATCGCTCGTAGGATAATAGTAAAAACTCTAGAAATGTGTTGATATGAAATAATTAAATAAAACAGTTCGACTGTCACATTTAAATTATGGTAACAACATAAAACATCCTCAGTGGCTCTCTATCAGAGTCCCCTAAAATTCAGGGTTCCTCCTGCTTCACACGTGGCAGTTGCTGGATGCCATCTTTCAGATCCCTTAGGGCCTTAGGATTCTGGAGTTTAACATCCAGCTTTAGAACAGAATCACCAGACTCGTTTCGCCAGTATTTTAGTTTTTCCTAATGATGTATAGATACTTTTGCCGGTAGCAATTTAAACCCGGCATATGCTAATTAGGTGGGCATGTTTATTATCTGTGTTATTTTTACATCATTTTCACTTTTATATTCACCTAAATAGAGCAGCTATAGGTAACAATGAAATGCAATGCTCTTTTACAATCTATAAGTGCTTTATTCATATTCACTGTGTTACCATGTTACAACTCTTAATCGATAACCAATTTGGATCTTTAAACCTCTCTTAAACTAACAAGTAACAGTGCCAGTTTATAGAGAGAAGAAAATCGAAACATAAAAAGATTTTTTTACAAATTTGCATAATAAATGATAATGTTTCTCAACCCGTTTCCATGGAAAGCGGCTCCATGTCTGTGCATGCCTCACTGCACAGTGGACGGTGCACAACTACTTCAGTGCCAGCTAAATCTGTCTTTTGTTGTCCTTTTTTGTGATATGGGTGATTTGTTTTGCTTTGCTCACCCTTTTACACGTAGTTCTACTGGAGAAATGTCTTTATTTTATTTTGATTTTTTTTTCACCTTCACACCAAGAGTTCCTCAGCTTTCATTTCATAATGGCTTTGAAGATGCATGAAGCATTTCGATATTGTTTTATAACATTCCCCTGCTTTTAAGAGCTGATGATCTTTATTTTCTAACCCACAGTCAGCTGCTTAGAGGATCTCCTGGTAGATTGTGCAAACACCCTCAGGGTTCTAAGAGATAGAGAATTTATTAAGCTCTGAATCGTTCACCACTTTTGACAATTAAAGTTCAAAGATCTTACAAAGAAATCACTAGTGGTTCGACTGATTGGGTGCACATGCCACATTTACTATTTTTTTTCCATCAGTTAAATTGTGCTTATCAATACTAACTATTCAATTAAGCTCATGTATAGTATAGGGCTATTCCAGACTTTGACATCAAATCAAGTGCCTTCAGAAATATATTGGTGTGTGTCTTCTTGCTTCAATGCTGAATAGATGATAATCTCAAACAAAAGATAGAAAAATGCAAGAAAATAATGAAGTAACTGAGTAGATAAAGTACAAAAAGCAGCATTTATTACTTACATCAAAGTAAATAATAGCAGATGATGAAAAATATGTTCAATAGTAGTCCAACGTGTTTCGTCCCTGTCAGGGCCTTCCTCAGGGACAATCTTTTACAAAATGCTGGATACAAATGCATACAATACTAAACCCCCCACACCCCTCCCTATATACATCCCCCAATCAGTCCCAATAGTTATTCCACAGGTGGTTCCGTCTTCTTTCAGCTGTTGTTGGTTCAATTCAAGTCACTTCCGGGCTTCGGGCACTCAACGTCATCACGTGACATGCGCGATGACGTCATGTGTTCCAGATATGCGTTCCACCTTCGTTTTTATTAGCAATTATATTGGAAATAACACAGTAAAGGAGTTTAAGCATGCGTGGGATAGGCATAAGGCTATCCTAACTATAAGATAAGGCTAGGGACTAATGAAAGTATTTAGAAAATTGGGCAGACTAGATGGGCCGAATGGTTCTGATCTGCCGTCACATTCTATGTTTCTATGGAAAGCTGAGATGTTTGCATAGAGTCCACAAAAAGCAGTTTCTAGGTGGAAATATGGGTGGGGTATAAACAAGGGGGAGTAACAAAATAGTTAAAAGGAGTTACTAATCCATAGTAACATAAACAAACTTTATTGACAAAAACAAAAAAAAACACACACACAATACTGGTGATTCTGTTCTAAAGCTGGATGTTAAACTCCAGAATCCTAAGGCCCTAAAGGAATCTGAAAGATGGCATCCAGCAACTGCCATGTGTGAAGCAGGAGGAACCCTGAATTTTAGGGGACTCTGATAGAAAGCCACTGAGGATGTTTTATGTTGTTACCATAATTTAAATGTGACAGTCGAACTGTTTTATTTTATTATTTCATATCAACACATTTCTAGAGTTTTTACTATTATCCTACGAGCGATTAATGTCCGCATATATGTTGAATAAGACTACAAACTAGGAACCCAACTTTTATTGCTATACTATGGGGTTTAAAATTTGGACATTGTTTTTCACAATTTAGAAATCTACGAAGCGCGGTCTAGTTGTACATATTTTATTATTGTATGTTGTGCATAAGTTTGAGGTTTACTTCCTATGTGTAGACTGCTGCTTCTAGTAATTACGTTTTGTGTACTTAGCTCCTGCTTTGATTGGGGGGTTCACCCATTTAGTTTTGAGTAACATAGTAGCCATTCACTGCCATTCAAAGGGTGGCTTCATGTACAATCATGACTTGCACTATTAAAGGGTCAATCCAAGCATCACGATCATTTCAGTAATTTGAAGTGGTCATGGTGTTTGAAGGCAGTATGTACTGCATGTTACTGAGAAACACTGTACATACAATTTCTTTCTTTCCTATTTTTGGCTGGAATATCTCTTTAAGAATGAAGGTGGATCATGCGTTGGGTTGTGTGGCTATCAGTTGTACAGGAAATATTGTAAAGGTAGAGGGAAGAATACATTGTACAAGGTATCAACCTGTGAAGCTAATGTTCCACAGTCAGTAACTAAACTGAAGCTGAAAAGGGTTTGGATATTCCATTAAGGCAATGATCATAAATTGATCTCAAAATCAATCATGAACTACTTCAGGAAAAATAACATTATGTTTTGGAATGGCCTTTGACGTCTCCGGAATAGATGATGATTATTATAGAAAGTCTCTGGGTTAATCTCAAGGATTTAGATCAAGAGAGACAACCTAAGAATATTTCTGAACTAGAACTAGTCTCTAAGTTTCTCAATTGGTTACATTTAGCATATATATATATAGTAACTGAGCATTGAAATGCGGATAATTATTTTTTTTCCAGTTGACAAACATCTTATAGAAAATCAACAAATTACTGTATGTTATATTGTCCAGGTTTCCCAAAGCTTATTAACTACGAATGCACATTTGTTAATTTTTTTTGTCACAAAACTGCATTGAAAATATCAAAAAGAAAAATACAATAAATCTGGATCTGTCCATTTGAAATCTACAAAGACCCCCAAAATGAAGAGAACTGATGTGGGTGCAGTGGGCGAGAGGTGAGTTTTACTTAACTCAGGCTGTCCCTCGTGGCCGGTGTCATCGTCATGCTGCTCTTCTATTTGGCTTCTGGCGCTTCCTCCAAGACTGTGGGATCCTCCATAGATAGATCCTGAATCCCACAGCCGTAATTTGTGATGGCTGTTGGGGTTGTCAACTTCTGTCAACCTCAGGCTTTACCATAAGACAAAGTAGTCTTTGTTTTATTGTATTTTTGGATTATGTTAGAATTTCAATGGAATTCTAAAGCAGTATAAATCAGTATTTCATACAGAATATTTGTGGAATACTGAAAAGTGACAGACTGGCATTAAATCTGAAAGCAGTTTTGATTAATAGCAGTGTACTACTGTTGTTTTATGAGACCAGTAAAATATTTAAAGCCATGAATTTGTATGCTTATTCCATGGTTTTGATGCTAAAGAATGACAATCTATATTGTTACACATCTGTTATGTATCTTGTTTTTCCCAAATTCCGTCCAGCATATTTTTCCAATGACATACTTTAGAAGCCATGCATTAAGACCGTTTCAGTACATAAAATGAGCCCCATGGCAGCTGTTAACACGCTGTCAATTTAGTTCCTGCAGCCCTTATTAATAGACTTGTAAACATTGATCTAGAAAAGGACAAGGTCTTCTTTTAATTGGAAGAAAATACAGAATAGTTCTTCAATTAATTTATGTTTCCGGCTTCAAAATTGCTTGATGAGTGTGCGTGGCCTCTGTGAATGAAATAAAGACCCCCTTAGGAGTTCTGTGTAAGACATATGTTTTATCCCAGGGGGCCACGTTGTTGGTTCCAACAATATATAATTATACCAGCTAGCATTAAAAACAAATGTACTCAGGCTCTTACTTGTATAACTGTCTAACAGTCAAAATGATTTTAAAAATCTGATAACTTTATTACAAATATCAGAATTACAGCAGATTTTGGCACATAATTATGTAACGCTGTACTGGAGGATTGTTAAAAGTGAGAGAGGGACCAGAGGGTACTATAGTATTAGGAATACAGACTTGTATTCCTAACACTATAGAATCTCTTTAAGAGCATAATTGGTGCAGTTCAGGGTAAGTGGCTATTCTTTAGCTTTAATTTGACCATGTGGTGTGTTACCAAATTTATATATATATATATATATATATATATATATATATATATATATATATATATATATATATATATATATATATATATATATATATATATATATTACAAAAGGTTCATATACATTAAAAGGTATTTATTAGAAGGCAACAAGACAATATTATAAATTAATCACAAACACACAGCCCAGCCCCAAAGAGCAACCCCTTTAATCTCTCTCTTTTTCTCTCTCTCTATATATTTAAATCATGTAGTAATCCCCATCCCCACATGTTTGATCTCACCCACGGTTAGGCCTTCACATATAGTAATGGGTCACTGCTGCAAGTTCAACATCACATCCACAAAGGAAGAAAAGGAAGCCACAGACTGATTTCCTGCCTGGCAATATCTTAAATATCCTTAGTTGAGATTATGTGTTTTACATCACATCCTGGTTTTCAGTGTATTCATGCATCATTTAAGCAAATTGTGAGAGAGAAGGAAAGATTCTTACCTTCCTGCTTAGGCCTGTTTCCTTATTTAGGGAGGTCCTGAATGGAAGACAGGTTACTATTTTGTTAGAGGGCTTGCCTGGAAATGTATCCAGGGGACAGGGCTATTTGGAAGTTTTCAGGTGACTTTATGATATTATGACAGCCATTGATATAGTTAAAAAATAAAATATATATTTAAACGTACTCCACCATATTTAACAAATACTGACTAATCCAGCGATGTTGAAAATGTAGATCTCCAACTACTCTCATGATGCATAAAAGCTGGGGCAAAAGCTGTAGATCTACTATTTTGTCATTCCTGAACTAATCTCCAAATGTATTTAAGTTAATTTAAATACACATTTCTATTATTTTTAATGCAGGGAGCTCTGGTATACTCCCATAAACACTGAAGCATCCTGATTTTCTTGAAAAGAAGAATAGAAAAGTTGGATGAAGGGATGGAGGTTCCCAAGGTCAATTTTTCCAACCTAATTAGAGACTCTTGGGGTGTTGGTACTGCATGTCTACCACTAAAGATGTAGTTGAAGGAGTATAGTGGTTATAGAACAAGGTATTTCTGTACTTATATATCAATCTGGTCTTGACACAGTGGTGGACCTTCTTGGACGAGTGTCACCTAGTTGACCCAAGTACAGTGAGCCTGCTTCTTACATTGATGTTGTATAAAATGTTGCAGTTTGATGTTAACTACGTGGCTGCATGTAACAAGCAGGGCAGTCCTTACACCATCACTACTACATCATGCTTTAGTGGCTATGGTGCTTGTACTGTTCCTTTAATTGGTGACAAACCAATTTAGGATCAGAGAATGATGGTCATGCTTAACCCCTTAAGGACCAAACTTCTGGAATAAAAGGGAATCATGACATGTCACACATGTCATATGTCCTTAAGGGGTTAAAGGAGAGGGAAAATGTATTTTTAAAGAATCTGGGTAGTCCAATAATTTGTGGGAAGCTACAGTTCAGCAATCCTGGGTTAAACGTGTATATATAATAAATAAAATGTTTTTTGGGGGGTTTTGTCAATTGATTGCATTTGATTGGCTGTTTAGAGATTAAATTGCGCTTGCCTTGCCCATGCTTTGGATCACACTTACCCCTGTACTGAGCCCTACTTGTCGCTTTAAGATGTTCTGGTTACTTTCACCTCCTGTCTGGATGCACAGATCTGTGTAATTAATACTTTAGCACAGGGGATCCATTTCTAGTTGGAGATAAGATGCTTTATATATTGTTACTTTTGGTAAAGGTTCAAACATTTTATTATTAACTCCTGGCTGATCGTCCAAATTACTCTCTGCTTAGTGACAGGATGATATGAAAGATCAATGGAAGATCATTTTATAATAAGCTCAAACTACTACTTGCAACACTACGCTCTAAAAATAGGTCTAATTATATATTGATTACCTGACTAGCAGACTGTAATCCTATCCAAGCACTCCTTCCATTAGTTGATGTTCAGTGAACACAGGACAAACTAACTGTTAAGGAAATACATTCATTTGATCTGAGTTGCAGATTGTGTCCTAGTAATTATTTTTGTTAGAATTATTTCTAATCCTGTTCTGTGCCCCTTTCTCTATTTTATCATGCCAGTGTCTTGGCAAAGATTTTTCTTGATTATTGCACGTATTTAAAAGTTCTAATGTAGCATTCATGTCCAAAGTACTTTACAAAATGTTAACAACAGATTACTAATATTTTTGCCGTCAGATGGGTGTGTAATTAGACATTCTGGAACAAAACGAGCGTTGACCCCAGAGTGTGGACTTCAATCTGACATTTGTAACGCTTTTACATAAAGTGCCATGCAAGATAATAAATAAAAAAAAAATGCGAAAGGCAACATGTAAAAGCTATTTCAGGAAAATAAAGAATTGATTCAATGAATAGTTGGTAACTTGTAACTGTAACGGAACCGCTGGCACCAATGTAACGGAACCGCTGGCACCCCGACCGGGTACCTTCCGCCGACGGATGCTCCTAGTGCTTTCCGAGGACTCCAAGTACTCTGCCTGACACCATAACCACTGCAGACCCCACGAACCGCCGCAGCTTGGTTGTGATCTCGCAGTCTCCACCCACTCTGGACCCAGGACCAGGGTCCAGTTTCCTGCAGGTCGGCCTCTCTCCGAATTCCAGAGAGCAGGAACAGGAACAAGCTCTTAGCAGAGCTTAGTGATTATACCCTGGGGAGTATAGTGATTATAGCAATCCCCAGAGTGTAGTTTCTCCAATCCCCCAAACATGAGCCGAAACTTCATGAAGGTACAAGATGATCTGACTCCAATGAGCGTTTATTACTGCTTATATACAAGTTTTCAGGTCAGAGGCACACCCCCTGGACCTGGTGGCAAACTGTGACAAAAGGGACACAAACCAATGGGAACACTAATTAACATAATAACACTCCTACATACACAATGAAATCCCTCCTCTCCATCCTGGAGATAATTGGCTTAAGGCACTGCAGTAAACTCAATTATCTCCAGGTACAGAAAATATCTACATTTTACACTAACAGCAAACTAACATTTTACACTAACAGCAAAAATAAAAGTACATAAAAATACATAATTCTTATTATATTACACAGAACCCCCACATTTAACCTATCCCCAGATAGCTCGGATCTGAGCGCCCAATCTAGGTGAACAGCGCTCAGATCCCATTAACAGAATAGATTTTCCACGGGGTAAAGCATAGCAAGGGCTGTTGAGAAACCAAGGAGGGACAAAAGCAGTCAGTTCCAACTGGTTTGGCAGTGTGCCTGGGACAACGCCCTGCTGGAGAACAATAGACAGGAAACGGGGGAGGGGAAGAAACACACCTTCCCATGGATTCCAATGGGAAGAAACTGTCTTTAAAAGCCAATAAGCCCCAAATAGTCTTTTTAAATGGCAATACACCCCAGGGCCATAGTCATGAGGAAGGAGGCTGGCACTCAGGCTCCTCCAAAAGCCGTGGGCAAAGGGCAGCTTGCCACCTAACAATCCAGGGACAAAAGGCATTTCGTCACAGTAACTATTCAGAAATTAGGATGTTTAGGCTTTAAATTAAACTGAAAGCAATGTGAGTGAGTGGAAGGAGGAATGGTGTGCCTCCCCAAGGATTGTATATCATACGTTAAATCTTTTAACTTTATTTATGTTATATTTGGTGTTTTTTGTTGTTTTTGTTTTTTACTTTACTATGATAAGAAAATTAATTTAGGTATTGACATTGCTTCCCAGTAACACCTTTTGTGGCAGTCACTCAGACGGCCACTAAAGGTGCTTCCTGTTTCAGTGTCTCTATGCTCTGCATGGAGACGCTGAATGTACCCTATAGACGCATTGCCTCAATGCATGCGTTCCCTATAGAGATGCTGATTGGGGTAGCGTGGCGTTTTTCCATGCATGAGCAGTAGGCTCCCAATGTTTTCCTATGGGAAAGCACCGATTGGCTGCGATCGTCAAGATTAATGATCTCAGACATGGAGGTGGGGGGCATCTGTTGCTACACTGGTGTGACAATGGAGAAGAGGTATATTTAAAGCCTTTTAACTCCATTCTGAGCGGGGCTGGGGACCTAAACTGCTACTCTAACACTAAAGTGTTAGGAATACATGTTTGTATTCATAACGCTATAGTATTCATTTAACTTCCTTAGAACTCAAATCAGTGAGCATCGTGTACCGCTGAAAATAATCTGATTATGCCTGTTAGCAAGCCGTATGGTAATTTACAGAGGTGAATGACTTGAAGAATTTTGTTCTCCAGTAATGCATAGTGAAATAGTTATGAAATTAGCCTAAGCTTTGCAATTATCACATTGTTGACCCAATCTAGAATTCCAGCAGTAGTCAAGGCAAATTATATAATGAACTCTAAATCATATCTGTCTTGCTAATCCAGTACTAGAAACGGGAGACCTTTCGGCAGCTCACTCCTTCTAGCACGTGGGACAGCTGTAGCGATCATCATGAAAATACACAGTACTTAACGGAATCTGTAGCAGTGAGGACATAATGATTTGAAGTAACTAGACATGTGAACACAGGGGCAATAAATATATCTAAATAAACAATGTTGCTGCTAAACTGAGGAGGAATATGCTATAAAGACTTTTTTCTTTCTCTTTCCCTCTCCATGCTTTTCTTGTAACATCAAATGAAAAGGATTTTGTATAAATGGAGACTGCATTTATTCCATACATAGTCCAAAATAAATGGTTTGCCCTAGAGTGTCACAGCTGAATGACAAAGATTTTTTTTCTTCTACTAAATACTATGGAATCTCAGTCTCTCCATCCTCCATGTCTGATACTTTAGAACACAGAATGTCTAATACCATGTGATTGAAAAAGAAAAGGGAAAATAAGTATTAGAGATCAATAACACAATTTTCAAATGACCAGACAGGACTCAGCCTGGTTATTATCGAAAATTGTATGTGGCCCACTGGTAACCGTTGATGTAATTGATAAACTCAGGCCAAATGATGATATTTGAACATATCTATTATAGTTAAAATAACCTGGAAGCAAAGTGAGTAATCTTTTATTTTAATTTTTGTTAAATACAAGGAGGGTGGACTTAAAGGAACCTATAGTCCTGAAATACCAATTTTTATTTTTGTGACTGTAGGTTCCCTTTAACATAAAATAAATCATTGAGAGTCTACAGTGAACTAGGAAAGCAATACATATGAAATGTATCCTAGTAATTCTGAATGAACATGGGTGGAAAAACAAAGCAATAGGCTTCACATATCTTGCACTTGATAATTCCTTAGAAGGGTACAATGTCACATTAAGGAACAAAGTGTGGGAAATTTTACTAGATAGCCAAAGCAAACATTGACTATTGAAGATGCAGCTTGCTATCAGCATTTCCAAGATTAATAATAAAGAAAACAGAAACCGTATTGAATACAGAATAAAAAGCATGTGTATCTTATACAATCATCTAACACAGTGATGGCGAACCTTTTTGAGCCCTAGTGCCTAAACCTGCAATACATGCCAACTTTTTTTCCTCAAAGTGCCAACACTGCAATTAAACCTGAATACTGAGGTTTAAGTTTAGAAAAAAACTACTCGTACAGTAGTCCGAACTAATTAACATATTTTGTTTTAAAAGAACACAACAACAGAGAGTTCAGTGATACAAATTTTAAATAATGATATAAATAGATAAAATTAAGCTTATATTTATTACTATCCCCAACAAATGCAATACATACACATGCACTGCTGAACACATTCACACACCGACTGCTTAATACATACACACCGACTGCTTAATACATACACACACTGACTGCTAAATACACACACTGCTGAATACACACACACTGCTGAATATACACACACACACTGCTGAATACACACACACACACACACTGCTGAATACACACACACACATACACACACAGTCTGCTGAATACACACACTGCTGAGGGGTGCTGTGTGTGAGGCTAGGGGTGCTGTTCTGTGGGGGGCAGGGGTGCTGTGTGTGGGGGGGGGTAGGGATGCTGTGTGTGGTGTGGGGGGCAGGCACCTACTCTGCTTTTGTGTCGGGAGAGCCAGAAAGCAGGGGGAGGGATCTAGGAAGCAGCTC
The DNA here is from genome assembly GCA_933207985.1 of Pelobates cultripes. NCBI lineage: Eukaryota > Metazoa > Chordata > Amphibia > Anura > Pelobatidae > Pelobates > Pelobates cultripes. Next base: position 264,389,556 of record OW240916.1, on the reverse strand, counting down.
TCCTGTCCTCCCACGCGATGCTGTGTGGAGCGTTGCCATGGTAACGCACAACAACGCTCCACACAGATTCCTCACAGGAGGACAGGAGAGCTGCTTCCTAGATCCCTCCCACTGCTTCCTGGTGCTCCCAACACGGAAGCAGAGTAGGCGCCTGCCGTTCTGAGCAGGTAGGTGCCTACTCTGCATTGATGCAGACAGCCAGCATCCCCTCCCCCGGCGACCTATGGCCGCTTGCCCACAGAGAGGGCCCGGCGTGCCATGACTGATCTAACAGAATGCATGATCAACTACATGTATGAATAACCAACACTAAAGACAGAAACAAAGACAAAACTGAAGTAGAAAATATAAAAAAAGAGGCAGATCTGCAGGTTTTACATGCTGTTTTTAGATATACATCAATGAAAAAAATGCATAATTAAATGCGTAAGTTTTTATTTGGAGTATATCTACTAAACATTGATTTTCATTTATTTTGTATTTTGGCAGTGGAGTGTCCCTTTAAAAGAGCTATGCCACATACAACGAATGGTATAAATTCTCTATAGAAAAAAACAAAACATTCCATCAACAGTAAAGTCATAAAGGTTTCTTGGGAATCAAGTGAGACATAAATAACAACCATAAAATATAAAAATAACTGCTATCCAACCTAATCTCGTGACATTTTCATCAACTTTTTTTTTTTATCTAACGGTAATGATAATTATAAAAGCCATTGATTATCTCAGTGACAGGCCAGGTCGCGTCGTAACACGGTTTAAGTAAGAAGTGGAACACAGTCTTCACTTAAAGTCATAAAACCCATAAATCAGATTTAATGTTTTATGGCAGCCGTGCTGAATTATTTGGGGCAAGTAGCCAGAGAACATGAAATCTGTAAACTTTATAAGCTCTTTTACACAAAACTCATAAAATGTTGTAGCATTCCCTCTTGATGTAAAAGAATTAACAGATGGAAAATCAGGTAGCAATTTACCTCCAAGGTATTCAGTGTGTGGACTGTGCAGAGGTTTGAGGATTATTTTATTTGAATATGAAAAGAGGTCTGTTCCATAATTTATGGCAGACACCTTTCCGAATTTTCAGAGAGCTGCAAAACAAGCAATAGTTTATTTTGTGAATTAAATATCTTTTATATTGCAGTATGAAATTATATTTCTATTTGTAAACGTAAACACCATTTTTATATGGCTTTTTATTTTTTAAGCAGACTGTTGCCTCCTACAGGGGCACTCTAAGCGCCAAAATTTTTTTCCTTAAAGGGACAATATAGGCACCCAAACCACAACAGCTCATTGAAGTGGTCAGGGTGCAGTGTCCCAGGTCCCTTAGCCCTGCAATGCTAATTATTGCAGTTTTTGATAAGCTGCAAGAATTGCCTTGGGGGTTAACTCCACTAGAGGGACTTCCGGGTGGATAGGCGGCCATGCTATGCATGAGGACATTCGGCGTCACCCAAAACCCCATAGCATTATCCAATATGCATGCGCATTAGGTCCCCCCCTGCTGGCTGACGTCGGCATAGCCTGAACGAGTGCCCAGTGACATTGGCTCTGGAATCAGGTACATGGCAGAAGGGGTTCCTAACCCCTTCTGCACCAACTTTGTTTTCCTGGCACTATAGTTTCCCTTTAATTAAATAATTTTGGTGTATTGAGCATGCCCCTGCAGTTTCCCTGCTCAGTTTTTTGCTATTTAGGGGTTCAATAATTATGTCTGTAGCCTTAGCCACATCACCCCTGACTGTGACTCACACATCCTCCCTACTGACTTTCTGGCGAAGAAGGTTTTTTCTTGAAACCTATCTTAGCAGTACTTTAGAAGTGTTAAGTTTCTGGTCTGTTAATGAGCAAAACAGCCTCCTATGTCAGCTATAGCTAGATAAAGAAAGATGAAGTCCAAAATCACAGGAAGAACCAAGAATTCCTTGAAACCTGTAGATTTTTCAGCAAGAAGCAGGAACGGTAAGCAAGAAGTAGAAAGGGTCTGCAAGGAGCAGGAGGGGTCTGCAAGAGCAGGAGGGGTCAGCAAGGAGTAGGAAGGGTCTGCAAGGAGCAGGAAGAGGCAGCAAGGAGCAGGAAGGGTCTGCAAGGAGCAGAAATGGGCAACAAGGAGAAAGAAGAGGCAGCAAGGAGTAGGAAGAGGCAGCAAGAAGCAGGAAGGGTCAGCAAGGAGCAGGAAGGATCAGCAAGGAGTAGGAAGCAGCAACAAGGAGAAAGAAGGGGCAGCAAGGAGTAGGAAGAGGCAGCAAGAAGCAGGAAGTTTCTGTAAGGAGCAGGAAGGGGCAGCAAGGAGTAGGAAGGGGGAGCAGTAAGGGGTAGGAATGGTCTGCAAGGAGCAGGAGGGGTCACAGCAAGGAGCAAGAGGGGTCTGCAAGGAGTATGAAGAGGCAGCAAGAAGCAGGAAGGGGCAGCAAGGAGAAAGAAGGGGCAGCAAGGAGCAGGAAGGGTCAGAAAGAATCAGAAGGAGCACAAAGGTAAAGTAGGAGAAAGAATAGAAAGGGTCAGCAAGGGGCTGCAAGAAGCTGGAAGGTGCCGAAAGAAGATGGAAGGGGCAGAAAGAAGCAGGAAGGGCCTGCAAGGAGAAGGAAGGGTCTGCAAGGAGCAGAAAGAGATCAGAAAGAGAAAGGAGCAGAAGGAGCAAAATAAGCAGAAAGTAGCAAAAAAGTAAAGGAGCATAAGGAGCATCAGAAGAAAAAGAAGACTGTGTCAAATGAAGCAGAAGAAAAGGAGATTGGAGCAGGAAGGACAATTGAAGTGAACCCTCCACTTTATTCTGGACACTACATCATAAGGCGTTGGTACCTGGGCCTGGCAGGGAAACTTTGGACCTTCTCATCTCCCCAGGTAAAAAACATATCAGTGTTAATGTGTTCACTTTTATTTATTAAGTGTCAGGAAACACAGATGGCCACTGGGTAGGGGTGCCGCTGATTGGCTAGAGGGTCAGCTGGCACTCGAAGCCAATCAGTACCTTCAACAGGATTTTCTGCCAGAAAGACTTAACAAGCTGGCTAGCCAAATGATCCCGCACTTTGTTGAAGAAATATTGTGTGTATGACCTGGTAAATATTGTTTGTGCCTACATTTTCATTAGCATATTCCTCTTAAATCTGGATCAGTTGGTCTGAGCCAAGTCTGTATTAGAATGAATATCGACTTCCCAATGAGCGCTCAGCTGGCACTGGACCAAATTTAGGTATTTCCATACAAAAAGCACACCACCAAACATGATCTTATGCATTCCATGACTGGATTCTCAAATTGCTCACTGTAGGATTTGGAATATGCTAGGTATAGAAACAAAGAATGTGATGACAGATAAAAAAATATCCAGCCCATCTTGTCTGCCCAATTTCCATCAGTCCTTGGCCTTTTCTTAAGTCTAGGAAAGCCTTATACCTATCCCGCGCATGCTTAAATGACCTCACCAAAGTAAACCCTTATATTCTTATTTTTGGTATGATGCTTAATTATCTCCAGTAACAAATGTAGTTTTGTGAGATGGGTAATCCACACCTTTTTTCCTGCAGCTAGGTGCCTCCAGCTTAATGTCTCCTTTTTATAAGCTTTGTTCTTTGCATCTGCCAGTCATACATAGTGAAAGTGTATTAAGAAGAGGAGAATGTAACAATGTAACTATGCTTTGCTTTGTCTGAAATGGATTATGATGTCATTTGCTAAATCTTTCATATATATATTAAAAAGAAAAACAGAGTATTTCATAAAAAAAAAAGTTTACACCGGTTATAGGTGATTTTGTTTTCTTCAATTCAGCTCCAGAAAAATGACAGCCCCCTATTAATGACATTTGTTTAAAAAAAAAAAAAAATATATATATATATATATATATATATATATATATATGTGAACCATTCAATTTTGTACATAAGGGCTTCTACGGTACTGCATCAATTACTTCAACAAAATGTTTAAATTCAGATCGTAAAGCATTGATGTTTCTGAACTATCTTGCATGTTGCTTTAGATCAAGCATGTCAAACTCAATGTCTAGCACGGGCCACATAAACAAGGTTTAAGTTTATGTGGGCCGCAAAAAAAAAAAACCTTCAATTTTCATAGAAACGTAGGTTTGTTTTAAAAAGTACAGTATAAAAAAACAAAAAACAGCATCCCCCTCTACTAAACCCCAGTCCCCCCTCTGTACTAACTCAGCCCTTCCTCTGTACTAATTCAAAGTCGTCCCCCCTCTGTACTAAATCCCAGCAACCCCTCTATACTAAATCCCTCTAGTAAACCCCAGCCCTTGTTTAAAAAAAACAATAATAGGCAACTAGCAGACTCCCCTCACATTGCCGCTGCCTCTGGTATACCCCCAATGGCGCTGTCCGCATCCTGTGCCAAACTGATCCTCCTGCTAATCCTTGAAAACCTGTGAAGGTGGAGCACGTTAACGTCATGTCAGAATGTGAATGTCCACTATCTAGCCGTGGCCATCGCAACACTGACCAACACACACTGACAGACACACACACACACTCTCTGACAGACACAAACACACACACACTGAGACACAAACACACAGACAGACACACACTGAGAGACAGACACACACACACACACACAGACACACACTGACATTAACATACACTGACAGTCACACGCACACACTGACAGACAGACACACACACACTGACAGAAAGACAAACACAGTGACAGTCACACACACACAGTGAGAGAGACACACACAGTGACAGTCACACACACACAGTGACAGTCACACACACAGTGACAGACACACACACACAGTGACAGACACACACAGTGACAGTCACACACACACAGTGACAGTCACACACACACACAGTTACACACACACTGACAGAGACACACACATACACACAGTGACAGTCACACACACAGTGACAGACACTGTGTGTGACAGACACACACACACACACTGACAGTCACACACACTTCAACATTCTTGCACACACTCACATCACTGTATTCATTACTCCCTACCTTTGGGAGGTGGTGTGGGACCGCTCCCTGATCTTCTCTTGGGAGCTCAGTCTTCTTGCTCCTTGCCGCTCTCGGGCACGCAGTTTAGTGATGCCGGGTGCCGGAATATATTCCGGCGCCCGGCTTCACTTCAGATGGCGTGCGCGAGGGAGCAGTGAGGAGCAAGAAGACTGAGCTCCCTCGCTGCCACCAGAGACCTCTCCCCTGGCCAGGTAAATGAACAGAGTAGGAACCTGCAATGTGGGGAGAGCAGGTGCCTACTCTGCTTTAGTAAACATGTCAAGCTCGCGGGCCACAAAAATATTCATTGTGGGCCACATGCGGGCCGCTAGTTTGACATGCTTGCTTTAGAACATAGTATATTTTAAATTTAGAACTCCACCATTCCAAGACATTAATCATGCTTCTGACATTTAGCGTATTATGAGATCTTCAAGCATAATGATCAGTACCCAATAAGATATGCCTGACAAAGAAGCATGGAGGATGCATGGCACTGTTTCTAAATTGAAATTCCACTAAAATTCAAAAACAAAGATTTCTTATTAGAATTAAGTTCGTTTTAACTGTTTAGCTCCTTAGGTAAAAAACAACAACAAGTCTATATGTTTTAAATGTTAGTGCTACTCAATGTCTTCATGAACAATTAAAAGTGTGTGCTGAAATCATGAAATGGTTAACCCAAGCATCATAACCATTATAACCTGCTGTGCTGATCCTGAAACACTTTCATTGGCTGAAAGAAATTCATCTCTGGGCACATAAATATGCACAGAATTGACATTAGCCAGCCTGGAACTCTTGTTCTTGACTTGATAACAATGCTCTAACGACGATGCAGATGTTGTAGCCTATATATCTATGTATTTAAAAGACTGCACATGCAGACCCCAACCACCAGGACCACTTGAAAACACTGAAGAGGTTATGGAGCTTGGACTAACCCTTTATGTGCCTATTCTGCCAATAATTGTACAAGCGCTGGCTGTTAGTGAGTATCTCTAACTTTTGTTGCAATGAGAGAGAATTAGTAGTGAGTACCCTTTCTATCAATAACATTGAAAACAAAGCTCTGTTATTGTGGGTCCATGAAGGTTTATCATATAATCAGTGAGCTGTTATATGAGGAACTTGCAAAATCTAGACTAAAATAGTAGTGTTGTATGTGACTGAAACATACACGTATTTAGGCATAGAAAGTAGTAGGTGGGGGCGGAGCCTGACCGCCGAGCAATACAGACGTGGGCAACACGAGCTCCCGCCTGACGGGCCGAATTTGGGGCAAAATCACCGGCTATATAGACTGCAGACTCACCGGGTTGTGCTACCCATGCTGGGAGTGCACCACGGAACCGAAGGACACCCCTCTGAAACCCGTCGGGGCCGGGAAGACGAAACGCCGAATGCGGCCTACTAAAGTTGGAGCCGGGGGGAGACGGCCGCTCAACCCGACGCCAGACACACCAAGCGACTTTACAGGTTTCCTACCCCCCCCCCTTTGGACCGGTGGGGGTTATCCCGGTCCCCACTGGGAGAACGGACTGTGGCACCAATCCCTACCCCAGCTGTCTGAACACAGTAGGCAACGCAAGGCACCCCAACCTCACAAAATGGCGGAGGCCATACCACAGTCGCAGCAAACTCCCGCACGAGCACCCCCAGACACTCTTGAAACCAGACTGGACGCTTTGTTCCAGGCATTTTGGGATAAACTGCGGACCCGTGCCACTGCCGAACAACCCAACCGGTGCACAGAACGGGAGGCGGGCGCTTCCCCTCCGGGTAACCTACGCCACATATCGCCTCATCGCACCAGCAACTGCCCGCCCAGGCTGATAGCCAACAGAGGCCTGGCCTCGAGACATCGACCACACAGGGAGAAGAATGCACGCCGCAGGCGGCGGATGCCACCGCGATTCTCTAACTGCCCCTTAAGGGGCCAGGACCGGGCCACACGTGAGTACCGAGTCCGTGGACAGAAGGTGTCGGCTTTCACAATATCCTGGGGCTGGAGGATAGCCCCCCGCACCCGCTGTTCCCCGGTTAAACCCGGCAGCCAATCTCTGCAGCTGACAACCTGTCAAGCTACCTATCCTCTCAGGCAGAAAACACCTCCAGGCACAGTATCCCTGCGACAGCCAAGCAAGCGGAAAACCGCCCGCCTTGACCGCAGCCTCACACGACCCCTCATACAGTTACAGCTAAACACCGAGGACGATGGACCAACGACGCATACCCTTCTGCAGATCCAGAGCTGGAAAAGAGCCATGGAACAGCATACTGTGGTAGACAATCGATGGGACTACCCTACACTTGTACCGCCCATACCGCTACTGGGGATCGGCTGACCGGGCGCCTGAGCCCTCACCCGGAGTCTCTGTTAACCCACGGAAGACACCGTGCAAAGGGACATACCAGATAAGAGACTCCCCATTTTCTGTTGAGGAAATTCTAGCTCAGCTTTGTTTTATTTTGTTGCCTATAACTTTGCCCCTACTGGTTGCGCAATTTGCTATGCTTGGGCCTGAACCCAGTGGTATAATGTTCTCTATGCATGCATGACTTCATGTTCAACAAGCTTGATTACACACAGACACAAATGTTTAGCAATTTTCAGCTTGATGCCAAAAGCCTGTATAATCTCACGTAAAGTATCACACGAGAATAAGGCACACTTTGGGCACGCAGTCTATATACAGCATACGTTCACTACTTCGAGCGCATGCAACTACTCGAGTCAGTTTCAGCTTCTAGCATGTTGTATCCACACTACCTATAATACCTATACTGTTACTTGAGCAGCCTAAATATTGCCGTAATAATTGAACCATACAGTTATGGATGTGTTAGCAATTTACTTGTTCTTATATATTAAAAAAAAGAGGCAGACGCTTCATGGAGGCAGTCCCAAATGTACTGTTATAATCCTTTTAAAATGTATCTTAAATACCTCCCCTTCTTTTTTCTGTTCCCATACAACTATATGCCTCAATAAAAGAAAGATTGACAAAAAAGAAAGTAGTAGGTATGTATCCAGGGACATATTAGCCGCGAGGCAAACAAGGCATTTGCCTTGGGCGGCATTTTTCAGGGGGCGGCAAACTGACATGCTGGGCGGGTGGGCGGGCGGGCGAGGGAGCACTTCCTCTGAGTTGTGTGCTCAGCTCCCTCGCGCGCAGCAGAGTGAGGCTGGGAGGCGGAATATGACGTGTGTGTGTCTTTGTGTCTGACTGTGTGTGTGTGTGTGTGTGTCTGACTGTGTATGTGTGTGTGTGTGTCTGACTGTGTGTGTTTGTGTGTCTGACTGTGTGTGTGTATTTAGAAGGTGAGGCGGGGGGGAAGAGTTGGGTGCGGGTGGCGCGGGGGGAGGAGGATACCTGAGTTTTGTCCTGCCTAGGGCAGCACAAAACCAGGATACACCACTGTATGTATCTTAAAGGGACAGTTCATGCCTACCATGTCTGAAATCAATATACTTAAAAATACTTAACTAAAAGCATTTATTTATTTATTTATTTATTACATTTTTGACTATGTCTAAATAAAAGAATCTGGTTACAGTACTCATTGGTTATAAACCTGTCCGGATACTTGCCCCCGTGGCACTCATCCGTGTTAGGCTATTAAGTTACTGTTATTTTATGTAGAATGGTGAATGACTAGTGACAATAAGGCATAGAAGCGAATGTAAACATGTTTTTTTTTGTTTTTTTTGTAATGACTTACTTTTCACAAACAATTTAATCTAAATGGTTTGGTTAATTTATGCATCCATTCTTTTGCATTGTTCATCTCAACTGTTTTTTAAGGCAGACCAACTTTACCGCCTGTAATTGTGACATTTGTAATCCTGGTGGCCACCACCAAATAGGTTTGCCGGTCTGTAATGATTGCTTGTCAACAAATTTGAGATTTCACTTCCCCTTTACCCTTGTGTTCTATATCCAGTTTAGAAATATGAAACAAAAAATAAGTCATAACATTAGAAAACTGAGAAATACAACACAGTAATTTTAATATCTAATTTTGATGTCCTTCATTGCACAGTTAAACTCTGCACAAACAACTCCGTTGTGAAGAAATTGGTGCAACATAAACAATTTTATTCTAATAGGTTTTTATTAAGCTGTTTTCCTGCTGGTTTTTTTTTATTAATTTGTTTACCTTTTATATCCAGCATTTAAATCAGAACATTTTATTTCTCGATTTTTGTTGTCTCAGAATGATGATTAAGAGCAGTTTGTTACCTTGACCTGTGTTTTCATATGTAAGCAGATGTCCAAATTGTGCTAACTAAAACATTTGCCTTAAATCGCCTGTAGTACTAGCAGAAAAACAAGGAAAACCGTTATTCTAATAATACTTTCTCTTGCCAACTGCGGACAGAGCATTAATTGCAAAACAGGTTTGCACATTATTGCTGTCATTATTGAACAGATTGTATGTAAAAGGGTCATCAATTCATTATTTCGAATTAGAAGAGTAAATGTTTGCGTATATAAAATGCAGCCAAGAAACAGCATGAATCATTGTATCATTATATCACTTTAGGACAGCAATTTACATCTATATTTGTCAAACTGAATATCTGGCTAAGCCACAGACCCTCAGCATGTATAGCTCCTTGAGTAGGAGGCATAGGCGTGCGCACAGGGTGCTCCTGCAGACCCCGCGCTATCCGAGCGCCGGCTCTGCTCTCAGCCTTCCTCCAAACTGCAGCACCCACACACGCACACACACACAGCACACACACACATACAGCACCCACACACAGCACACACACACATACAGCACCCACACACACACATACAGCACCCACACACAACACACACATACAGCACCCCCACACAGCACCCCCACACACAGCACCCCCACACACAGCACCTCCACACACAGCACACACACACACAGCACCCACACACACAGCACCCCCACACACACACACACACACACACACAGCACCCTCGCACACACAGCACAGAAACAGCACCCTCACAAACACACACATAGCACCCTCACATACACACAGCACCCTCACACACACACACAAACACCCTCACACACACAAACACCCTCACACACACAGCACACAAACACCCTTACACACACCCTCATACACACACAGCACCCTCACACACACACATCACACTAACAGGACCCTCACACACAGCACCCTTACACACACAACACCCTCAAACCACCCTCAGGCAGCACACACACACACAGCAGTGTATGTATGTGTGTGTGTGTATATATATGTGTGTGTATATATATATATATATATATATATGTGTGTGTGTGTGTGTGTGTGTGTGTGTGTGTGTGTGTATATATATATATATATATATATATATATACATATATATATATATATATACACACATACAAATATATATACACACACATGCAATAGGCTGCGCACGCCTATGGTAGGAGGACAAAATTACTTGTTTACTTAAAGCCAGTCTGTATTTCTCTGATCTTCAGCAGAGCGTAAGGGCATAGACGGGACATACTTTTCTATTAGGGAGGATAGACAGGTGGGAGCAGCATTATGTAGAGATTTGAAAGCAAGAACCAGAATTTGAAATTGAGCCCTATATCTTACAGGAAGCCAATGTAGGGACTTACATAAGGGTGAGGCGTGGGCGGCGCTGGCAGATAGGAAGATGAGCCTTGCCGCCAGATTCATAACAGACTGTAACGGCGCAAGTTGAGAGCACGTAGGACCACTAAGAAGCGGATTACAGTAGTCAAAGTGAGAAAGGACATTGGAATGGAACAGCACCTAAGTCACATCTGGCGTTAAGTAGGGTCAGTTGCGCGCAATGTTTTTTGATATGGAAGCAGCAGGATTTGGCGATAGAATGAACATGGGGCGTGAAGCAGAGGTCGGAGTCAAAAGCACCTAGGCAGCGAGTCTGCGTGGTGGAGCCGATGGTAGCACGGTTGACTTGGAGGGAGACAGACAAAGGAGTAGCAACACTTGAGGGAGGAAAGACCAGAATTTCAGTTTTGGTCAAGTTGAGTTTAAGGAAGTGGGCAGCCATCCAGTTAGAAACAGCAGAGAGGCAGTCAGAGACACTAGTCAAGAGGGACGGGGAGAGATCAGGAGAGGACAGATAGATTTGCGTGTCATCCGCATAGAAATGATATAGGAAGCCAAAGGTGCTAATGAGTTTACCAAGGTATAGGTGGAGAACAGTAGGGGACCAAGAACTGAACCTTGGTGGACACCAACAGAGAGGAGTTGGGGAGAAGAAGCAGAGCCAGAAAAAGAAACACTGAAAGAGCACAGGGAGAGGTAGGAGGAGCACCAGGAGAGAGCAATATCTTGTAGACCGATATTGCGGAGGATGAGAAGAAGCTGTTGATGATCAACAGTGTCAAAAACCGCAGACAGGTCAAGGAGAATTAGGATAGAGTAGTGACCATGAGATTTTGCAGCAAGTAGATCATTGGATACTTTGGTTAGCTATATAAATAATAACATAATAATAATAATAATAATAATAAATAGGCATTTAAAGAGCCAAGGTGATTCCAGAGCTCCAGCCTGTGGAAGGGAACCCCCTCCCCCCAGGGTCTGAACAGTCCCCAAACAGGTTGTCATTGGTGCTGGGTTTTGTCAGTGCAAATTCTAGGTTTTGTTTTTGCTCACAATTTGGACAATTGTCTCTGTCCCTATGGGGTCCCTCTTTGCTCATTTGAAATTTTAGGATGTATAGTACTAATAGTGTTCAATAAACTGTGTATCTACTGTGCAACTACTGTGCTTACTGTACCATCATTTTCTGCAATATAACCTGCATGTTGATTATTGCACTCAAATCATATAATCCTATGTAAATCAATACAATACACATATAACATATACCCACCATCTTATTGGGGAATCACATGTAATGTAATATAACTTGTATAATTGTAAATACACATTAGCAATATATAAATAATAATTTACACATACATATTTGCAAGCCTTTATGTGCCATAACTTTGGTTCTTATTTGTATCCTTTTTCGATAGTTCTTCAACGGTAAATCTGATGTCCCATAGAAATAACACTGTCAAAGAATTAAACATTTATCATGTAACATGCAAATCCAGTCCCTGGTGTAGAATAATGGCTCATTTTAATCTCTAGTGAATGTCCCTTCTGTTGGCAGCTGAGATTAAATGTGCTCCTTTTTCTGCCACAATCATTTTATGGTGGTAGTATTTCACTTTTTAAATATGTTCATGTCTAACAAAATTAATATGCCAAATAAGTAAATAAACACCTTTCACAGTGAGTATAGTGGTAATCAGATAACAGAGTTAATGGCCCCTTGATTACATTTTAGCACATAAATTCAACTTTATGGAAGACTTTAATTCACAGTAAAATAGAGGATTTATGCTTATATATTACTATTGATCAATAAGATTTCATTATTTCACAGGATAGCAGAAACATTTATTTTGTGTTGTCCTGTATCACGAAAACACATATAAATGTATATTATTCATTATTGGGCACAACATGCATAGTTAGAAGATGAACGTTTTTATAATTCAGATTTATTTGCATTTTTTGTGAATAAAGGTGGGTTTGGAATTCTGGGAGGGTCTTCTAAAAGCTGAGTATTCAACACTGGTTTCTAAAGGTGATAGCCCCTTTTAGAATCACTGTTTATACGACCCTTTCATTTCTAAACAATCATTCCTGGATCTCAACTGAACTCTTAACATTGAATCATGGGCTCATATTTGTGTACAATTCCAGGGGGAGGGGGGGGGGAGAGGGAAAAAATGTATAATAAATTTAAAAAAGGAGTCTATTGATGAGTAATGCTCTTTAATTATTTTGTTCAAAGCATTCCAACAACTTGAAGCAGCACTTGTGGGGTCTTTGCTTTTTTTGACAAAGGCTCTCCTGTACCTATTGTTTACAAGGTTATTCAATAAAGTGAGAATTCAAAGTGAATTCCAAATCTAATTCAAATTTAGACTTGCAGCATTGGAAACATTGCCCAGGTTAGAGAATTTTTCTGGTTCAGCTATTTTGACGTTAAATTTGAAATTCACTTTGAGTTCACCTGAATTTCTCACTTTAGGAAATGATCTTGTAAGTGGCACCATCTCCCAGTTGATCCTATATGTAGCTCCTGTGCCACTATTCTCCTCTCACACATGTACAAGAGTCCAAAAACAAGAATCTAAGGAAGATCCTTCAAGATTCTTGATAAATGGCAATAAAGTGACCCATTTAAGGTCCTGAATGTCTTCCTTCTGTAAAAAGTGAAAACCGATAATATAAGTCATTGATGCTATACGGTATTTTCACTGAACCTTATTACATAAAATCTTGACCTCACACTCCTGGCACCAAACTAGTAAATTAAATTGTCTCTGGGTACCAGTACATGCATTTGATTATTGATTATTATTGATAGTGGCTTTAGTGGCTGGATTGGGGCAATAGTGGGGGGATGATGGCTATTGTAGGGCATATGTGTGATAGTGGGGGTATAGTAATGATAGTGGGGCGTAGTGGCTGTAGTGGGCGTGGATACTGGCTAAATGGCTGTATTGGGGGGAGGTGGGGAAATATTTTTAATTTAAAGAAAACAAAAACTAAATTGAAGTTTCTCCCTAAAGGCTTACTTTGAGCCGTGTAGGGAGGAATCCTGATCCCTGGTAATTTGGTGGGATATGTTGCTGTCAGCACCCCCTGCAATACAAGTAGCAGGGTCGGTGAGGGAGATCTAGTAGGGCCTTTACTCCTGCTAAGAAGATATCCTTGACGGTTTTGCCCTAGTGCAGGAGAATGGGCTGGACTATTTAGGAGATCATTCTCCACAACAGCTGTGCCGCCCCACTGCTGCATGCTGTCGGGGGCTTCACGGCAGATCCGGCCCTGAATAAGCTGCTTTTAATTTACAACCAGGATGCAAACAGTCAAAGAAACTTCAAACCGTGTAAATGGAAATCTTCACCTTCTAATGTACGGTTGGCTCTAGTTCAGATCACTCAGTGTTGTTAATGGCGGAGCTGTGTGCATACATTTGGCAAGGAAACTCAGTCGGAAATAAGGGGGTGTAGCTAAGGAGGCAGGCATTCTAAAAAACGCTGCAAAAATTATAACAATCTGAGCATACAAAAAAAAGAAAACCGTATACTAAAGAGCACAAAACCAAATGCATTATATTTGCATTGGTGCTTGATGAATATTTTAGCATTTAAAAAGATTGTGTATATATATATATACACACACAATACACAAGATCCAGCGCACTCACCTATCCACTAAACAGCAACTTCAATGTTGAAAGATTTTATTTGTTTTTTTTAAAACACCTAATCTAGGCAAAAATAATGGGGGTTTAGTTACATTATATGATCATACATTGCATAAGCCTGCCACAACATCAATGCCAAAGATGGGGTACATTGGCGTTGTGGCAGGCTTATGCAATGTATGATCATATAATGTAACTAAACCCCCATTATTTTTGCCTAGATTAGGTGTTTTAAAAAAAACAAATAAAATCTTTCAACATTGAAGTTGCTGTTTAGTGGATAGGCGAGTGCGCTGGATCTTGTGTATTGTATTATTTGGCCCCCAGCAGCACCCCCATTTATGCATGTTAAGGTGAGTGTAGCCAATCCCCTCTTGTTTTATATATATATATATATATATATATACATATATGAAAAAATAAGGGTTTGGCTGCACTCACCTACACATGCTAAATTAGGGTGCTGCTGGGGGCCAATAAGTACAGTAAAAATGAAAATCCAGCGCACTCGCTTATCTACTAAACAGTCATTTTAATGCTGAACAATTTTCAGTTTTATTAAAAACACCTAATCTAGGCAAAAAAAATATAATGGGGGTTTAGTTACAGTATATGATCATACATTGCATAAGCCTGCCACAACGCCAATGTACCCCATCTTTGGCAGGTCCTACTCTGTCTGCTAAATGAGCTTCTCACTTGTGGAAATATATATTATAACACACAATCTGAAAGCGTCTTGCAGGAGAGCTGCACTCAAGAAATTAATATATACATCGACTAATTGTAGGTGTGCGTAGATAAAGGTGAAATGTCAGATTTACTCCCTGGCTTTTATTATAGATTTATGCAATCACTCAGATTGATGTTTTAACTGCTATCAACATTCTTTTGCATACAGGTGTTAATAGTGATACAATTATTTACATACACTTAATTTCTGGGAAATAGATGACAGGGACATACTTATAAGCAATATCATTATGCATGTGAACAATATGGAGCCTGTAAAGGACAGTCACACTATTCTTTGTCGGCAGAACCTGTAGCCAGGTCTAAACTAATAACCTGTGTGTCTTGACTGAGAAGCTCACTTATAACCTGGTAACAAAGCCATTCTTGTATATCTGGGCACAGAGTGCAATACAAAACTCAATTCCGCAAGGCTCTTTGATTTAACCCCTTCCCTGTCAATTTCTTATTAAAATAAAAAACATTTATTTGAAATTAGGGTTTGCATAGCTTATAAATAGAGGTAGGATAAAACCACATTTTCATGTATAAACTGTTTTTTAATAATACCTAAAAATAAATTATAAAAATGTATGTGAATTTAGACAATTAAAAATGTTGGTTTTGATTATTTGCAGATGTTTTGAGGATCCATTATATTGCAATATGTCAGCGTCATAGCAGCAAAAACAATCACCTCTATCAAGGTTGCATTTAAAAGAATCTAGGGTTATGTCCCCCAATCTATACAGGGTAATTCACTAAAGTGAATATTTCAATTTAAGGTCAGAATAGGGGAATTGGAAGCATTCTCTAAGTCAGCTTTGCTTCCAGTTCAGCTACTTTGGTCTTAAATTGGAAATCCACCTTAAATTCTCTCTGAATTTTCACTTGACTGAATATGCTTAGCAGAGGGGCTCCATAGATCAGCAAAGAGTCACTGCCCTATATTAGTCTCAAACTAATTTTGAGTAAGAAAAGCTCAGGGACAACACATTAGGAAGGGTTATTTTATTTACATAAATCCTTTTAAATTCATATTTTGTCAGATTAAAATCATTTAAGATTTTTTTCAACAAGTCTACTAAAACCATATGATCTCAGAAGCCAATCAGAACTTAGCATTAGTGTTTTTCAGGATAATTACCTTCCAACATTTAAATGTCTTGTAAATTGAGTTCTCTAGAATTATTTTTCTATAGGATCAAAACTGCATAATGGATTTAAAATTATGAATTTAAACACTATAGTCACCAAAGCAACTTTATCTTAAAGAAGCAGTTTTGGTGTATAGATCATGCCCCTGTAGTCGCACTTGGCAATTCTGTGAAGGTGTTAACGCACTTTTGTTTCTGTCCACCCAGTCCTAGTCCACCTCCTCTGTTTGTGACTGACACAGTCTGCATGAAAAAAAAGTATTAAAGTCAATCAGATGTTAACTTACTTTAGAAGTTTTTATCTCCTGCTCTGTAAATTGAACTTTAATCACACACAGGCGGCTCCTGCAAGATCTTCAAGCTATTAACAGAGCAGGAGAAAATACATTCTAAATTAAACAGAATGTGCAATAAAGGAAGTTTAAACAACTAGCTCTCTCTTTAGAGGAAGTGTTTAGGAAGGATGTGAAAGTCACATGCAGTGAGGCGTCACTAAGGCACCATTAACAAAAAAAAAACACCTAAATGGCAGATATTTGAGTAGTGAGATTGCAGGGGCATTTTTGCACCACTTTTTAGAGCTGAACGTTTAGATAAATCTAACCCATTGTTTATATTTTTTAATGCTCTCTCTAAGGTGCAAAGGGCAATGACAAATTGTATAACAACGATCGACATGGAACTAAGAAGGAGGCACTAAGTTTTAGCATTCAAAGATGTGGATTTAGACATTTAATTTTATTTTTAAAATCCACATAAATATTATTATGTGACATAAAAAATTCTGTAAAGTGATTGTTCCCATTTAACCCCTTAAGGACGGGTGACGGACGAGGTCCGTCACAGAGGGGAGACCCTTAGTGACGAGTGATGGACCTCGGGGTTAATGGTGCTCCGGTATGCCTCTGCATTAGAGGCATACCGGGAGCACCTGGTCAGGCTGCCCAACACATGTGCTCGCTCTGACCGCAAGTCAGAGCGAACACATGTGCTCTGTATACTTACCTTCCGGCTCCCTGCACTTCCTGGTTCTGTGTGAAGTGCAGGGAGCCGGAACAGTGCTGATCCTGCCCCCTGCTGTAAAAAAAATAAAGTTGATTTAAAGTCTCACCCCCCTTTACCCATTGTAATAAAAAATTAACCCCTTCCCTGCCAATTGATCACTGACTACAGTGATCTATTGGCAGGGATTACATTTTACTATGATCTGATATATTTTTTTTAACCCCTGAGGGTTAATTCTTTTTTTTTTTAACACTCAGGGGTTAAATTTATTTAATTAATGAATTAATGAATTAATTAAAATATTTTAAAATTATATATTTAGCTAGCTGGGGTGGGTGGAAGTTAGTGGGGAATTGGGGGATTTGGCGTTAGGCTAACTAGGGGTTAACGTTAAAAAAAGTTTTAAAACAAACTTTAAAAAGTTAAAAATTAAGCTTAAAAAAAGTTTTAATAACGTTTAAGTAAAAATTTTTTAAAAAAACCCTTTACCTAGTCCAAATAAAAATTAACCTCTTCCCTGCCAGTCAATCACTGCCTACAGCGATCAAATACAGATCACAGTATTATACTGTGATCTCATTTTTTTTAACCCATTAGGATTAACTTTTATTTATTTTTTAACCCTCAGGGGTTCAATTTATTTAATTAATTAATTTAAATATTTTATAACTATATATTTTGCTAGCTGGGGTGGGTGAGAGTTATGGAAAAATTGGGAATTTACTGTTAGTGCTGCTTACTGCTAGTTAGGGGTTAACGGTAAAAAAATAAAGCTTAGAAAAATGTTAAATCTGTAAAAAAGTTTTAAGAAAGTTTAGGAAAGTTTAAAAAAAATTAATAAGCAAAACAAAAGTTTAAAAACTAGTTTTTAAAAGTAAAAAAGTAAAAAAAAAGTTAAAAAATACATTTTAAAAACACTCATTACCACTACACCTGGAACAAACTAGAGAAAAAATTATCCCACGCCAAGGTTCAAAATATGCCTTTTGAATTACCCCAGTGTGTATTCTTTAATAAATAGTATGTGTTTGTGGGGAAGTTTCAATAACCAACCGTCTAAACTACTCCAAATTGGAACATGGACACAGCGTAAAACTTCAAAGTTAGAAAAAAACTGAATGGCTGCGTCTCAAATGCGCCCCTTCAACATCCACATATACCCGGCAAAGGTACATACGGGGGTATTGCTGTACTCAGCCGACATAGCTGAGCAACATATGAAGTATTATACAGTCGAAGCACACATAAGGTTTGCAAAATATACTGTGCAAACTCACTTTGTATGTCAAAAAGGCAGAAAAAACGCTTATTACCACTACATCTGGTACAAGCAAGCGGAAAAATGATCCCACGCTAAGGTTCAAAATATACCTTTTGAAACACCCTGGGGTGTCTATTTAAGAAATGGTAGGCGTTTGTGGGGTAGTTTGAATTTAAAACCTGCGAAGATGCTTGAAAATTGCACATAGCGTCAAAATTCAAAGTTCGGTAAAAACTGATATGGCTTGGTCTCCTATTTGGCACTGTAGCTTCACGAAATAGTGCCAAACACATTCATTGGGGGTGTCTTTTTACTCAGAAGACTTAGCTGAGCATAATTTGGGAGGTTTGAACTTAGTGGCACATATGAAATCTACAAAACGCCCAGCAAAAATGCAATCCGTATGTAAAAATTGCACAAAATTATTTTTTACCACATACTTTGGCATATATTGGTGAAAAAATGGGGGTATGTTAAGGCACAATATGCACCTTATGAGATACTCTGGAGTGTCTACTTTTACAAATGGTAGGCCTTTGTGGGTTTTTTTTGTCAAACTGTTATAATACCCCAAATGGAAGCTAAGGCTCATTAAATCCATCTCTCAAAATTCTATTGTGAATACTGAAAAGGACAGGTATCCTGTATGGCACTGTAACTTCACGAAATAGTGCCAAAGACATACAATGGGGGTGTCATTTTACTCAGCAGATGTAACTGAACACAAAATAAAACTTTGTACAGGAATAGCACACACCAACTTTACAAAATATACATGAGAATTTCTTTGTTATAAGTTTGTGTGCCAAAAACCAAAAAAAACACAATTTTACTCCAATATTTAGCAGAGGTTGGCGGTGAAATGGCTACGTAGAAAGTGTCAAAACAACCTTAGGTAAATAGCCCGTGATGTCTACTTTATATAAATATATACTTTTTTGCCAATTTTGTTTTCTTTTATGGCTATTAAGCTTACAAGACAAACATACCAAATTCTAAGATCGCTCCACATTAAAAGTCTATTTTGTTCCTTGTGCTTTGTGACCTGTAACTACCAAAAAAAAACTTAAAATCCCAGACACATTATATATTCTGTAAATAAGAACAACTAAATTAATTTATTTTTAATTACTTTTCTTAACTGCACTAATTATGCACACATTATTATTGCAAAAACTGTAAAAAAAAACACACAATTTTCATTTTTTTTTACATTTTTCTGTATTTTTTTTATAATAAATATGCATTTATATATATGTGTGTTACATCAAATTAAAGCCCTTTCTGTCCTTTAAAAAACGATGCATAATATGTGTTGGTGCAACAAATTAGTAAAATGCAAATTGCAGTTGAACGCAAACAGCAAAAAATGAAAAAAATGCTGTTGTCATTAAGTGAAAGACAAGCTTTTGAAGCTCTGTCCTTAAAGGGTTAATGTCCCTTCCCCCCAAACAGTATTTTTGCTCGTAACACATTGTTGTGCGCTTAATAATCTATGTAAGAAACACAAAGCAAGCTAAGAGAAAATATGAGGAAAGCAGAGAATGACAAATTCACAAGAGTCCTGAAAACCAAGTGGTCACTCTTGCCACTATCTAGCAGAGAATAGCAGTGCACAAAGACTATTGTAGTTTCACGAATGCATAATGCATACCTATCCTTAGCCTGTCTTTGTGTAATACAAAGTTTTGTAGCAATATGAGGATGCACTACATAACTCTTTAAGTAATGATAAAGACAACTGGTAACACAAGATATATTGATTTTAAAAGTCAAGTGGTAGTAAAAAGGAGATGGTTTTACTGCAAAAGCTTGTTTGCGTTTCCTACTAGGTAAAAAAAAACGACAAAAACCTTAATTGAAAGAACATTTTTATATAACATCCCCTCCAGTCATTGTAGCTGCTGGGTTAGTAAAGGGCTTAGTTAAAACAGAACCCTGGAAATACATTGTATTTGACACAAATTGCAACTTCAAAATACTCCATATATCAAAATGATAGGTCCAGAGGCAATACAAATATATATACACAGACCAGAAAAGGTCTGTGTTCACTTAAACATGCACACTTCATAAGAAAATGAGTTATTGTAATTTTTAAATTTTGGGGTATTCTAATTTGTAGTCTTTTTGTAGTCTTTTAGGAAATATTTTAGATGTATGCGTTATTGGTGTCTTGTAATTATTTTATTTTTTTATATTATGTATTGTGCTATAATAAATTTTTTTTCTTATTTCACGTCTAAATTTTATTTGTATTACAGTGTTTATAATGTACTAGACTGAGGCTAGCTATCTATGAGCAGTTCTGGACTATTATTAAGGTCTTTTTTTAATATCTTATCCTTTTAATATTAAATGTTTAGTTTGTATTAATATTTTTATGTAGTGAATGTTTTTTTCTTTTTAGGAAACCTATTCCTTTAAAGGCAGCCTCCAGAGCATAGGGGTGGATTTGGGCTTACTTATTAAGGCTTTGTTATTTGAGTAGCGTTGCCTATGTCTACCATATTTATTATATTGTCCTGATAAAGTTTGGTGTAGGATGAGACTCATAGATGTAGACATAAACATTATCATTATCATCTACTTTACTTGGAGTGGGAGTTGTTGGTCCTTTAGTTGACTGTTGTGGTTTCTGCATTGTTGTGCTAGAAACAACCAGTGTGATTGCTACTTTTCTGACATTGAAGTTAATGAAGTGTGAACAGCATGGAATACTTGGACTTTGAACACTTTTTGGATTCCTGTCTTGTGGCTACATGGTCTTATGGAGATTCAAAGACGCCAGCGTCTTAGGGTGCTTGTTTTGGAACTGTGCACTACTTTTGGGGAATGTATGGTTGGATAACTCTCAGAATTTTAAATAGACAAAGTGGGTCACTTTAATTTTAGGGGTTTAAGTGGAGATGTGTCCAGAGGTGGGGCTCTTCTGAGAAATTTTAGGTATATATACAACTAAAATGCAATTTAGAACAAGAACAATGTGTCCAATTTATGCAGACTAATTTCTAAACACATTTATTGTCATTACTGTGAGTATTATTACCGTGGGGCTCTGGTACGTACACACTCAGACACACCTACAATATGAAGCTCCTAGAAAAGAGGAACATAAGGATAAGAAAGAAGGACATAAGGATATGGGTCCAAATTATGGACTGTCCCTCCTAAAGAAGGAAACTTGGGAGGTATGTTGGTGCTTATTATTGACGAAGCATTTAGCGTGGCATGTTTGTTTTTTCCATTTATTTATGTCATAAATATTTAATATTATATGCTTTTGGAGTGCTCCGTTTTATACATTTATGTCTAGAGCTTATACGTTGTACGTACATACATACACACAAAAAAATGGCAAAACTTTGCATTTCACAACTTCACTGTTTAGTGTTCTTGTCAAGGACACAGCATGTCAAGGAAGAATGGACTCAAAGGACTTCACTAATGTGATCAAAGCTGCATTTATTTCAAACTTCAAAGGCGCATTTTACAAATCATATTACTTTGTCATTTCAGTCCACAAACTGACTTTTAGCAAGATGGACTTCAAACATGTAAACATATAAAGCCATATACGACTAAAACAAGGTACACAGTAGACAGCATGATGATTGACAGAACAGATATACTGTGAGTACAAAAAAAATCTGACTTAAGAGACAGAGAAAGCATGGTACCTTAACAGACATAATAACCAAAAAAGGGTTGTTTTTAAATAAATACTCAAAGCACCAAAAGTGCCCTGGTGCCCCCTCAAACTCCAACCCCCACTTCCTCCCCTCCCCTGCCTCCCACCTAATGTAGAGAGGGTTTGACTTATATTTATATATAAAGGTTTCTGATTCTGAGGAAAGTCCCTTAGGTGGACTGAAATGTTGATCTTTTATCTTTTTATTTATTTTATTTATAATTCTTTATTTGAATTTTTTGAAAAACTTTTCACATTATTAACAGTTTGAAATTACAGATACATATATTCGATAGTAAAACATTTTTTGCAAAGTTACATAGTTACATAGTTACATAGCTGAAAAGAGACTTGCGTCCATCAAGTTCAGCCTACCTCACATTTGTTTTTTGCTGTTGATCCAAAAGAAGGCAAAAAACCCAGTTTGAAGCACAATTTTGCAACAAGCTAGGAAAAAAATTCCTTCTTGACCCCAGAATGGCAGTCAGATTTATCCTTGGATCAAGCAGTTATTACCCTACATTGAAAGATTATATCCTTGAATATTCTGTTATTGCAAGTATGCATCTAGTAGCCGTTTGAACGTCTGTATGGACTCTGATGAAACCACTTCTTCAGGCAGAGAATTCCACATCCTGATTGTTCTTACAGTAAAAAAACCTTTCCTTTGCCTTAGACGAAGTTATAGCTATCTTATCTTTTTCGAGTATCGATTAAAACAACTATTACATTCATACCACTGACACAGGGAGAGCAGATCTGAGTTTTCATTATCTTAACTGGCATAGGGGGAGGATTCCCAAAATTACCAAATCTTTGAGTAGGAGTCTAACTAGTTAGATAATAGATAGTAACCCTTCTCCATTCTAAACTGATAGTTGATTTGATTCTTTATCTTGTACAATTCTGGTTTTCCTAGCTATTTCCAATTCCTTGCTATGCTAATTTTAAAGGCCATCAATAATTGAATCAAAACATTAAGAAGTGGATTGTTCCACTCTGGTAGGTCCATATGAATAAGGAGGAGCTGGGGGGGTCAAAGTCACTGTTCAGGCAAAAATCTTCTCGAATAGTATAGTAAAATTTTATTTGAGATTGTCTAGTTCTCTACATTGCCACCAAATGTGGTAATGGGTTCCTCTGCTGTTACCACATCTTCAACATTGATCGGAGTGTATGATTTTATTTAATTTGGTTGGAACCAAATACCACCTATCTAATATTTTGAAATGTAATTCTATCAAATTTATACAGTGCATATTTTTCTTCACTAACTTTATACTTTGTTTCCATTCTTGATTTCTAAAGGTCTTGTTTATACCAGATTCCCATTTAATCAGTGGGGTTTCTTTAGTGAAAGTTTCCAAACATCGTATAAATTCTATAGATCATGATACCCTCTTCAAGGGCTTGTGAGAATCTAAAAATTGAGTAGTTATGTTTTGTTCAATTACCTATTTGGTAGACAGGTAATTTTTTATTCTAAGATATGTAAATAAGTATTTTAAAGATAAAGATTATATTGTTTGTAACTGTTGAAATGGTGATATTTTCCCATTTATTACCATGTCTGATAATCTATTGATCCCACAGCTCCTCCACTTCTCTAAGTTAATATCAGAGATATTAACCTCCAGAAGTTCAACCGAGGAAGACATTGCTATAGCATTTAATTGGTTACATTTTTCCCTTATATTAATAGCTGTTATCAACATATTTTTTACAATTGGGTTTGAAGTCATCTTATCAAAGTTTTTTCTAGTAACTAACCAGAAATAGTCATAAAGGTTGAATGACTTAGACTCCTGAATCTCCATTTCATTCCATACATTATTTGAGTTGTTTGAGCCATCCCATGTTAAAAAATGTGCCGCCATACAGGCTTTGTGTAAGTCATGGACGTCAGGAAAGGACAGTCCACCATTTTTGCTTGTTTTCTTTAAAGTTTTTAATGAAATCCTGGGTTTTTTTATTGGCCCATATAAATCCAGAAATGGAGGTTTGGAATTTATGTAGCATTTCCGTATTTACTCTAAGTGGTATAGTTCTGTATAGGTATGTACATTTTGGTACCATTTATGCTCTTGCTGTCTCTATTCTCCCCAACCAAGATAATCAACTTTATTACATATCTTGAATTGTCTTTTCATTTCTTATAGAAGTAGTGAGTAATTGTACTCCACCATTTCTAAGATGTTATAAGTAATCTTCACCCCCAAGTAGTTGATAGCTGCTTTTTCCCATTTGAATTTATATATAGATACAAAATAATTAATTTCCTTAGATTGTAAGCCAAAGGACATAAGTTATGTCTTATCAATATTAAGCTTATAATTATAATATTTGCTTTATTCGGCTATTATGTCTGTTGCAGCTGGGATGGAGGGTCAGTAGGGCGTCATCTGCAAACAAGGTAGGTTTATGTTCAACCGGACATATTTTAAGTCTGTGTACCTCTGTTGAGTATCTAATTAAAGCTGCTAAAGGCTCTAGTGTCATAATATAGAGCATTGGTGCTAACGGGCAGCCTTGTCGAGTTCCATTTGTGATATTAAAGTATTCCGACATCATCCCCGGGACAATTACTCTTGCAGATGGGTTCGAGTACAATATTTTGACACTATCTCTAAATAAACCCACCAAACCAAAATTTTGTATGACGAGATCCATAAACTTTCAATCCACCCTATCAAAGGCCTTTTCGGCGTCCAGCACCAAGTTGCTTTGATATTTTTCTGATCGACTCCACGGATGAAATTAAGGAGCTTACGTATATTATCTGAAACACCCCTGACCCTGACGAACCCCGACTGATCTCCGTGCATTAAATACGGTATTACCTGCTGTAATCTATTTGCAAGTATCTTGGAATAAATTTTAACATTAAGGTTTATTAAAGAAATTGGTCTATAGTTAGAAGTTTTAGTTAAATCATTGCCTTCTTTTGGAATTGGGAGGATAAAGGCCTGTAAAGCTTCTTCCGGTAATTCTTGCATTGTTGGAAAAATAGAAAAAACTCTCAAAAGCAAGGGAGCTACTATGGGTTGAATTTTTTGATAGAAAATGGCAGTATATCCATCTGGACCTGGTGCCTTGTTTGGTTTCAGATTTTGTATAACCTTTGTTACCTCTTTTATTGAGATTGGCTGATTTAATACTTCTAGGTCTTCCTCACTGATCTTTGGTAATTTCAGCTTTGAAAAAAAGGAAATCATTTGATGGCTTGAAATTGTATTTTTTAAATTGTATAGATCATAGTAATAAGGCCTTTGACATTTTTTGAGGAGATAAAAATCTTACTTACTAATTATTATTACTATAATTTTTTTGATAATTTCAGTTTTCAGTTTGAATTGTAATTTATTTGTTAAAGATTTACCTATTCTGTTATTATTGTAATACAAATTCTGTTTAAATATTTCTCTTTAAATTTTCCATTAATTTATAAATAATCTGTTGTCTTATTTGTTTTATTTCAATAAGTATTTTATCATCCACATTGTTTTTATGTTTATTCTCTAAATTTGACAATTTTACATAAAGCTGTTTAAGGTTATCAGTTTTTTTTGTTTTTGATATAAGCTCCTCTTTTAATACATAGGCCTCTCATTATACATTTGAACGTTGCCCAAAGTGTTAAGTCCGTTACTTCTCCATTGTCATTAATTTCTATAGCTTTCTGAGCCTCCTCATATAATACTTCAAAATGTGTTTGTGTTTTTATTACGTTTTCATTTAATCGCCATTTGGATCTAAATTTATATTCAATATTGTTTTTTATCTCCATAATTAAAGGAGCATGGTCTAACCATGTTATTGGGCCAATAATAATATTTTTTATTAGAGGCAATGACTGATTTCTAGATCAATTTGGGAATATGATTGGTGGGTGCTCGAATAGAAGGTATAATCCATTTTTAATTAATTAAAAACCCTCCAACAATCAAATAACTCATTTTGCCATAGAAAATTCTGGAGTTTAGTAAAATTAGTGCCTACAAATACATTATTTTTCCTTGTGTTATTCTTTTCCAATTTAGGATCAACTATAATATTAAAATCTCCTCCCATTATCAAGATGCCCACAACAAACCTTTCCAATTTAGAATATAGGCTGTTAATAAATTTAAAGGTTGCTTGGTTTGGAGCATATAAATTTATCAGGGTATATGTTATATTGTTAATATTTACTACAACTATCTGGTAATGCCCATTTGGATCATTATCTTTGTACAATAACTGCAGTTTTAGTTTACCAGAAAAAATTATTGAAACCCCTCTTTTTTTTTCTTTTGATTTTTTTTAAGGTTGTTGAGATAATCATTGGAAATCTAGTACATTTCCACAACTTTTTGGGATCCTCAGTCCAGTGTGTCTCCTAGATAAAGGCCACTTATATATTCTGCTCTTGCAGTAAATTATACAAACATCCCCTTTTATATCGATAATTCAGGCCCTTTGTATTGATAGTAAGAAATCTCAAAGACATATATGTATAGTTTGATTATTCCATTTCCATCCCCCTTGTATTACTTTCCAATATTTTCCCTGTGTCCATTCACACTTTGTTTCGTCTTGGACTCCCAGTATGAGGAGACCCAGATAAAACACCATTCATTCAACAAATATACCAAATCAGAACAAAATGGCTATCCATCCTGCCTGATTTTCCCTATGATTACCGCAGGATTAGGAGTCCTTTCGGGGAGAGTGAGAGAAGGAAGAGGAAAATGAATCAATTAATCAGCAATTTGAAACTGTTCTGTCCTTAATATCGCTCCTCATTTATTACTCTGGATAACCAAAGAATTAATCAGAGAGGAGGAGGGGAAACAGAAGAGAATATATATATATATACATATATAAAATAAATACTTTATATAATAAACTCTCCTTAATTGTTGCCTCTTAGACTCAGAATATTCAATATGTGGTTTAATCTTGATTTCTTTTAAATTTTTTCAAATTCTTTCTCTACTCTCTCTCCACTTTTCACCTCAGCCAACCAGAAACTATTCAAATTTACCACAAAAAAAACTAAAACAAAAAATAAAAAGGAGGAAGATAATGTTCACCTCAGAATATGTGCTACTGACCTTAGTCCTTTCTCAAATTATAGTAAGGATTTTACCATATCCTATAATCTGTTTCTAATCAAATACAAATCTTGGTCATCTTGGCCTATCAAGGAATGATTTTTAATACAGTTCCTATTCATCTTTACTACTAATAGTGCTCCCTAAATTCTTTTAAAAATTCTAATTATTTAACTTCTCTCTAATTCCACTCAGCCACTCAGATACTGGAAAGACAGAATAAAAAATAAATAAATAATAATAATAAAAAAAAAAAATATATATATATATATATATATATATATATGTGTGTCTTTCTTACTTTATTAATCACCCTATATTGTTTAGTGTCTCTTATTATAAATTTTATTTCTATTTCCCTTCTGTGCTATTCTACTGTATTAGTGCTATTCGAATTCTCTCTCTTATTAATACCTATGTGTATTAGTGCAGAAACCTTTATTTACATCTTGTCCACCCTATAGTGTAAATACCAATTCTCTTTCTTTCCTTCTCCCCTCGCCTTTCCCTTTTTTTTTTTTTATTATCTATTTTATTAATACTGGAAATCGTCTTAAGTGATTTCTTCCTTAAATGTGTATGTCGTGTTTATATCCCTTATCTGCTTAATTTCTCTTAAATATCTCTTCCTTGTGTATTTTTGTGCAATGAGAAGAAAAACAAATAAATAAAAAAATAGATAAATTATTATTTTTACTATGTGCTCCTTATCTCTCACTCTTCCTACTAATTTACTAATAAAGATCCAACTTGATTAGAACAGTGAATTCTTCATCGTATAAATATTAATTAAATAACATAACATGTTATTTCTACTCTTCCTCACCTTCCTTCCCTGTAAAAAGGGGAAGGAGAGGGAGGGAGAGAAAAATAAAAATTTGGAAAGGACTATCAGTCTCTTCTTCCTCCTCCTGCTTGTCCTCCCGCTACTCATGTCTTCATTGTTGGATTAATTTTATTGAAGTTAACCGTCTTTACATTAATCCCATTTTCTTTAGTTTGTGTTGTACTTGTAATGGTTCTCTGAAGACGATTGTAGAGTTATCATGATGAATAATTAAGGAGGTTGGGAATCCCCATCTATCATTTATATGGTTTCCTCTGAATATTTTGGTGTATTCCTGATAATTTCTCCTAGCTTGTCTTGTTGCAGAGGAGATATCTGCAAATATCTTTATATCTTTATATGGTTCTTCTTTTTGTGGTATCTTTCTTTCTGCTTGAGTTCTAAGATTTTTGATGTAGTAGGAGGCAAACCGAATTATGACATCTCTGGGACTTGAGTCTCCTATGGCTTTATGTCTAGGAAGACGATGAAACCGCTCAAAAGGTCTTTGACCCAGATTTTGTGAAGAGACAAATGTTGATAGGAATTCCATAAAAATGTTTTTCCAATTTGTCATTGGTGATTGCTTCAGAAATCCCTCTTATTCTTATATTTTTCTTCGTGCTCTATCTTCCATATCTGTTGTTTGTAGCCTTGAGCGTTTTAACTCTGTTTTCTACAATCTCGTTCTTGGTTTGTAGGAGCTTGTAATTTAATTGAAGATTTGCAATTGTATAGATATGCTTTGGAGAACATGAGAGAGTTCCTCTTTAAATGTATCTATGAGGTATGTAATGTCTTGTGTCATTTTTATACGAAGATTATCCATTAAATCTACTACTCATTCCTTAGTGAGTAGTTGATTCAGCTCTGGTTGGTGCGGATCCATGATAGTTGTTTGTATTTGACTTGTTTCTATAGTTCCCAGAGAACTTCTAGGCTTCATTTGTTTCCCTTTATTCTTGGGAGAATAATATGTGTTGATAGATTTGTTTTTATCAGAGTTTGTTGGCTTCTCTTTTTTGGGAACCATATTTCCTCTACTCCACTTCTTCTGAGTTAGAGTATATATGTGGGGCAGAACATGATTCGCTCTCAAGATGTTAGGAAGAAATATTTTTTTTTTCCCAACCTGTTCAAATTTCACTGTGTAATGACCAATGGTTGACAATCAGTTTGTATCCTCTATTGTTATAGGAATATATTGATATTATAATATATCTTAGAAAAAGAGGGTCGATTCGCTAAACAGAAATTCTGTCCTCTTTATTTTCTTTTTTCTTTTCAGATCTTGTCTTATGTTTTTTTCACTTTACTGATGTTCTTCCTTATTAGAAGGAGGAATGCACCTGGGTTCCTCTCCTCTTCTTCTCCTCTTTCTTTCTTCTCTACTCCCTTTTTTCCCCATCTTGCCAGGAAGAGGGTAATATCTCTAAATAACCCTTTTTCCTTTTACCTACTTTCCCTGTTCTTTCTTTTCCAATTCAACTCTCACCAGTGATCTCTTTAATGCTATGATTTTTTTTTCTTTTTCCTCTTATTCCTTTTATCAACCAGAATTTCAAGTTTAAAAGAGAAAATAAATTAGTAAATCGATAAGTAACAGCTACTAGAAATTTATTTTAGTATTGATTTCCTATGAGTTTTGATTTCCAATAGTCAGTGGGATAGCTATAGAAGTAAAGTGAAGTAAATTGATTGTAGTTATAGAATTTGCTCAAAGAGGGTAGAATCGCTAAAATATGCTCACTGCTTGCTTTCCTCTCTCTCTTTTCTCCTACTTTGTTTCTTTAAAATGTTATATTCCTTTAAGAATTACTCAATTTTTTACCTCCTCTTTTCTCCAAGTATCTATGGTCCAGTTACAGAAGGAGAGCTCGTAAAATTCAGGGAGTTGTTTGTAAGTATAGTTTTCCTGAAGGGGGTGGATTTACTAAACTATACTCTCTACTTGCTCCCTTCTCTCAATTGTCTCCAAACCCCTTCTTTCCACAATGCACAACAAGTCAGATGAGCAGGAAGGGAAAGAGAGAATAAAAAATGAAATAAAAAATCCAACTTTATACAAGTGGATATTACTATGAATATGATATGATTATGAAATATTTTTTTCTCACTTTTAATCAATGGGTGTCCTTTATATTTTGAAGTCCCTCCTATTTTTCCTACCCTTTTAGGATTTTAAATAGCGTGGCAGAGTCTTAAGATCCCCTTATTTGCACAGATATAGCTTTCAAATGCCATCGGCCTTTTAGATTTCAATTGCCGTCGACCTTCTATTGTAAGTCAGGTACGCCAAGGGGATCCACGCGGTCAATGGTCTCTCTCACTATCCGTTTGCCAGTTGCTCCAATCCTCTCCCTCTCATACCCCTCCACTTTCACTCCAGTTCGCGCGGACGTTTTGCTGCCGTCTCATGTCAACATGCCAGACGATCACTTAACTTTTGACAATAAAGCATTTTGGATTTTAGGAAGACCGTAAGTGCAGCCTAATTTTTGGATTGGTGTCTATTGGAGCCCTTGATTTGGCGCACGGCATTACAAGAACAAGGAATTTCTAGTGTATATATGTGACGAGTCTAATCTCGCCACTGTGCATTGGAGGAGCCTGGTTGCCCGCCTGCTGCCTTTAGACTATTGCCCCATGTTGAAACGCTTGATTTTCCCCTGCAAAGACACGAAAGCCGAGTCATTCGGTGCTGGCCCTGTTTGAGCGGTTATACCCCAGATAGCTATGCCATGGAGCCCATTTGTATAATGAAAGACTATGGGAAAGACTTTGGCTCCATGGCAATTGAACTGTATGTGTGTGCTCTGAGCGCCATTCAGTAATAATGTGCACTCAGATCTGAGCTATCTGGGGATATGTTGAATATACCTGTTTAATGCAATGGCTGCACAGTTATGTTTTTATGTGTTTTATTATCTTTTGCTGCCATTTGTTCAATGGAGTTTTGCCTCTGTCCTTGGAGATAATTGGATTACTTCCCAATTATCTCCAGGATAGAAGACTCTGTGGAACTGGTTTTGGGCAGAAAAGCCATGCTTCATTTGGTCACAAAGGACTTCGATCTATCTTTTGAACCAATGGACCAATTTGGATGATTTTGACATATGTTTGTATTTGGAGTATGCTGATTCTGAAAATGTAAGTTATGTGAATGTGATGCATACTTTTCAAGATATGAATAATGTGGAAAAACTGTATTTCTCTGCCGGTGATAATTACATTACCCATTGTGCAAGGTAATTGTATCGCAGGCAGAGGGGAGGATTTTGTGTGGGAGTGTCTGAGTGCATTGTATGTGTTTATTGGTTGTTTTCCAAAACCCTGTGGGTGGTACTAATGTGTATATAAGAACAATAAACCCACAGCTCTGTCTGTTCACTGCTTGACCCTCAACACGGAGCTTTGTCTCGTTCTTGGGGGGATTTACTGTATGCTGTTCCAGTTCGACTGCTAGGAGTGTAAACCTATTTCTATGGTTTTTCCTATTCTGCTGTTTACAGCATTCAAATGCTTGAGAGCATTCATATGCTTCTCTGGTTCCGTGGATTGGTGTCTACAGTAGCTGCCTGTGTCTCTGGAAGGGGAAGATCTCCTAAATGGCTTTTAACCCCTTTTATGCCTGGGGGTGCTGTTACTATATATATATATATACTGTGGAAAGAGAAGTTGAGAATAACGGTTTGCAGGTGTGGAGGAAGATTGTGGTTGAAGTAGACAAAAGTGTATATTGTATATTTCATGTTCCTTTAGTAGACCGATAAAAGACATTGCCAAGTTAGAAAATGCTTGCCAGAAGCTATTACAGTAGCCAAAAGACAAAACTCTTTAGTGCCATTTTTGTTAAGTCTTTATCAGTTTGCATTAGACATGTGTCTTGAGTTGTGTTATGAAAACAGCCAGGTTGTGTGAGTCTGGCCTAAGCTGAAATCCCACTTTATTCCAAATCTTTGCATAGCATGTATTGCTGTTTTTCCGTTTATATCTATGTGGATAAACAGAGCAAGCATTCATTCATGGCTTTTTCAGAAGGAAATAAAAACATTGAAATTACATCGTATAAGGGAAAATGCATATCTAAAAAGTACAGAGAAAAAACAACATGAGGAATAGCTAATTTTATTTGACAAATTGAAAAACTTACCATTATATTATTTTGTAATGCATACACGTTAGTGACCTCTTTTCTTTGCATCGTCTGAATTATCCTTGGTCAATGAAGCCAGCCATTTTCAGCCCTCTCTGACCTGAAACACAAACCAAGAACTTGTGCTCGTTCACAAACCTGGACTTCACTTGCAAGAGCCCAGCAACTCAAAAATGCTCTTTGGGATGATTCCATACCTTCAGAATGTGCATGGTTTTAGTAGATAAGTGATACAAAGTTGGTTAAAGAATGTCACTTCAACAAAGGAATCGTGACCATTGAGAACTTCTAAAAATGTGTTAACTTGCATATGTCCATTACAAAATAATACACAATGAGGTTATGTGACATTTAATCTTTTATTGTCTCTAATAATAAAAATGATGACTGTTTTTCTTAAAAATATAATAAAAAAATAAAATAAAATAGATGTTCTACAAAACATGTATCAGTATGCAGGAATTATATAACTAAAATAACTTGCCATATACAGCTACTGATGTTTTTCTTTTCCCTTGTTTTGTGAGCCCATTAATTTAAAGGACACATAATTAACCCTTGCGCCGCCGATGTCAGCGGGCAAATAGCTCTTCCATTTATCATTCGCTTGCAAATAGCAGATGAATGATAATATGTGATTCCAGTGTTGTAGATTTGTTCAGCTGAGTTTGGAAAAACAGTGATTTACTTATCCAAACCAATGTTACAGAATTGATTGGACCAACAGAATACTAACCGCATTTGACTTTAGTAAGTATGAGAATTGCCAATGTGGTCAGAATTTGGTCGGAATTCAGACCACACAGACCACTCAGGGCAATGACTGATGACATCACCGCTCTGTGTAGGAAGTGAAGCAGAGCCTAACGGTCAGATTCTACCTCAATCCGACCTAAAGAATATGGCAGGGGAATGTAGTGTTCTGTGAATGTAAGGGCCATATTTTCAGGTATATCTATACATTTCATTAAAAAAATGTCATATCTTTTCATTACATGCTGCAAAAATTTTTAAACAAATTCAGGTGACACTTGTACTTTAATACAGCCAAGCCATTAATCATCTGGGGTATATTGCTCCTTTCTCATTGCCCCTCGTCCTTGCTGCAAATTGCTCTTCCCTTTCAAAGAGAAAGTTTCCACCTTGCAAATAATTTGTTACACATGAATGAGAGATTCAATATCACTGTAAATATAACACAACATATTCCAGAGGCCCCTAACTAGTAAGCAGTCTTACCTTTACATGCATCATATAACATAACACTTCTGTCCCTGGAATTATTTGACATTGGGAAGTACAAAGGTAACTAAAATCACCAGTTGTAAGCTCAATGAATTCCATCGGTTAAAGGAATATTTTTATTACTATCAGTATTATTTGCTGATAACAGAGTTAATATAGAAAAAAAAAACTGAATTGTTAAAATGGGTTTATTTCAAGCACTGTTTTTTTGTTGTTGTTGTTGTTTTTTGTTTTTACACACAACCAGTCTATTAATTGTAGGATTAAAATGGAACTGTCTTCCTGTTTGTGTAGCATCATAGGGATCAGTGTATCTTGGCCCAAACGTTGCACTTTGAAAAGAATTCCAACAAGCAGGAAATTCCAACCAAGCAAACCGGAGTTTCTAAGGAAACATCTTTTATTGGTGACCTTCACAAGCTGTATTGCAGTTAAACATCAGACCAAAAATGCATTTGCCTACTTTGGATGATTTTTTTAAAATAAATTCTCTCTTTTCAAAAGTGCTTATGGTGGCTGTTGCCACCAGTGAAAAGCTTAAACTAATACATCTAAATCAAAAATAATAAACAACTAGTGAGCTCTTTTTAACAAAAAAAATGACCAGCTAAAGTATTGGTCACATGCACATTTTATTTGTTGACTAACATGCAGAGAATGGAATGAGCCAAGGCTTGCAGAGTGAAACACAACCAGTTTACATCAAAGTCGAGGCCTAGACTTTGAACAACCATATACGAGCCACAACTTTAGGACGAGGCTTTGATAGACAGACGTTCCTAGGTGCTGATAAATAGCACAGGACTTGAGAATGGTTGCGTCAATGGCAATTAAAGAGTAAATCTATGTAACAAGGCAGCGTTTTAAGGTTATGGTTTTTTATGGACACTTTCTAAAATACTTTTTTACCAAAAAACGTGGAATACCAATGTCGGAAACTATGGAGTTAGCTACAACAACAACCAAATCAAAGTATATTCAAGATATAAAATAACTTAATCCCATCATTACATAATACACATAATGCCAGGAATGGACCCTTACTGAGATAGTTTATACACTGTAACAAGACGTGCCACTGGAATATTCTCTGCAGATTACCTGAAATATTGTTGCATACAGTGTAAGAATTCATAAATTCAACCTAAACAAATAAGCAAAAGGAAAATGCAGCCTGATCTATACAAAGCTCTGACACTGCGTAGATAACCGTCTAAACTATCGTCCTTTTAGTGCTGAACTTCTTGAGATAATATTATTAATCCCTTTGTAAACGTGCTCAACTCATGGTTCTGCTGAATCCTTCATTTTACTGAGAAGGTCTTTATTACCATCTCTAAAAAGTCCAAATAGAACTTTTCCCCTAGAAAATTCATGTATTTTCTTGCGTAGGATGTGGTTTATTTATTTATTTTATAAATAGTTTTTTTCCAAATGTGCTTATGGCACTTTTGAGAAGAATCCACTAGGCACTGTTGCCATTTATGCTACAAATCATCAAGTCTTTCTGTGCCATTTTTATTCCATGGGTATTCATGAAACAACACTTCATCTGACCCACAGTCTACCCACCCAGTCTTGGTGTGCCATAATAATTAATCCTTGGCACCCATTTTCTGGCAGTGATCTGTTTAACACTACCAGCAAATTATGACAAATAAATGCATAAATATTCTCTTTGTTTCTTCAATTAGCCTAACATATATTATAGCATGCCCCAGTTCTTTTTGAATGAACTAATTCTGAAAATGAACAAATAGTCCAAAGTGCCCATTGCACAGAATCTCCCTTCTATTATCATGTGCCACTCTGGCACTTTTTAATGGTCTGTCTGCTGGTTCCCCTGATTTTCTGTTTCTTTACTCACGCTACCTGTTCAAAACATATCTAATTTTCTTTCTGAGGAAGGTCCCAAATACATTTATACTAAACTTCTGATGTACCTGCTACATCTGGCAATTTAGCTAACATGCACATGTTCATCATTTTACACAATCAACAGCTATGCCACGTATAAGTGAGGGCTAGCTTTATTTTGTTTATTTCTAACATTTTATACCAGAAAGGATATATTGATACTTCTCTTGCTTTCAAGTATGTCCTGGGCCCGCAAACCTTCCATCATTGCAATATGGTTCAATTTAATATTAAAAATACAAAATAATTATCACCCTATTTAGTCAAAGCCTTTAACAACGCAGCTGCCATGAAATCTCTCCCAAGTGAGATACTGGTAGCCCGTGTCGTTATTCTACCAAAACCAAACAAGCCCCCCACAGTGCCGCAAAATTTCCGACTCATATCACTCTTAAACACTGATGCCAAAATATAAGCCAAATTGTATGCAGTGAGATTGGGACATATCATAGCACATATAATACACAACGACCAAGTAGGCTTTGTGAAAGGGAGACAGGGATCGGATAATACCAGGAAAGTCATAAATCTACTACATAAACTTCAGACTCAGAGTCCGGGAGGCCTGTTTGTCTCCCTCAATGCCGAAAAAGCCTTCAACAGGCTGCACTGGTGATTTCTCAGAGCGGTTTTGGCTGGGTTCGGAATCTCAGAGGGGTTTGTGGCGGTGCTATATAGTGCACCAGTGGCACAGGTCCTGAATTCAGGGTTCTTATCGGAGCCATTTCAGCTCTCTAATGAAACACGGCAGGGTTGTCCATGTCTCCTTTGTTGTACATCCTGGCCCTCGAACCCCTAGCCATCAAAATAAGAGACAACAAGACTATACACGGGATATGGGTGGGGAGACAAGAATACAAAACTGGGTTGTTCGCAGATGACGTGATGCTAACGCTAACACAACCATTCCTCTCGCTGCCGAGTCTTCTCACTGAAATCAAAATATATGGGGAACAATCATACTACAAATTAAACATAACGAAAACGCAAGCCATGGGGATAGAAATAACCAAACGAATGCTAACACAACTAAAAGACAGATTCCCCTTTGACTGGAGAGGTGACCATCTCACCTTCCTAGGGTTACAGATACCAAAACACCCATCACACCTCCTCGAGCTAAACTACGGTAGGTTAATGAAGGAGGTTGGGGAAACACTGAAAGGTTGGGAAAACAAATATCTATCCTGGGTGGGAAGATTGGCAGCCCTCAAAATTATGCTGCTACCGAAATTCCAGTATTTAATCCACACACTACAGATCTTCATTCCCAACACATACTTACACAAACTACAACAGATATTCACACGATTTGTATGGGCAAATCCAAAAATCTGAGTAGCCTCAAAAATACTAAGCAAATGGGTGGAGATAGAGTCTGCATGGTCATGCCCAGGAGGCATGAAATACCTGTTCTGGGTCCCCCACAAAATGCACCCCAAGCCTCCAAACATGCCCGCAACCATTACACTGCTGCTAGACACATGGGACTCAACAACACAGCACTTGGGACACACCACAAAAAGCCTACCTATTGTCAACCCCACACTAGATTACGGCCCATGGGTCCAAAATGGATGCACAATGATTAAACACTTATACCGCAACGGCAAGTTACAGCAGTACCTTGACCTACAACAGGAATACCAATTGCCAAATCACACATTGTTCTCCTATCTCCAAATAAAATCACTGTTAGAGAACGAGACAAGCAAGGCTACCCCTCACACCTTGGAACAAATACACAAAATAATTCTATTCAGGTAGGGTGGGAGCTTCCTAGTAAAGCTTTCAAACACAAGGCTGGAAAATTGGCGGCTTGCATGTGGATTCCAGTGATAGCTAGTTTAGCTCTTTTAACATTTCACAATAGTGGGTCATGTAATTA
Organism: Pelobates cultripes; assembly: GCA_933207985.1. Taxonomy (NCBI): domain Eukaryota; kingdom Metazoa; phylum Chordata; class Amphibia; order Anura; family Pelobatidae; genus Pelobates; species Pelobates cultripes. The sequence continues at coordinate 264,352,310 of OW240916.1, read as the reverse complement.
CATTGTAGCACAAATTTGGAGAACGAGTTATACAATATAGTAATTTTATCAAGGTAGGCAAATTTGTATATGTATAGAGGCAGTTCTCTCTTATCCTATGCATAGTCTGCTGTTAAAGGTACCAGTAGCCATTATCCATTTTTTATATGGTTTGATTTAACTTGACTACTCTGATGTCTGTGTTCCTAACTTATTATGTTTGTTCCAGATTGTTCCTGATTGCAAAATGCTTGGACATGCCCTTTGTATTGGCCACCACTTGTATTGACCTTCAGACTGTTATTGACTATCTGTATCACCATGTTTTAGACTTTGGCTTGTCTTGCTTCGTTCTCACCTGTCTGTGTGTTTACACACTGTAACAAGAGGTATAATTCACATTCCTGTAACAAGAGGTGTAATTCACCTTTTTTATTTATTTTTTATTTGGCATAGATTGGTGGTAAAATGGTTGCATGAAAAGAGTTAAAATACCACAAGTTGAATACCTTAAGTTGTCTTCTTTTAAAAAAATATATACATGCCAAGGGTTATTCAGGGATTCCTGACAGATACCAGTGTAACAATGTAATTTTCGTTAATTTTGAAAAAATTGAATTAGCTACTTGTACTTATAGCCCTATAACTTGCAAAAAAAAAGCATAGAACATGTTAACATTGGGTATTTCTAAACTGAGGACAAATTTTAGAAACTATTTAGCATGGGTGTTTTTTGGCGGTTGTAGATGCATAACAGATATTGGGGGTCAAAGTTTGAAAAAGTGTGGGTTTTTTTCATCATATTTTATAAAAAAATTTATAGTAAATTATATGATATGATGAAAATAATGGTATCTTTAGAAAGACCATTTAATGGCTAGAAAAACAGTATTTATTATGTGTGGGTACAGTAAATGAGTAAGAGGAAAATTACACCTAAACACAAACACCTCAGAAATGTTAAAAAAGCCCTGGTTCTTAACGGTAAGAAAATTGATCTGACCTCGGACTCCACGCTGAGCTACCTCCTTCGCTTCTACCAGCCCACGTTCACCTCATTTTCTTCAGCATCTGTTACACCAGCAAGGATGTAATTAATGTATTTTAATTTCAACCAAACCAGGATCATTCTACATCTTGCTGATCCCTTTAAATTCTACTACAGTTACAGGAAGTTCAAGAGAAACCTTAAGTATCACTACTATCTAATCTAAATATTGCTGCAACCTGTATATAAGGATAATCAAATTCTATGTGCCACTTATCAAGTCTAATTATTGCTGCAACTTGCATATAAGGATAATCAATTTCTATGTACCACTCATTAACTCTACTTATATTTCATTCTAAATCCTAATTCGTATAATTGAGGACATTATTATTAATTGTTCCTTTTTATTGCAAACACGAGAATTGCATAAAGTTTTGTTTTTTTTCCTTCATGCCAAAACTGGAAGTATGAGATAAATTGTCTTCAACTTAAAGGGACACTATAGTCACCTGAACAACTTTAGCTTAATGAAGCAGTTTTGGTGTATAGAACATGCCCCTGCAGCCTCACTGCTCAATCCTCTGCCATTTAGGAGTTCAATCCCTTTGTTTATGAACCCTAGTCACACCTCCCTGCATGTGACTTGCACAGCCTTCCATAAACACTTCCTGTAAAGAGAGCCCTATTTAGGCTTTCTTTATTGCAAGTTCTGTTTAATTAAGATTTTCTTATCCCCTGCTATGTTAATAGCTTGCTAGACCCTGCAAGAGCCTCCTGTATGTGATTAAAGTTCAATTTAGAGATTGAGATACAATTATTTAAGGTAAATTACATCTGTTTGAAAGTGAAACCAGTTTTTTTTTTTCATGCAGGCTCTGTCAATCGTAGCCAGGGGAGGTGTGACTAGGGTTGCATAAACAGAAACAAAGGGATTTAACGCCTAAATGACAGTGAGTTGAGCAGTGAAATTGCAGGGGAATGATCTATACACTAAAACTGCTTTATTTAGCTAAAGTAATTTAGGTGACTATAGTGTTCCTTTAATTCATTAAGAGAAAAATAAAACCTCTCAAGAAATAATACTGAAAGTTCTTTGTGTTTTTCTTAAAGTACTACCTATTAATTCTGCAGTTGTGTTCCTCCATTTTTTGTCTAACACTAATGAAACATAACAGCTATAAAATAATTCCACTAACCCCAGGACTGATTATCTAGTAATATCTTGGATCCAGCCAACACATATTTTTTTAGTTTGCCATACACATTTATGTTCAGATTGTGTCTTTTTCTACTTTATATTCTAAGCTTTTAAACAGGATACTGTAAATCTTCTTAACTGACCCGTTTCACTGTGTCTTTTTGTTATAATAATGTTTATATAATATATATATTTTTTTTAATTTCTTGGCGCTATATTGAAATGTTATAATAATCATTTCTAATCTACACGGTAAACCTACATCTTTAAGGCTCCAGACATGGCACTGTCTAAACTGATTCAGCAACGGATACTTTGTTATCATTGGTAATACATGAATCACTTGATATAATTTCCTTTCTAATCCGCAAAACCTGTAATTAAGTTCTTTAAAAACCATTTACATAGCAAGTAATAAACTTTGGCCTGAAGCATTACATTTGATGTGATTGCTTTTTTATCCCGATTATGAAAGCATTGAGTTCACTACGCATGGAAGGAACACTGCCAAGTATGTAACACATATACTGTTGGAAGAAATATCTGTCAGCAGACACTGAAATAAAAATTGAACTCTTGCTCTGAGTATATCCTGGATATCATACAAACACTTTACATTGTGCTCAGGCTTTTGGCTGCTACTCAGGGTTTGACTTGGAAATAACAGTATTTATATATCATAATAATGCTGTGGAATATGCAGGGATATCTGTACGGATATCTGTAGGATAGCTAATATGGCCAGCTATGGCACTGATTATAATTGACAAGAGCTCTGTCGCTGGCTGTGCATCATGGGAAATGTAGTTCACCGACATCTGTAGTTTCATCATTGATACACAAATATGTAATGCAATGAGAAATCTACAGCAGATTAGCTTTTTCATTGTTCCTTGTCACGCAAGATGCTATCAAAATTAATCCACAATTTTTGCAGAGATGCAAAGACCTCCCTTTGTGAAAAAGAGGATGGAACTGTACTTGTGCTCTGGAAAAAGACGTAAGATTTTGGAACGGGTTCAACATTCTCTTTTTATGAAACTTGACAAACCTTTGGAAACCCTTTGAGTGCCAGAGTGGAGGAGGCGTTCTATATTATGTTATTACATCATCTAGTTTTCTATATTTTATATGCTAAATCCAGGAATTTGCTTCTCCATAGCTCTTTATATATACAGTAGTCAACCCAGCCTGCTTCCTGGGATAGAGTATACCCTATTCCCCTTGTGGAAGCCCAAATATCTGTCAAACATGGGCAACCTACTGTAGTTTAGTTACAACTAAAGGGAATTGAGGGCGCTCATAAAAAAGGATAATATAAGGGGAAACTTACAAAATATAAACATTATATGAAATTCGAGTCCCGTAAGATAGATCAGATGGTTCAAGTATGAAAACAAGCCTGTTATCCTTCCTTGGAATGTGTGAAGATGTGTACCACTGAAATGAGTAAATATAACACCTATTTATCAGCTGTCAATTCAGTTAAAGTGCACCTGTTATGCCAAACATGATATGACCTTACCCTGTAAGGAATACTATCTCATCTCTTCACTGAAGTAGTCACATTGCTACAAAATCTATATATGAAATGTTGTATGTAACTGCACCATATTGGACAGCTCATATTGGAATCGTCAGATACCTTGCTCTCTCTAAGGTGTGTGCAAAAACTCACATTAAATTCAGGACTTTATGTTACGCATAATGATAGAGAAGGACACAATTAGGTAAGCATGTCTTTTGATCTGTACACTTGTTGGTGATTTTACAGATACAATGAATAGGGCAATGGTAGATTATCCTGACAGTAAACGTAATCATTTACATGTGCTGTGGATGAGCAGTTCACGTTGAAAGTGAATCTGTCATTTGTAAACCAAGTAGATAATAAATACACTCCCAGGTACGCAAACTGGTTCTATGACTTTTTATTCTGAAATCAGTCTTAACTACTTTCAAAGCTCTATAGTAGTCATTTTTATTTGTATTACATATTGTGGTGGTACTACCATCACCTGCCAGCATTGTCTGCCCACCATCCAAGACTGCCCGTGAAACAGGGTGGGTCCACCCATAAAAGTTAGCAAGATCACTCCTGACTGATAGTACCCCTCTGCCCCGAAGGTAGGTCATGCACTTAGGGCAGATGAAGTTCTTTGTGCATGGTCCTCGTGCCCCTCCTCTCCAGCATCCTGCAATCTGCCCAGCTTTGACAATGCGGGATTGGTCTCCTGAGCACATTTTTGTGGGAACCAAAAATGTTTTTGTTGCTGCAAAATCAGGACTGTTGGCACCTATGTAACATAACCTGCACTAATACCCAAAGAAGATGACCGTGGTCACGTCTACATTTCTCAAAAAAAGTTTATTAAAGGCATAGATGTTTACAAAACTACATAATTTAGTTGAGAATCACTTAAAGAATGTAATTTCCTCTCTTTGTTTAAACAAACAATCAAAAATGGAATTAATTGGAGAAAGCTGGGCTTTTCATGGTGGGGAAGAATAAACATTTTATGGGCATATGTTCTTCCTAAGTGGGCATATATTTTTAGATTAATTCCCAGAAAGGTGTCTCAAATGATTACAAAAACAAATTATAAAATGTGTTTGATTGGGGAGGAAAAACACAAATAAATTGGAAATCAAAATTAAAGAATTTAGTTAAGAAAGGCTTAAAGATTTTACTGTATCTGTTATATTAAGGTAGTTTACATAAGTTCAGCAAAATAGCATTTTTTTTTTCAAGAATTGGAAGACAAAACAAATATATTGGAGAACATTGCATCGTTAAGCATTTGTAAGGAATCTGCTGGTATTTTGTGATTACTGATTACAAAAATGCTATCGGGATTTAAAACTAGCATTATTCCCTTATGGAATAAAAACAATTATCTGGATAAAACATGACATATAAATATATACCTTAATGTGTGTCTGAAGCCCTCCCAAATCCCTCTGTATACCTATCTGTCTGTGACTTCCTGAATTGTACTTGGCTAATATATTAGTCTATTTGAGAGTTAGAACAAGTGCTTTTGTAGTAAAAAAAAACAGCACAAAACACAGAAAAGTAGGTGCGCAAGCAATTACAAATAATAGTGTTGGAGATGTGGTAAGCACAATATAGCTCCTATAGTATTGCAATCCCTGACCTAAAGCTACAAATCGTGTTATGGTGATCCCCTACTATACATATTCCAAGAATTGTAACATGCCAGAACGCAAATAGCATTTTTGACATTGAAACCTGTGTTTGTTACTATACTGTTGACAGGTCTTAGCTACACCCCATGGCAAAATTTTCACATGATGTAACATAGATTATATTGCTTTTATGACATTTATATGTGTCTTTTTTCCCCCCAATCAAACAAATTTCATAATTTCTTTTTGTAATAATTTGAGGCACCTTTCTGGGAATTAATCTAAAAATATATGTCCGCTTAGGAAGAACATATGCCCATAACATGTTTATTCTTCCCCACCATAAAAAGCCCAGCTTTCTCCAATTAATTTCATTTTGATTGTTTGTTTAAACAGAGAGGAAATTCGTTTTTTTTTAAGTGAATCTAAACAAAACTCTGTACTTATGTAAAATCTATGCCTTTAATTTGATAAACTTTTTTGAGAAATGTAGATGTGACAAAGATCATCTTCTTTGGGTATTATCATGTGAAATGTATCATTGATGGTTAATGGTTGACGGTTAACCTTCATGTTGCAGATGTTTATAAAGTCGATTTCATTTGTGGCGCAGTGTTTATGGTACTAGCGGGAACCATGTGATGGCTCCCACCAACACCATGCTATTGCGCATAAGCAAATGTTGCTCCACTGAGACAAGTGTCAAATTGTTAAATACTTTTGAGCTTTTGTTTTTATAAAACCTTATCTTTTACACATATGATCTACTATAGTTTTATAGTTTTATAGTAGATCGTATGTGTAAAAGATACGTTTTATAAAACGTTGTATAAGTGGAGTACTAAAATACTAGAAGTTATGTATTCAAGGATTGAGTTATTCACTAAGGTATACATTACAGTGGAATCAAAGTGAATTTTACGTTTTGTGCCAAAACATCCAAGCTTAAAATTTAGGTGCCTAGGAGAATTTATTTCTATTCTGTTATTTATGATAAACTAATGACAATTTACATGTTAGGGAATAACTTTTGTTGTAGAACTAAGTCGCATACATATCATGTTTGTGACTATCAGGGCTATTTACAGAACTGTGAATTGTAGTAAAATGAAAGGCGAATGGAAATAATTAGGCAAACAAAGCTGATTTGATGACATTATCTAGCTCAACTATAAACAAGGCCTGTTGTTTTGCCTTAAAAGAATACTCTAAATTTTATAACATCTACATCTCGCTCCCTGGTGCTCTCTGCCATTGTGCTGCAGGGCATGACAGGGCTTAGCAAGCAAAAACTCGTAAACAGAGGTAGTGGCAGTGGGTAGTGATGCCCAGTAGAACCCAGGAAAGAAAATGTTTGACTGTTAATGTTAGGAGGTGCCACAGTGTAGTGGTTATGGTGCTTGGAGATTTACTTTAACTCCGATGAGAATCACTGATCTACCTATGTCTTTACTATTTCTACTATGCTCTTCTAGCCTAACAGCTGCACGGCAGAACATTTATGTGATCAACCGTGTACACAGCAGGTGTATACAAAGGTTGTATTGGCACGGGGAGTAACCCGTGAATAAATGAAACGTGATCAGGACTGTGTTGTATTTGAGTTCTTTTGCTTGATGGATATCATTTTTGTGTTTTAATGTTTGAATAAACATCTAGTTTTAAGAAAACATTTGCCTGCCTGTACTTGGAACAGAGTGACCACGAGTGTTCTTTTTGGAGTTATTTGATAAAAGTTCATTTTGTGTAAATGTCTTCTGATTCGCTGATTTGTGCTACATGTTTATCTGGCTCTGTGCATTTTTTGATTGGATAATTCTTCTTTATTGATATGTATTTTTTTTATTTTTTTCAGAAAACTGCCCTACAAACCTGTCATTTATATTGAAAGAGTTGCTTTTCCTGACTTTGGATGTAGGGTAAGAAGATTTTTTTTTTTATTTCTCATCAATTTAACTTTATAATCACTACAGACAAATTGTGTGTGTTACTCAGTAATTTAATAGCAAGACCGTTGCATTAACTTTTCAGTTCTACGATATTTTCATTTATCTTTACTTACCATATGATATCAATGATATCAATAAATATCATATCAATTATAATTATTTAATAATGATAATTTTAACACATCTTTCACAGAGCAGGTCAGTGGAGTAGCTGAAACGAGTTTTAGTTATTTTTTTAACCTAAATACTGTCTCTTCTCTTTTACTGTTAGACTCATTATAGTTATATTGACATGTTTATCTTAGTTTAATATGTGTTTTTAACCAAGATGACATATTTATATAGGTCCTTCTGTTTTCTTGTTGTCAGTATCTGAAGTCAGTATCAATCAGAGAGAGCCTAGTATAATAAATGCCCTTTACAAGGTGTTGGTAACTAGCCACCCACTGCTTAATTCACTCTATAAGCCAAAAAGGCTATCCTTTCTTTTCATAGCTTGGCGATCTGCCAAAAATAGCAAAGTCATTAACGCTCTTTAAGGGGTTTCTGATATATATTTTTGAAGCTGATTATTTTACGAGAATTGTATAACTTTACATGAAATTGTATATTATTTCTTTTAAGAGTTAATAGCTGTATTTAGTTAGTAATGTCCCTGTGTAAGGCAATATAACAATTATATATAGTTATACATGTTTTTTTTGTTTTGTTTTTTAAAACCTTGTCATTATTTTATATACATATAAAATTGTTTAATGCAAAAATGCAAACCAGTATAATCCAACTATAATATATTGGATAAACTTGCTGTCTGGGAATAGAAGGTTTAATAGACAAACAGTTTATGCTTGGCAGTATAATTATTTTGTAATTATTTTGTAACAAAATGTCCAGTGTTTGTTTTCAAGGCCAGCAGGTGTGTGAAGAGTTACCCTCCTCCTAATTAGAAGAGTCAATTTTCTTGTTAGGAGAATAGACAAAGAACGCTAAGCCTGTTGAGATAAAATTCTGTTTTTGTTATTCTCTTACACTGATACCATGTATGTATTCAAGATCTTACTTTGGGTATTGTGAGTTTAATATAAACAAATTATTATATCAGACTGAGCCAGAGTCTGTTGGTATTGTTTACAATTATAGTTTGGGTTTATTAAAGGGACACCATACTCACCAGCAGGCCCGGACTGGCCATCAGGCATACCAGGCAAATGCCCGGTGTGCCGCGATGGCCGTGGGGCCGAGGCCGGCAGGGAGATCACAGGATCTCCCCGGCCGGCCCCTGCAGGGCCAGCGCTATCCGAGCGCCGGCCCTGCTATGTGCCTCCATGGGCCGGTGGGGAGATCAAAGATCTCCCTCACCGGCCCACAGGCAGTTACAGGTGGCCGCCGGCTGGGGAGGGAGGGAAGAGAGAGGACCCGGCAGAGCTCTAACCAGCAGCTCCGCCGGGTCCTCTCGCGGGATTCTGAGCGTTGCCGCGGTTACCACGGTAACGTTCAGATCTCGCGAGAGTGAACTCTAACCAGCAGGTTAGAGTTCACTCTCACCACTGGACCACCAGGGAAGGCAGCATGGCCCCCCTCGTTGCAGAACGGCTCCCCCCCCCCTCCCAGGCTAAAGGTAAGAAGGGGGGGGGGAACATAACTTTTTTTTTTAATTATTAATACATTTTTTTTTTAAATAAATTCCCTAACAGCCCCCTCACACACACAGCCCCCACACACACACACACAGCACAGACACACACAGCCCCCACACACACATAGTACCCCCAGACATACACAGCCCCTCACACACACAGCACCCCCAGACACACACAGCCCCCACACACACAGTACCCCAGACACACACACCCACCCCCACACACACAGTACCCCAGGCACACACAGCACACACACAGCCCCCTCACACACACAGCACCCCAGACACACACCCCCACACACACAGCCCCTCACACACAGCACCCCACACACACACAGCCCCCTCACACACACAGCCCCTCACACACACACAGCACACACCCCAGACACACACACAGCACCCCCAGACACACACAGCCCCTCAGACACACACACAGCCCCCCAGACACACACACAGCACCCTCACACACACACAGCACCCAGACACACACAGCACCCCCAGACACACACAGCACCCCCAAACGCACACAGCACCCCCAGACGCACACAGCACCCCACAGACGCACACAGCACCCCACAGACGCACAAAGCACCCCCAGACGCATACAGCACCCTCAGACGCACACAGCACCCTCAGACAGACAGCACCCTCACTCCCACACATATACAGCACACACATATATATATTATATATTATATAAAATAACCCTCAGTGAGTTAACAGACAAAGAAAACACCCTCACACACAGCACCCTCTTACACAAACACACTGCGCACCTCACACATACAATATGTCCAAATATATATATATATATATATATATATATACACACACACACACACTACAGCACCTCTCACACTGCACCACTACACACATTACGCTCCAGATACACGCTAGATCCCTTACCCTATATGCACTCTTAATCCTCTACACACACACAATCTTCTATACACACTCTGGGTCCCTTACACACTAGATCTCTTACACACACACACACTGCACCACCTACACACACACTACATTCCTTGTAAGCAAACACATACAACATTCTCTAAACACACCCTCTCTACAACCCCTACACACACTATGTCACCTATACACACACTAGTGCCCGTATGCACACACTCGCTACATCCCCTATAACACTATGCCCCTAAACACGCACTCTCTACAGCCCCTAGCCACACATATTACACCACAAAATTGACCTATTTACACAATACCACACCACATTCTACACACAGGCAATCCCACAAGCAGGCGCCAAACACATGCACCATACACTTTCCTGGCCCTTTTGTCCTCTGGTATCCCACTTGTGGAGACACCAGAGACAATTTAAAAGCAAACACAGCGCAAGCATGTTATTACATTTGCTTGCGCTGTGCAGAACAAATGCAGGGCCTTTTTCTAATGCTAGAGCTCTTCAGCGGGGCTTTGCGCATTGAACCAACATGCTCACTTTGAGAGGGGGCGTACTTGTCATTAGTGATGACAAAACACACTCTCTCTGGCCCGCCCCCTTCTTGGGGGGCCACTCTAATTGAAAAATGCCCGGGCCTAATTTTTTTCCCAGTCCGGCCCTGGTCACCAGTACCACTACAGCTTAATGTAGTGGTTTGTTTGTGTATATAGCCTGTCCCTGCTGGCTTTTTAGTGTAAAAGCTGCCTTTTCAGTAAAATGTGGTGCCTAGTGACACCTCTTGTGGCAGTCACTCATACGACCACTCGAGGGGCTTCCTATCTCTGCATGAGAGAAGCTCTGCATGGATGTGCTGAGCATTCCCCATATTTATCTCTATGAGGAAATGCTGATTGACACAGGGATCGTTTTGACGTGCATGCGTAATAGCCTCCCAATGCTTTTCTATAGGAGAGCGTTTGATTGGCTGAGATCATAAAGTTTGATGACCTCAACCATGAAGGTGGGGCCAGCAGTGGCAAGAACAGCGCCGTGTTGGATAAAAGCTGAATAAAATCACCTTTCGCATGCGATGCAAGGGGGATGGAAATCAAAATAGTAAGTTTAACGCTATAGTGTCAGGATACAGAAGTGACGTATTTCGGTAGCTATAAAGTGGATTTACTAGAATAAAAGAGGCAGGGAACTGTTAGCAAAATGGAACCTGGAAAAACTAGCACAACAGGAGTCTAAAATAATGTGTTTTGAGACTTCCCATGGGTATGTATGTGCATGGTTTTCTTAGTGCCTTCATTCCCAATGGCAATGAAGGGTTAAAAACCCTTTAAAACACTAACCCAATTCCAGAGACTTCTGTGCTGGCTCCTTTTTGGAGCTACATCAATTAGTTAATTAATTACCTCCCTGGCTCCGTAGGTGTTTTGAACAGTTGCAAAGCTAGTGAAAATGTGATTAACCAAACCAATATGAATTGTGTGCACACTGCTATCTCTCTAAAGTAGAAAATAACATTGTGCTTTTTTAGTCCATTCCTGAAACAGTAGTTCTGCAAATTCTCCAGTAAAATCACCTTGGAACCCCATGTGGAACTGCTTGCCTCTCTACCACCCAGCTACCAGTCCAGTTTATTCTCTACTCTGACTTTTGCATAGTTTCCTTCTAGAACAACATCCTATTTAAGACAAAAGCACTGCCCTTAGGGATAATTGAATTTTTGGTCCTGCAAGGCATCTTCATCTTGGATTGGATTCCATTAAATATTGGGGAATAACATTACCAAAACACTCTTTTTCAATATTCATATCAAAAGCCCACAAAAAAACAACGTTGGTATTCTTTCATTCACTGAAAGAAGACCTTAGTAGGACTGTGGTATAATTGTATAAAAGGTCGAAATTTCCTGCTCACTTCTGTAAATGATCTATAAGCTGTATGGAACATGATAACACCATGTTAACTTACAACGTTTTAGCCATTCAGGCTAATATGTAATGTATGTAATTATACAGTAATTTCTCTAGTGAGCCATTTTTAGAATAAATATGTTTGTTATTGTGGACGTAGAAAATAAGTGCTTGTACATTTAGTTCTGACACATAATGCATAGTCCTAATGCGTAGCTATTTGTTCACTTGGTGTAAAATGTTCTTAAGCCCTTAAGGACCAAACGTCTGGAATAAAAGGGAATCATGACATGTCACACATGTGATATGTCCTTAAGGGGTTAAAAGCATTATCTAGAAAAATTGCATTCAAGCGAAAAGTGCAAATGACAAAGTTACACTAATAGAGAAAAACTGACCTTCAGCATTATGCTATGGGGTTTCACTGTGTAGGTAGAGTCATTTTACCTTTTTGGCACAAGGAAATATAAATGTGAGGCTATGAAAAGGATTGATGATATGTGTTTTCTGATGTCAGCAGGTAGTTAATGAGATCAGAACGATAAACATATGCGGCATATGCTATCCTACGGCTGTGTACATATTTAATGTAGTGCTTCTTCGCAGGTCTTGACAAACTTAGACAGACTCTATTAGCCAGCCAGAAGCTATAGGAGCTAAATATCTTGTACCAAATATTAGCCATACTCCATATAACTTTATGACGTAAAGCGGCATTGTCTGCATGGTCGGCCTTGCTTTTCCCTATGGAGTAGTATGTGTACTTTGGATGGGGCTGCAAATGATCAGCTTGACCCAGGTAAGTTATCAAACTGTATTAAAACATTTTGACATCTTATGATGGGGCAGTGGCAGGTCACTTATGACCTCAAAGTGTTCCTTTAAAGGTCATTAAAGTACTTTGTGGGTTACAGCAGAAATATTTAAAAGGACGGATGCAGTATTACTCTCAATAACTATGACTCTCAACAAGAGCCCTGTGATAAACTGATGGTGGCTGTCACTGGCATCCAGGCAGACTTTCCTGGAGTAGACAGCAGTCAGGAGAAACGAAAAGGGGAGACAGACTGTTTGCCTCTGGAAGTTCTGAGTTAAGCTATTGGCATGCAATTTAACCTCTGAAGGGAAGATGGCACCCAGACCCTCCTGCCCCTAAACAACTTAATTGAGCTGAAGTTGTATGGGAATGTGTGAGTGTTACTTTAAGGTAACATTTCACAATCTAATAGCTAAAGGACATTTAAGGGGAAAAGGGTACCAGGACTCTCCAGGCATCATGACCACTACAGCTGGTTGAAGTGTTTGTCTAACCATCTAAGAATTGTAATCCACATGTATTATTAATACCATGCCATTTAGATAGCAAACAACACCAACAGTACATGCAGCACCTTCAAACAGCTAATTACCTTATCGCTATAGCCAGGCATCAATTACTTGAAGGAACACTCCCAGCACCATAACAACTTTATCAGAATGATGTTGTTATGGGTCAAGGAGATCCAAGACGAAGGCTTCTGTTCATGAGTTAAACCAGTAATGAATGCTTTAAGCCCAAAGTCTAAGTCCAAACGCCTGTTAACTCTGCCCCTCCACTGCCATTTGCATCGGAGCCTTCAAGCAGGAAACCTCAGACAGGATGTTGCTGATAGGCTGAGAACATCAGCTGGCCCTTTAAATAGCTTCTCATTCACGAAAATGGAGTTAAAAAGGTATGTATCTTTTTTAAGTGGGATTCTAACCTCTCAGTCAATCAGAGTCACATGGTCAGTTCAAGTGGAAGTGGAGACTAAACTCTGGGACTAGACAGTTAATTAACAGTTTAATTCTTGAAGGTAAGCCGCAGGCCAAGGTCCTACTTTGCACCATAATAACTTCATTCAATATATTTAAATGAAAATAATGTACAATGTTTACCAAATCATAATCAATTACACCTTGTACAGTACATTTTATTATTTTTTAGCTGCCAGCTACTTCACTATTCACTTCCTTTTTTGTTGTTGCTATTCATAGTATATTTCTTTCCCATGCAGCAGGGTTTTTCAATCTCTTGTGTATGAACTCATGCAACCATAAGGTAAAACTGTACGAAACATACTGTCAAGGTGTAGAGTGTTTTGGACTAGAAAAAGGTGGATCTCCCTTTTATTCTTCATACTAACTGCATAGGCGTGAGCACGGAGTGTGCTGGGTGTGCCTGGGCACACCCTAATCCCCGCGGCACGCCTATGTAGTGAGACCGGCTCTGCTCTCAGCCTTCCTCCCCACTGCAGCATGGAGGGAGGCAGGAGAGGACCCGGGGAGCTCAACCAGCAGCTCCGTCGGGTTCCTCTCGCGAGATCTCGCGAGATCTCGCGAGAGTGAACTCAGATCTCACGAGAGTGAGCTCTATCCCCACAGGGGCTAGAGTTCACTCTCCACTGGACCACCAGGGAAAGCAGCAGGAACAAGAATCCCCCCTCCCTACATAAGGTAAGAAGGGAGGGGGGATATTAAGTAATGTACCCCCACCTCCACCCCCCACAATCACCCACACACATACAGCACAAACAGCACCCACACAACACCTACACACATACAGCAGACACACCGCACCCACACACACACTGCACCCGCACACACACAGCACCCTTGCACATACACAGCACCCTCAAACACACAGCACCCTCTCACACACAACACACTAACAGGACCCTAACAAACACAGCACACTAACAGGACCCTAACAAACACCCGCACACAAACAGCACCCTCACACACAGCACCCTTACACACACACACACACACAGCACCCTTACACACACAACACCCTCAAACCACCTTAACGCAGCGCGCGCACACACACACACACAGCAGTGTGTGTGTATGTGTATATATATATATATATATATATATATACATACATACATATACACGCGGCGTGTGTTTGTGCTTTAGGGTGCATACCCTAATACAATAGGCTGCGCACGCCTATGACTAACTGCATATGTTCTCATCATCACAAAAAAATGTCGAGTGCATTTCTAGGCAGTTAATTAGGCATTTCTTTCTTCTTTGCTTGCATTACCACTTTGCAAGATTTCCTGTAGAAGTGCCACTTAATATATATATATAATATTTATAAGTACAGATATTTTATAGTATTTCAAATTGCTAAAATTCCATCTTCAAGCACCCTGCCCTGATTAAATAAACCCTAGCTCTTACCCTGATTTAAAATATAGACGATACAGGTTACATTTTCAGCTATTATAAACAATGGGAAAAAAATTAAAAGTATAAAAAATATTAATTTCTGGCACAAAAGATTGTCTGGTTTTGTTTAGTAGAAATCATACTCCATAGAGTGTTTCCACACTCAACGAAATTAACATTTACACTTTTTTGTTCACAGACAGTACATTTAAACAGTCTTTATACATTACTAGCTCGTAAAATGCCATTCATCTGCTGTGTTAACATTTTTATTGTATATTGTTCTGTGGTTTTTAAGATCTATTTAATAGTGCATTTATGCCTAGATTATACATGTCTAGCATTTAAAACACAATATTTTAATAAAAGGCAAAAAAAAAAATGCTAAAAGCGTTCTTAGAGTGATTGGAGAAACCTGTCTTGAGGGTTTATTTCCTCATATAAGCGACATAACATGTGAGAATTGAAAGGAGATGCAATACAAGATCACAATGGACAAATAAATAAAACCAGTGTATATGTTCACCTGTTGGCCTGAATATGTATGTTTCTTCATAAAGCTGATATCCCCTCAGGCAGCTGTTATCATGAGGGCTTGTTAGAAGAATATCCTGGTGTCTTAGCAACTAGATGTAATCAACTGAGTTTAAGGAGAGAAGTGGATTCAAAGCAAACCCCAATTTATTATTATAAAGATAGTAAATCCAGTGCAGATCACATTGAAAATCACTCACTAATTTGTGTTAACCATTTTATTTTTCACATGATGCTCTGCGTTTTTTTTTTTAATTCATAATTAGATAAGTTTATATTTTGCTTCAAATTTAGCAAATTAAATCATTATCCAGCTCAGTCTAGATAGGGCTCACAGCTGGATATATAGAATCACTGCGGGATTTCTGCCAAAGTGTTCTGAAGAGTGATGATTAAATTCTGGCAGTTTTTCCTTCATCACAAATGTCACCATTTCCCCCACAGAAATTTCCATTTTAGCAGACCACCAAATTTACTGTGTCTGGGAAAAACGTTAATCAGTTAATCAGAGCACTTTTCTATCTGAAAAAGTGGCAGAACAAGTAATGAATTTGCAGCATTAGCAAACAACTGATGTACATTAAAAATTAGTATTAAAGGGGGCAGGGCTGGCCTGTCATGCCGGACGGATGCATCTTGTACGTGCTCCAGCACTTAATCTCATAAAGTCTGCTTTTACAATACTTTGCAACCCTTACTAAGCTTGGGGTGCTCATACATAAATAGGGGTAATACCAGAGCGTGTTTGATGTCCTCTGAGGTGGACATCCGGGGAATGAGCCCGGGGGAGAGGAGAAGCGGACAATTTTCGATCCTGACCTGTGCAGTCAATTGGTGCTCTGTTTCCCCCCCTCTGGAGCTTGATTCCGGTCTACCCTCTTGAGGCTCCCATAACGACGCAGCATACCTGCTGCAAACAACAGGAATCCAAGCAAGCACAAGATGGCAGATGCCGCATGCCACTCAGACTCCTGCAGAGACCCCCCCTGAAGTCCTGTACCGCTCAGGTGAACTGTCCACACTCCTCTGGGCATGGCTGGTGACATTATTGGAACCTGCTGTATGCCTAACTGGTAATGAGATCCTGCGACCTGAGTTTGAGCACAAGAAAGGCAATCTTCAATGTGTCTGGGCCCGAATGTCGCCTGGATGCAGAACTGTACCAATCGCGGTATTGGCAGTGAGATCTGAGCGATCATCGGGCTGGCCGGTGGAGCTGCTGAAGGGACTTTCGAAATCTACAAGGTACTTACCTGATCCCCGAATGGTGCCTGTGTGCCTCTACTCAGGAGAGCTAATGGGCTTACTCATGGGATTTCCCCAGCGGGGTATAGGGTAACCTTAGAGCGGAGTCGTAGTTTCCCTGTTTCAAGCAGACGACCCAACTGAGAGCCTGCCGACCTAATCTATCCTGCAGTTCATCTATCCCTATTTTCTGTCTACTTGCAGAGAGCCCTGGTCTGTTTGGGGTGCTTCCTGTTGGTTCTAACTTACAGTAATTTGCTACTCACTTATCTGTGGTGCACACAATCCGTTTAACCCCTCTTACAATAACCACTTAAATCTGCACTACTTCTGTCCTATATCTCTTATAAAAAAGTGCTGATGTATCTATATGCTTATTATATCTAACTGGACAAACCCTTGATATCTATTTAGTGTACATTATGCAATCAGTTATTAACATGCACAAAAAAATCCTTAAGAATAAAAAAAATAAAAAAAAAATTAAGCATTAAAGAGAACCATGATCACTTATGGTATTTAAAATGATCATGGTGCCTGGTGTCTGTATGTGCAGCATTTCACACTGAAATGCAGCAGATACTGAGTTTAACCCATCTGCTGCCGTAGGTCTAGACCACTTCTGGCAGCATCTTTTGCGTGCCATCATTTGGGTGTCATCATCTAGGTGTCATTACGGGGAACAGTGCCAGTGCACTCTTAGCATCATAACCACTGCAGTGAGCCTAGTGGTTATGATGCTTGGAGTAACCCTTTGAAAAAGTAACAGATAAAAAATAAATTCTGACTGACTTAATAAACATTGTCAACAATTCACTGAATATTAATGGTAACGTGCCAGCAACACCTTGATAAATCTCTGCCATTGTTTCATTTCTCAACTCCTCTCTATGTTTTCTCTATACTGGCTCCTAGTTTCAAAGGACAAAACTCATAACAATGATTGACAGGGAGATAACATGGAGGTATCTAGTTGCAGGATAAAGAGTAATGCTCAATGCAGGGGATATGTAAATGTATTGAACATTTTCTTGTTTAATCATACAGCTAAAGGACAGACTGTACTTCACTTTAATATGCCATAGCTCCACCTGCTGACCAGCATTCTTATGCTTATTATGGAAGATGAATGATGTTGCAACTCTAATATCCATAAGGTGTCTGATATTTATCAGAATTCACCTGGCCTCAATTTTCTGATTGACTGTTCATCTTATACTTTTTTTTTACATTTTTGTAACTAGTGAAGAAGCAATATGAGTACGTATGAGCAGATGGCTTTTAGGATTAACTGGGTACCCGTCCTTATCCTGTACCTGTCTAGTTAATATGACCCCTAGCCATTTAGGTTATGATAGCAGAATGAATTCATTGTAATCTGTGGATCTTCAGTGTTTTGATTTTTGAGGAATAGTAAAAAGTGCTAGGTATTTTATATACAGAATGTATAGGAAGTGCTATTGCAGTTAGATGACAATGTTTGGATGCTGATGGGATGGATGGAATGGATGGATGATTTCTGTCTTGGATGTTAGTCCTAGAATTAAATTATATACTAGTAGAGTCTTGCTCCATTTTGTAACTCTGAATGGCTTACGCCATTGCACAGCTGCCATGGCTAAGTATACTGTGACAACGAACAGAAACTTTAAAAATATCTTTATTAGAAACCTTCCTTTAAAGGTTAACCTGATTGGGAGGGGCTGCCAGGAAGATTAAAGTAAAAATATAGTAGTCTAACAAGGTGATCAAACTGATTTGTCTGCAGGGGCATGGTCTATAAACAAAAAAACTGCTTTATTAAAGGACCACTATAGTGCCAGGAAAACTAACTCATTTTCCTGGCACTATAGTGTTAATAGGTCCCCCCCCCCCACCCTCAGGGTTTCACTCCCGCCAGACTGAAGGGGGAGGAAGGGGATAAACGCGTACCTTTCTCCAGTGCCAGGCTCCCTCGGCGCTGGAGACTCTCCTCCTCCTTTGGAAGTCATCGGCTGAATGAGTATGCGCGGCAAAAGCCGCACGCGCATTAAGTCAGTCCATAGGAAAGCATTCTAAATGCTTTCCTATGGACGCTGGCGTCTTCTCACTGTGAAAATCACAGTGAGAAGCGCGGAAGCGCCTCTAGCGGCTGTCAATGAGACAGCCACTAGAGACTGGATTAACCCATAGGTAAACATAGCAGTTTCTCTGAAACTGCTATGTTTACAGCAGGCAGGGTTAATCCTAGATGGACCTGGCACCCAGACCACTTCATTAAGCTGAAGTGATCTGGTTGCCTATAGTGGTCCTTTAAGATAAAGTTGTTTTGGTTCCTATAGTGTGTCTTTAATGTTAAATGGTATTAAGTAACTAGTGCATTTTAATACCTTTGTTAGTAAATGTTACATTTATTATTGTGGATAACTGTATCATAGGAAAACACATTTTAGAAGATGCAATGTCAGTTACCAATCTTACTGAAGAGGCAAAGATTGCATTGCTATTCTCTATCTGTAGTTCTAATCATCACGTAGGATGATTTGGACTGAAATATGAACTGATAGCAGCCATACTGCAGCCATTATCACTTATAGAAATCAAAACCCAAAAAGCCAGAGAGAAGAAAAAGATCATTTTACAAATATATATTTAACACATAATTTTATGTTCTACCTGATTAACTGCCCTGGTGGGCTGCCTTAAATCATTACAGAATTTTACAATCCCTGCTGCTATAAACCAATTTTAGACATGATTTGCTCTCGATTCTCTAAGCAGCAATGCATATTGCAGTAGTGCTAAGTGCTTATGGTACCCACACTGACCCCTTAATGAGGGTATTTTTTAAGTTTAGACCATGTGAGAGCATGATTTCCCCTTGTTTATGCTGGTTTTATATTGAAAACCTTACAAACCTTGTGAAATAACATTTTATATTTTAAAAGACGATATAGATAAAAGTCCTGTTTGCAGCAATATTTCATGCATTTTCAATACTTAGTAAAAACAAATATGTAGTTAAGTTGCATTTCCTTGTCTGTGCCTCAAGCAAAATCTGTTTTAGGCACAAGTAGAGGCACATATATTTCTGGTATTTATGTAGCAGAAAAGAACAAAATACACTTGTATCAACTGCGCATCATAAAAGCACAAATTAACTTGTTTTTCATGTCTTGTGTTTGAAGAAGGCAATATGTGTCATGTTGATGTAAAAGATAAATGCATCACTGGTGTCAATTAGCAGGCAGTTTGATTATTGTAATTTATGGCAAGGCATTAGCCATTCTTGTCTTCCAATCCTTCCTCAGGACATTGACGCTGAACATTGCAATTGTTATATCTGAAATTGCTATATTTCATTAAACTTTGTACCTGGTCATTGTATGTCATGAATTGTGTGCTTGTTGAGCAAGATAACCCTTATCTTACAGTCCCAGATCATAGATCAATAGAACATATTAAAAGCTGATCACATACTGAATTATATAACAACACAATATGTAACAGCAGAATATATTCTTTGCAGTCTTTCCATTTCTTTAATAGCCCTACATTTACTCTATGTTGGCTGAACCATAATTGAGCTGACCACTGAGCTGAAAAATATAAAAAAAAAATAATTATGTATTTTTTTTTCTAACTGCTCTATTTTGGTCTAAATTGCTTAAACTGCTTAAAACGATTTGATTTTGTGAATAAATGCTGCGGTTGATACCACTGGAAGTAAATCGTACCCCCTGTTAAAGTGTAAAGTAACGCTGTATTTTTTTCCCATTCTGGTAAGATCATCAAATTTGTTCTCCCCGTCCTCTCACTCCATGTGTCCATGTGTCACTATATCTTGGCATCCCAGATATTCATGACATGATCATTATATTCAGAGAGCCTGATGTGATATACTGTACCTTTCAAATACATGTCAGCGTGAGTGCAAGGCATGCTTGTGATCTGTAATTCTTGCTTATAGAGTCTAATTGTAAAACTGTAAGACCTCAAACCTGCCTTTCTCTGTATCATACTAGCTGCTATATTTTGCTATCTGTAGAATTGATTTGCCTGGGGTATATTTTTAAACTGTTACTGATGTGGTGCATACAATCTATGAATGCACCAAAGTGTGACTTTATGCATTTTAAAATAAAATGATATGGTAGCCTATTGCCAATGTAATTGCTATAACTTGTCCCTAAACAGACACTAAAATCACCAAAACAACTTATTGTGTTTTGCCAGGACTTGTCATGGGGATGTGCAAACATTGTGGTTGCACATGAGTTCAGAATCACAGGGCAATCTGGAACTGTGCCACCCATAATGTTCTTTTCCCCCCTCCCATAGTTTTATTTTCCCCCCTCCCATAGTTTTCCTTCCCCTCCCTTCCATAGTGCCCCTGTGTGTCTCCTACCTTTATTGTAGCGTGGCCAAGCGAACCGTGGTACAGGACCTTCAGTCTCTTGTACCCGGTCGGACTGACAGGAATTGCTCTCTCGGTGAGCACTTCTCAGGCCAGCCGGGTACAGGAAACATAAGTTCCTGTACCACGATGCGCACTGCTCCGCTTGGCCACGCTACACAGAGTACCTGGCAGGAGGGAGCTCTGTGCGCCCACCTTCTGCCAGTCACTCCAATCTAGCGCCCGGGCTGGTGCGCCCTAAGGTGGCTGCTTGTGCTCCAGCGGGGGTGATCCCGGTCTCCCTCCACCCTGTGACCCCCCCCCATGTTCCTTCGGTCTGCGTAGCAGTGTCCTCCGGATCCTGGGCAGTTGATTCCGCCATATGAACCTAGCGATGTCACAATCCAGCTGAGCGAAGAAGGTGTGGGGTAGGCTAATCGGTATCGTTTGAAATAAATATAGCAGTCAGGGGAGGAGGTTCATCTTGACAGCATTTATTCTACCGAACCAGGAGACACACAGGCCGGACCATCTCAGCATGTCCGCCCCCAGGCTCCGCAGGACGCGGAGCGAAATTAAGGGTATATAGTTGGGATAAATCCGCCAGTAACCAGATACCTTGATATTTCAGCTTGGTCGTGCACCAGGAGAAAGAGAACTGCGTAAGTGGGAGGCCGCCCCGGGCTCAGCTGAGATGAGAATTGCATCTGACTTATGTGTTTAGCTTCAGATTCGATATTTGTCCATATTCCTTGAAGGCTTGTAACAGGTTCGGGAGGGACACCAATGGATTGCTGATGAAAAATAGCATGTCATCGGCGTATGCTGCTATCTTATGGGTCGTGCCCTTCAGGGTGAACCCCGAGACACCCCCGTACCGTCTGACCGCCCCCAGGAATGGCTCCAGGGAGAGGGCAAACAGAAGGGGGGAGAGGCTCGTCCCGTTTCGAATCTGGAATGGTGGCGATAGAGCCCCGTTGATCCGTATCCTGGCACTCGGATGCGTGTATAGCGATGTAATCCATGCCATTAGGTAGGGGCCGAACCCCATCCTCTCCAAGGTGGCCGTCATGTACTGCCAGTCCACGCGGTCAAACGCCTTCTCCGCGTCAGTGGAGAGGAGAAGGGTCTGCTGTTTCCGTTTCTTCGCCGCATGAATGAGATTCAATGCTATGGTGGTATTGTCCCTCGCCTCCCTCCCAGGGATGAAGCCCACCTGGTCCGGGTCCACCAGTTCCGGGAGGATCCCCCTCAGACGTGTGGCCAGGACCTTGGTGAACTGCTTCAAGTCCGCATTCAGGAGGGATATTGGTCTATAGATCGTTCAGTTCGTGGGGTCCTTCCCCTCCTTCGGTATTACTGCCACAGTCGCCATTAGGGAGTCTCTGGGGACCACGCCTCCGTCTCGTATGGAGTTTATGCCCTTCAGAAATTGTGGCAAGAGCACGTCTCTGAACTCCTTAAGGTAACGGACCGGTAGGCCATCCGGGCCTGGGGCTTTGTTCAATTTGGAGTACTTTAGGGCTGCCTGTAATTCTGTGAGAGTGATGGGTGCCTCTAACTCAGCCGCTTCCGTGTCGCTCAGGGTCTTCTCCACATGCTGTTGTAGATAAGCCGTCCTTCTCGCGGTCTTAAGTCGTTCTGCATTAGGGCTGTCCTTCCGTTGGAGGTTATACAGGTCTGTGTAGTATTTATGGAATTCTTCCGTGATTTTGTCCGGTAGTTGGGTTGCCGGGCCTTCTTTGGGTTTAATTTTGGTGATATGGCTCATGCGGCGTTGTTTCTGGAGTGTTCTAGCAAGGAGCCGACCGCATTTATTCGAATATTCATAAAAGAAGCGGCCAGATTTAAGAATCGTGTGTTGTAGCTTTTGTGTTAGGAGGTCTTTAACAGTTCTCCTAGTTTCCAGTAGGGCTCTGTAGGTGTCATCCGTCTGGGCTGTTTTATGTTTGCACTCCAGCCTCAGGGTCAGGTCTGCCAGTTGTCTCTGATGCTCTCTCTTCCTCTGCGTGCAGACCTTAATGAGGTGTCCCCGGACAACACACTTGTGGGCCTCCCAGATGGTCAGCGGCGAGGCGTCCAAATGTTTTTCTTTTGGCATGATCTGTCTCCCTGGCTGGCCAGAGTAGCCTAATTTATAATTGCTCTCAACATAATATGTTTGCCTAACTTGCCGGAGTAACCCAATATACATATGCTCCTAGATTGGTCAGACTGCCTAGCCTGTAAGAGAAAAATAGACTAGAACTCACATAAGCCTGTTTAAAACGTGTAAACCATATGTCACCCTTCATTACAGACACTAAGCAACAGTTGGAATCTCTATGGTAACCCTCCAAAACATGAGTACAGGCACTACACCTTCAGCACGCACTCAGGCACTTCATACGCTGACACACCACACCATGGGCCCACTCGTAACACCTCCACCGCTCCTGGGTTGGGAAAGCATCTTAGACACAGCAACTACTGTCATCTCAATGCAACATACACTAACAAAAGCTTAATGTTTTTGCATGTACCTGTTATATAAAAAATGTGCCTATCTTAACCCCACTTGTGAAATATGTCACAAAGCTCGAGGAATGCCGTTGGGGTACCTCAAGCCTGTTTGTACCTAATAACTGCACTGCAAAAAAAATAAAAAATAAGGAAAATGCTATAACAGTACCTTGACCAATCTTTTGCCATTGCCATTTTTGTGTATTAGTAACTGAATCAATATTTGCTTCAATGTAGTTTCACAATTAAATGCACACTCTGAAGACTCAGCACAACATGTATTTGTTTTGGTGCAAAAGCTTTAAAGATTTGAGCATGCAAATAATACAGCATATGAATTAGGCCAAAATCTATCAAATGTATTAAAGTTGTATTGGTTCCCGGAGCTTCCTTTTAACCCCTTAAGGATGGTGGGCAGCATAGCACGTCCCCGCCGTCCTACTTACACGGTGGCCGGCGATCCCACGCCAGCGATCACAGTGTGGGGACCAGGGCCGGCCTTAGGTGTTCAGGCGCCCTGTGCGAGCTAATCTTGTGGCGCCCCTCCCCCCCCCCCCAGCCATCTTTGTTTGACCCCCCTCTAGACAATTTCAGGCACATTCACAATCTGTCGCCTGCACCCCCTTCAACAAAACCCTGCCCCCTTCATCAGCCCCCTCCCCCCATATCACTAGCCACCTGCCCCCCTTTATCAATAGCCACCTGCCCACTTCAATTAAACACAATTTATATATATATAAAAATACAATAAGGACAAGCACTTACGTTAAAGGCTGCTGCTCCTTGGATCCAGTTGTCAGTTTTTCCCACTTTGCCTGACACGCTGACTGAAGAGCACCTGCTGCCCTGACACCCACTGAGCGGATCCTTCCGACGTCGGGCCCCTACGCTCCTCCTCCATGCTCCATATGCATTCCAATTCGGGCCGGTTTGTCAGTGGCCGACTGCGAGCTGTGTTGGCCACCTGGCACCCCTGTTGCCATGGCGCCCTGTGCGGCCGTACAGCTCACACACCCCAAAGGCCGGCCCTGGTTACAGTCACACAAAAAGGCAGACAGTCAGGCACAGTTACTGTCAGACACAGTTACACAGGCAGACGGTCACACACAGAGTACAGTCTCACACACACACACACAGGCAGACAGGCAGACACTGCTACAGACAGTCCCACACAGAGTACAGTCTCACACACACAGACAGTCACACAGAGTACAGTCTCACACACACAGACAGTCACACACAGAGTACAGTCTCTCACACACACACACACACACAGGCAGACAGTCAGACACTGCTACAGACAGTCACACACAGAGTACAGTCTCACACACACACAGACAGACAGTCACACACAGAGTACAGTCTCACACACACACAGACAGACAGTCACACACAGAGTACAGTCTCACACACACACAGACAGACAGTCACACACAGAGTACAGTCTCACACACACACAGACAGTCACACACACAATTATCTGGAAGGGAGGAGTGGAAGCAGGGATTCTTTTCTCTGCAGCAAGAACTTGGAGCTTCAGTTAGCTGCAAGCTCCACCCCGGCTGCATTTTAGCCATGCCTCCTCCATGTGGTAAACTCCGCCCCCACCGTTCGGTAAGCACCGCCCCTTTACTTTCATAGTCCCCAGTGAGAAATAATGAACTCTCCAACTGGGGACTTCCTTTAGCTTCCCCTGCACTCACTCGGCCATGTGTGAGCTGTCAGGGAGCCCCCTGCTCCAGCTCGCACAGCCCTAAGGCCGACCCTGGTGGGGACTTAACTGGGAGCCCAGGGAGTCCCCCTCCTTCCTCTTTGGCCCCCTGGGCCATGTGATCGCGAGGTCCTTGTGAGGACAGGTACTCCCCCCACTGTCTGAAAAAAAGTTACAATTGTTTAAAACAGTGTAAAATTAAATTATATATACTTAGATCATATATATATATTTATTACATATATGATCTAAGTATATATAAACACATATATACACATACACATAAATACACATACACTGTCTAAGTGTATTTTAATATTAATATATATATATAATTATATATATATATATATATATATATCATCAAAATACACGTAGAATGATATTGATTTTATATATATATATATAATTATCACTATATATATATATATATATATATATATATATATTTATATATAATATAAAATAAATATGTAAATACGTAAAAATATATATATATATATGTGTAATTTCATTCTAATTGTATTTTAAAATTAATATATATATATATATATATATATATATTGATATCAAAATACATGTAGAACAAAATAATATATATATATATATATATATATATAAGTATATAGATATATATATATATCATTATATATATACACACACCTCTATATAATAAAAAATATTTTAAAAAATTATATACATATATATACACACATATATATATATATATATATATATATATATATATATATATATATATATATATACACACACACGTGTATATATATAATAATTCTAAGTATATATTTAAGTAATAATTTTACATAATTAGGTCATTTTATTAATTACAGTTTGCAGGACCTGCCTGACAACCCAGGCCAAAAGTCCAGGGAATATAATTTGCTAACACTATATTCCAAGACACCATAAAATCTGTACATGGAGGGTACTGTTTTATTTAGAAGACTTCGCTGAACACAAATATTAGTGTTTCAAAACAGTAAAATGTATTACAACGATGATATCGTCAGTGAAAGTGACATTTTTTGCATTTTTCACACACAAATGGCACTTACACGGACAATATAATTGTTGTGATACGTTTTACTGTTTTGAAACACTAATATTTGTTTTCAGCAAAGTCTCCTGAGTATAACAGTACCCCTCATGTACAGGTTTCATGGTGTTTTCAAAAGTTACAATCAAATATAAGGCTTGCGTTTCAGTTTTTTCACATTGAAATTCGCCAGATTGGTTATGTTGCCTTTGAGACCGTATGGTAGCCCAGGAATGAGAATTACCCCCATGATGGCATACCATTTGCAAATGTAGACAACCCAAGGTATTGCAAATGGGGTATGTCCAGTCTTTTTTAGTAGCCACTTTATATATATGTCAGTGAGCTTCTTTGTCTGCGCACACATCTGTGCATGTGCGTCTGTGTTTCAGGGTGTGTGTTTTTATGTCTGTGTGTGTATCTGTGTCATGGTGTGGGCATGTATCAATGTTTGTGAGTGTCAGGGTGCATGTGTGTATATGTCGGTGTGTTTCTATATGTGTGTGTATGTGTCGGGGTGTATCTATATGTGTGTATGTGTCGGTGTCTATATGAATTTGTTTGTAATTGTTGGTGTATTTATATGCATCTGTGTTAATGTGCATGAATATCTGTGTAAGTATGTATGTATGTATGTTGTACCGTATGTGCATACATCCAAGCAGTCAAACACGAGCACAACATACAAGCACACTCCTTCAATCTAACTCAAATATTACATACACACACCCCTGCATTCAAACAAAAAAAAATATACAAACACACCCATTAACTCAAACACAAATACTTCTCAAAAATGTACATCCACATTTAAAAGTGAACATTACATTCAGACACACCCATGCAATCAAACGCAAACTTTACATACAAACACACCCCTGTATTAAAACACAATAACTATATACAAGCACCCCTTCAAACACCAACAATGTACATGACACTATAGCGCCATTAAATTCCACAGCGCTGTACAGGTATACAACCTAGAAATTTTGACTTGGGGTGCTTTATAAAAATACTGAAATATTAAGGCCTTGAACCTAAAATGTTTGAGAACCACTGTTTTATACTATGGGGGGTTGGCCCACTATTACTCTAGTAAGGTACCAATCCATGAACTCAAAAGTAGCTTTAATTTTAGATTGGGTTGCTCTATATAAAGAGTTAAAGGATCATTATAGGGTCGGGAACACAAACGTATTCCTGACCCTATAGTGAAAACCCACCATTTAGGTGGCTTGCCCCCTCACAATGGGTAAAAACTCACCTTATTTTTTAGCTCTCCACGGGTCTGCCGGTGCTGGCCCCACCCCCTTGGTGACTTCATCAAAATTGCCATGGGGAAAACATTGGATTGGCTAAAAATTGACAAGGGGGCTGGGCCAAACAATGTTTGATTCAATGCATCGCTATGAGGAAATGACGCTGAATGGCAGGGCTGCTTACTGTGCAGCCCTGAGCCAGGAAGTCCCTCCAGTGGCCATCTATGGAGTGGCCACTTGGAGGTGTCCCTAGAGGCAATGTAAAAGGCAGTATTTGCATGAAAATGCCTGAAGGGAGCTATTATACTCACCAGAACTACTACATTAAGCTGTAGTGGTTCTGGTGACTACAGTCTCCCTTTAACGTAGGGTCGCACAGTGACAAAAAGCTTTTTTGAATATATATTATTTTATTCATAATATGTATCTTATTTAAGAAGTGGTAAGACTTTCTTCCAATACTCTATATGTATATATAAGCTAGGAACACTACACTAAATTACAGATTTATCTCATTTAAGTTGTTAAGGGGCCTGCAGTCCCCACCATTTTATTATACAGCATTAAACAATTTTTGAATGGTTTGACACCAAATCTCTGCCCTTGAGCACTGAAAGGTAAGATGACACTCCAGGTCCTATAACAACCTCGTTGACATGAAATTGTCATGGGTCTGGAGGGGCCCTTTAAGTATTAATCAAATAAAATAAAAAGACAAAAATGACTGCATTTTAAGATAGGAAGAGAAGCTAAAGAAAATCACATCACATGCATTGATTTATTAGCCTGCATTTTGGGATTTCTAGAACCCCAATCATATAGACCACGGCAAAATGTACTTCTCAAGTGCATGTAGAAACATGCGTTTTGTATTATGGGTTCAGACCCATAGAAATCCTGCTAGAGGGACAAGAAACACCATCCATTCTTTAAAACAAATTGGTTATTACTCGAAATAATAAGCAATCTGTATACCCCCACAAAAAAACAATTTTTTTTATTTTACGTTTTGACCCTAGCAAACTGTTGCCTGTAGGCTGCATACGGTGAAATCTGGAACGGTTTACGGTTCCAAGATTGCATTTATCCTTTCTGTAATGTAATCGTGTTTTATTTCATAGCTATAGGCATTGATCTGTCAGCCAGCCATTACTCTACTGAATACTGGAAAGATTCCATGTAATTGCGAAAGAGATACAATGACTAATTTCAGCTGATTTACCAAGAATCTAGATTCACTGCCTCATTATCGCTAAAGGTTATCATGATACTGCTATATCTAGTCAATCAGTGCTTTTCTAGATTTGTCAGAAAAAAAAGGAGGGAAGCTGACCAGTCTCCTGACACCCAGCTATAAACTAGATATGTCCCATGGAGATTCTGTTAGAGAAGACATTTCTTGTTTGACAAGGAATTGAAATTCTCATGTGGTGTATCAGAAATAAATTATCAAATGATAATTTTACCAACTTAATTAGTTGCAATGTGTAAGGCTTTATTAAGGTGCTGAAAATATGTTAATAGTATCATCTCATTATTCTAAGTAATAATTGGCTTTGACCCTGTAGAAAACCTGTAAATAGAGTACAGAATGAATGATCACGCAACAATCAGCTCGGTGAGACACCGTTGTGTTAGCTTACTTACATTATAAGGATTTTCTTTTTGAAGCAGATTGCGACTGTTGCTTTTCTCAGCAATGCCTTTATGGATAGTTAAACTGAGCAATACAACACAAAAACATATTTGTGAGTCAAATTTTGAGTTAGTCATTAGTTGCATCATTATTCAGGTATATTTGCGAGAAACACACAAAAGAATATACATGCACATATTTGATATTTTACTGTATTTCTGGCTGGTGTTTTCTCCCTTATCCTTTTATTCAAAAAGTCCATCAACATGTTCAGTTATATAAGAAATAATTTCTAAAATGGAAACATCCCTGTGGAGTCAAACTGTACTTTATGACACTTGTACGTTTATTACGATATAAACTTCACATTAATCTATAACCACATCAGAAAGAAAGACATTTGTGTGAATTGTGGCTGAGGAAGATCAATAGAGCTCCATCAATTACCCTTAAGCCGTGTGTATTTTATAATTAAATTATTGACGTGCAGTGCATTTTTGCTGTGTAAAACGATTTTAGTTTCTTCATGTATACATCATTTTGTGAAATATTTTCCTTGTTTATATCTGTTGGATTTGGTGCAATTCTGCAGATACATTTAGATAGATATAAGACAATAATGTCACACTCAAGATATAGTAAAAACTAGAGAATAAATCTGTAGTATAAAATTTGTCATACACGTCCTCGCTACCTCAGGCCTGTACAGCTTTCTCTATCGCACTGCAATAAAGCAGAATCTAAATGCACCGTCAAATCCTCGCTTGGTGAGCCTTGCAGATAATAGAAATGACTTGTCATCCAGATAATCACCCAGATAAACATCAGCGTAGGGCAGAGAGCACCCTCCAGGATTGGAATCCTGCCCAATGCTTGTTCACTCGAGTTCCAAGTGGTGCACTGGAATGATTTGACAGGAGCTTTTTTGAAGTTCCAAAATAGATATGGAATGTTAGGGGACTATTTTTGAAAAATAAAATGTGTTGCATATATTGTAAATTATAGTGACCTTCTACCCAATCTCAAATAAAAACAGAAAGCAGAGCAGAATACACCAAAGGTTATTGAAGTAGAAGAAATCTATAAGAACCTGTAAGAATTATTTTATTTTATTTTATTTTAGTGAATAGGCAAAGGATAAAAGTCCATAAAAGGACAACAGCCATCAGATTTTCAGCTATTACTTTTTAAAATAGATTATATTTAATGGAAGGTAATGATATATTTTCAAATGATGGATATTTTACTTTTTTACATGGCTAAACAGTAATGTTGGGTCAGACTCTACTGTTATCTGACTGACTGCTGCTCAACCCAACATGCCTGCAGCAGCAATTTCACACAGAGCAACTGCAGCAGCAATCAAGTTAGACCGAGGAGCAGTTGGTCAGATAACTGTAGAATCTGACCCAACATGACTGCTCAGACAGATATAAAGTTATATATAAAACATTTTTTCATTAAACGTAATACATTTAAAAAAAATAAGTGTACATTTAAGTTGTCCTTGAATTCTTCCTCAAATTCACATGATCGTTGTCATTGAGTATACCAAATAACTTTATTATAATTAAATTTTACGGTTAAGGTAACTTTCACTACTAGAAATTGCATAATCACAGCCTGATTCACACCACAATAAAATCTGTTTTGCTTTTTTTTTTTTAAAGTTTTTTTCCGAAAAAAAGTGTAGACAGATCCCCCCCACCTAATAGTTTCCATGAGAATTGCTACTGTAAGTTTGATTGAATCTTACGTGAGCTCAAAATAAGCTGTACTCTCACCATGTCAGCCATAAATGCTGTTATGACCATAGCAAAAGAACACTAGTAGTGTATTTATTAGACGTATCTTGTTGTGGGATGTTCAGTTAGAGAATTGTGTGTTTTCATGATGTTTCTCATCAGTTCAAATCTACTAGACAGCCAAAACTTCATTACCCACTTTACGGATGTTTATTTAGCAAGGAGTTAAACACATGCATTTCTCATGCAAAAGGCATGAACAGTGTAAAAAAAAAACCCTAAGTGTTCAGACAGCATAATCTGTGTATTTCTCACAATCAAGGCATAGACAAGGCACTGATAAAAAATATAAAAATCGAGATTGCATGTTCTTACTGTGAATAATTTGCATGGAAATAATGAGCAATATATGTGCTAATAATTTTAAAAAGCAAGCAAAAAGCACGTGAAACTTGCTCACAATGCTGATAATGTAATAAATCAGAAAGCTACGTTTCTGACAATTACTATTGATTGCAACACCTATTGTGTGACATACAAATTGGGAATATATGCTATATGTTAAATTTGAGAAGCATTCATATTAAAGGGACACTCTAAGCAGTTTATGCTGTTCCTTTTCTCTGGCAATGTAAAAATAAAAAAAATGTTTGTGAGAAACATTGATGTTTATATTTGTCAGAGGACACAACTCTAGTGGATGTCATACTAACAGCCCTGTTGGCACATCCTTCAAAAATCAAGGCATCATCACACCAAGCACAATGATGCTGAATAAAGTCAATGGATTCAGTGAATTGTGTAGGTGGAGCATGATCACATGACTGTGGTCCCTAATGTGTCTTTCTGGAAAATACTGAATTGGAAATCAGGTGATATATCTAGAAATTCTGATATATCTGTTATTCTAGAATATACAGAGAGTGTGTGCGTGCATGTGCGTGTGCGTGTTTGTGTGTTCGACTTTTTCAACCCTCCAGGCGGTATTTTGTTCCTCATTCTAAGATTCTGTACCAGAGGCGTGGGTGTCTGAGGGTTCTGCACAGTATCTCAGCTGTAGAGATCCCAGATTCTCAGATGTTCCACAAAGAATCTGCTGAAGCCACCAGCAATGTGAGACACAAGGTCATATTATAATGTGATTCAATAAAACAAGACAGCCTCGGTTTCTACTGTGGCAGATGCCAGCTGGTCTTAACAAAAATCATCAATAATTTCGGTACAGATTTGTCATACAAACTCCTCATACAGATTCCTGTGTTATTACATGGTCACCACCTCTAATGTAATGTGTACCACAGCCTCAACCATAATGGAACTGCCCAAAACGGCTTCATGTTTGTTATTAACCAGTTTTAAAGATTGTACAGCAAAGGGTATTGTATGTTTCATATTCACCAAGTACCTACAATTGACCAGTTCTTTGCAGGTGTACCTAATTTAAAATGTTAAGGGGTCCCTGGACACAAAACTGGTGTTTTGCTCTTATGTCATATTATAATACGGCATCCTTTGTTTGTAATAAATGTCACGCTTTCACTTGGAATCAGATGTGACAATTGGAAAATGACTGGCAATACAATTTTGACAATTCTAGACAATTGTAATGTACTTTATTGATGTTATTTGCTTGTCTATTCATATATGCATTTTATTATAGAAGATATATTTTATTTCATTTAATAGTACCAGGTTTTCTGTCTGTATTTATTTATTTTTGTGCTGTTTTAAAGGATATACTGCAGAGGAGAAAATGCTTGCTTTTTTCTATTTTATTGATTGTCACGCTTCAGGAATTCCTTATATTACAATGTGCTGCTGTACTTGGAAACTCGGGAGCGTTTCACCAATTATATTATTCATATTTTGTAAAATTCTCTCTTCCACTGGTAGGGATACATATAACTAATGGAATCACAATACATCTATGAAAATGCTTTGCCTGAAAAGAATGTACAATAAGTCCGATTTCCTATAAGCTATAAACAATGAAGTCTGAGAAAAAAAAAAAGATGAGACAGTAAGCTTTTTCATTGAAAAACCCTCATCTGTTTTTTTTTGTTTTTTTATTCTTTATTTTTGCATTGGCAGACGGTACAGCTCACAGTAGTAAACACAAAACAGGTATACAAGGAGGTGTTTGAGTGGGGAAACACTCGACTCCTATATATATGCTTATCACAATAACAAGATATGACATTAAAGGAACACTACAGGATCAGGAATACAAATGTGTATTCCTAACACTATAGTGCTAAAAACACTATTTAGGTTTCCAGCCTCCCCTTTCCCCCCTTAAAAAGTGATTAAACTTACCTTTATTCTAGCACCGCACAGGTTTCCTGGCGCTGACTCCACCCCTGATCTGCCCAGTTGGCTGACATAATCAGAATTGACCATCTCAGCCGATCCAATGCTTTCCCATAGGATGTTCTTTTCTAATTATCTCAGCCAAGGAGGTGTGGCATCATTTTTCTAACAATCTCAGGCAAGGAGGCAGCGGCCATGGGCATCTGTGAGGGGGGCGAGGGTTCCATTGCTTTTTCATCTTGTGCCGGTATTTTTCTTTTGAGATTGAGAATACACTTCAATGCTGGCAGCGGCCAGTAGGTGCGCTGTGAGTGGAGAGAGGCAGGGATAGGAAGGCACATTGTATCCCTACTTCTCTCTCCTGACTAAATCCGCAGGGGAGCAGCACATGCAGACTGCAGAAACAGTCTACAGATCAGGTAAGTGAGGCATGGGGGGGGAGGTGTAGTCTACAGATTAGGTAAGTGAGGGATGGGGAGGGCAGTCTAAAGATTAGGTAAGTGAGGGATGGGGGCAGCCTACAAATTAGGTAAGTGAGGCATGGGGGGCAGCCTACAGATTAAGTAAGTGAGGCATGGGGGGGCAGACTACAGATCAGGTAAGTGAAGGATGGGGGACAGCATACAGGAAAGGTCAGCAAGTAGCAGGACGGTAAAGTAGGAGAAGGAGCAGAAAGGAGAAGGAACAGAAATGAGCAGGAAGGGATATCAAAGAGCAGAAAGGTTCAGCAATGAGCTGGAAGGGACAGAAGGAGCAGAAATGTAAAGTAGGAGAAGGAGCAGAAAGGAACAGGAAGCGGCAGGGAGGGTCTGCAAGGAGCAGGAAGGGGCAGAAATTAGCAGGAAGGGGCAGAAATGAGCAGGAAGGGTCTGCAAAGAGCAAGAAGGCTCAGCATGGAGCAAAAAGAGTCAGCAATGAACATGAAGGGGCTG
The DNA here is from genome assembly GCA_933207985.1 of Pelobates cultripes. Taxonomy (NCBI): domain Eukaryota; kingdom Metazoa; phylum Chordata; class Amphibia; order Anura; family Pelobatidae; genus Pelobates; species Pelobates cultripes. The sequence continues at coordinate 264,318,071 of OW240916.1, read as the reverse complement.
CACGGAGCAAGAAGCATCTGCACGGAGTGGAAAGAGAACGAAGGAGCAGGAAGGTAAAGGAGCAAAAAGAATCAGAAGGAGCACAAAGGTACAGTAGGAGAAGGAGCAGAAAGGGCAGAAAGGGCAGCAAGGAGCAGGAAGGTAAAGTAGGAGAATGAGCTGGAAGGGGCAGAAGGAGCACAAAGGTAAAGTAGGAGAAGGAGCAGAAAGGGTCTGCAAGGAGCATAAAGGGATCAGAAAGAGAAAGGAGCAGAAGGGCACAAAAGAAGCAGAAAGGTAAAGGAGCAGAAGAAGCCAAGGAGGAGAGAAGATAGTGTCAGAAGAATAAGAAGACTGTGTCAAATTAAGAAGAAGAAAAGGAGATTGGAGCAAGAAGGACAAATGAAGTGATCCCTCCACTTTATTCTGGACACCACATCATAAGACTTTGGTACCTAGGCCTGGCAGGGAAACTTTGGACCTTCTCATCTCCCCAGTTAAAAAAAATCTCAGTATTAATGTGTCTTTTATTTACTGAGTGCTGTTGGGGGGGGATGTCGCTGATTGGCTAGAACGGTCAACTGGCACTCTAAGCCAATCAGTAGCTCCCCATTCATAAATAAGTAAAACATTTTTATCAACCGGGAACTAGCGATTGGCTTAGAGCGTCAGCTGACTCTAGTCAATCAGCGACACCCCTGCCCAATAAATAAAAGACACATTAACACTGAGATTTATTTTTTTTTACCTGGGGGGAAACACTCAGTTTCAGAAGCTGAATACCACTGAGCAACCTGGACATCTGGAGCTGGAGGAAGTATTTGGGGTTAAACCATTTGAGAGAGGTTTAACCCCTTAAAGGAAAGAGAGCACCCAGGGGCTCCCAGGGAGCATTTTCATTTAGATGAAGTTATTATGGTGACAAGAATGTTTATTTAATTTGATTAAAGGAACACTAAAGTGTCAGGAATACATATATGTATTCCAGACATCATATTTGTGAAAACGCTATTCACCCTGGCTATATCTGATAATGACTATGCCCCTCCCCTTCATGACACTGTCAAAAAGGGGCCAAGCATGGATGTCATTATAATTATGCCCCCCCCCCTGGAAAAATTACTGCAAACGCCCATGGCAGTGGCATCACTGGTTGTCATCAACCAGCTGAAACTTGAGTTCCTGGGTACCTAATGTCAATTCTGTGCAAATTTCACTGCACAGGATGTCATTCATTGACTGAGAGCAGTGTGCTCAGCCAGTGAACGTGACAGGCTAGTCGTTGCAGGCAAGGGGCAGCAGTATGGAGGATCAGAAGGGGGAGAGGTGGTAAGTAGCATTATAACAGCTATCAGAGCTAATAAATATTTGTTTATAAATATTTAGCCATTATCTGTTAAAGTGAACTTGTCATGACAAGTTCATTTAAAAAAAAAAAAGGAAAAGAAAAGAAAAAAAATATTTGAGCCAGTGTTTAACTTCAGCCTATTCATACCAAACAACACTATTTTGTAAGAATTCTGCCTGATTTATCTGGGAAAACCAATATTACTTACCCTCCTATTCTAAGTCTTTTTTAGAACTGCAAATGGTTTTATACAATGGAACAAAAGCAGTCCTTAACCCCTTAAAACCAGAGGGAATACTATTACGCCCTATTCTAAGCGGCTCTTAATGCCGCAGGGCGTAATAATACGCCCTCCATTTTTTCTTACTTACCCGGTCGTCGGCAATCCCACGCCGGCGATCGCGGTTGGGGAGACTCAACTGGGATCCCAGGGAGTCCCCCCGCGACGGATCCTGCCTCCCGGCCCCCCCGGCCATGTGAGAGTGAGGTCCTTGCAAGGACCTCACAATCACATGGCCGGGTTAGCTGGCTGCTGCATTGCCAGCAGGGGGACTGCCTGTAATGACAGTTAGTCCCCCTGCTGGCTGGAAATCAAATAAAATAAAGTTAATCAGTGTAAAACAAAAATGATATACTTATATATATGATCTAAGTATATATATACACATATACATACACACACATACACTGTCTAGGTGTATTTTACTATTAATATATATATAATTATATATATATATATATATAAATATCAAATTACACGTAGACTGATACTGATTAAATATATATAATTATTGTTATATTTATATATATATATAAAAGAAAATATGTAAATACGTTAAAAAATAAAATTAAAAAATAATTTAAAAAATAATTAAAAAATATATAGATGTGTGTTATTTCGTTCTAACTGTATTGTGATATTAATATATATATATTTATATCAAAATACACGTAGAACAAAATAATATATATATCTATATACATAAATATATACGTATATATCACTACATATATTAAATCAGCAAGTAGCAGGACGGTAAAGTAGGAGAAGGAGCAGAAAGGAGAAGGAACAGAAATGAGCAGGAAGAGATATCAAAGAGCAGAAAGGTTCAGCAATGAGATGGAAGGGACAGAAGGAGCAGAAAGGTAAAGTAGGTACATATATATATATATATATATATATATATATATATATATATATGTACATATATATTTATGTAATATTTTTACATAATTAGGTATTTTAATTAATTACAATTAGCGAGACCAGCCTGACAACCCATGCCGAAAGTATCGGGAATTTAATTTGCTAGCACTATATTTAACCCTACCCTTTCCAAGAAACCATAAAACCTGTACATGGGGGTTACTGTTTTACTCGGGAGACTTCGCTGAACACAAATATTAGTGTTTCAAAACAGTAAAATCTATTACAACGATGATATCGCCAGTAATATTGAAGTTTTTTGCATTTTTCACACACAAACAGCACTTACACGGATGATATTATTCCTGTGATACTTTTTACTGTTTTGAAACACAAATATTTGTGTTCAGCAAAGTCTCCCGAGTACAACAGTACCCCTCATGTACAGGTTTTATGGTGTTTTCAAAAGTTACAGCGTCAAATATAAGGCTTGTGTTTCATTTTTTTCAAATAAAAATTTGCCAGATTGGTTACGTTGCCTTTGATACCCTATGGTAACCCAAGAATGAAAATTACCCCTATAATGGCATACCATTTGCAATAGTAGACAACCCAAGGTATTGCAAATGGGGTATGTCCAGTCTTTTTTAGTAGCCAATTAGTCACAAACACTTGCCAAAATTGGCATTTTTTTGCATTTTTCACACACAAACAAATATTAACGCTAACTCTGGCCAGTGTTTGTGACCAAATGGCTACTAAAAAAGACTGGATATTCCCCATTTGCAATACCTTGGGATGTCTACTATTGCAAATGGTATGCCATTATGGGTGTAAATTTCATTCCTGGGCTACTATGCAGTCTCAAAGGCAACGTAACCAATCTGGCGAATTTCAATTTCAAATGTAACGTGCTATATTTGACCCTATAACTTCCCAAAGCACCATAAAACCTGTACATAGGGGGTACTGTTTTACATGTGAGACTTTGCTGAATACAAATATGTGTTTTTTATTGCAGTAAAAGCAAACAGTATTATGATATTGACAGTTAAAATGTCATGTAGAACTAAAAAAATAACAACATTTCTTATTTTCTCCCATTTTTTTCATATTAAATTAAGTTTCATAGCTAAATATTTGATATTACATAAAAAAGCCCTGTTTCCCCTGAATAAAATGATATATAATAAGGGTGGGTGCATTTAATATGAAAGAGGTGAATTACCGTTGGACAGACAGGTAGCGCAAATGCCAGGTTTTGTTTACGTTTTGTTTTGTTCACAACGTGTACATTTGGCTCAGTCCTTAGGGGGTTAAATGCTTACCTATCAACATATCTATTAGAAGCACTGCTCAGTGCTGGGTCATATTGATCTTTATCTCTCAAATACTAAAGATTTACTGGCAGTGAGTTATTCTGAAGCCGTTAATAAGCTGGATATAATCAGATTTAATTTTAATCTCTTAAAGTAGGATTTAATTGGCCTATTTATTACTGCGGTACATAATTAGGAACATTATTTTGTAATATCTTGCTTACATCTTACTTTCTTGTTTGGCTATATATAGTCTCTCCGTAGAGATATGCAATATTTTCCTGCTTGCAAGCAAAAATGGGAAAATATTGTTGCACTGTAAATGTCATTAAAACTTCATCTGTTTTTAATTGTTTATTCCTAAGGCATTTTGTTTCTTGTGATTAAGCAAAAAAAATATCCTAAATCCAAAACCGGGAATGTGAGGAAGTAGTTTTAAACCCACTGCAGTCTGTTCAGAACTAATAGGGACAAATAAGCGGTTTTATTACGAAAAATTAAGACAAACCGCTTTCTTGTATATAGTCGGTTAACTGCCTTTCTTCTCAGAGTCGCTTAGTGTATATTGTCACCATATGTTATGTTGTATGTTTATAATACTGCCTTAAAATCTTGAAAATAATGTTTTATATCCAAATAGAAATATAGTAGATAATATCTGAACCTATGCTCAAAGATCTGTTTGCCAGTTCATGGGTTAAGTAGTTTATCCCACACCCTTTTTTCACTGCTCAGTACAGTGAAAGCAGCAATGTCATGACTGATATGCGTTTATACACAATTTTGTTAACTGGGCTGTGTGTAGCAATAGTCAGTCACAACCATGTACCCGTTTGTGTGCAGCAGTGTCTAATGCATTGTCTGGGGAGGAGAAAGAGATACTTTGTGGGTGTGGAGTGCCCTCTTTGCAAGCAGATTTACCATTCTTGTAACCAAAATGTAATTTAGAATAAGAACAATGTATTATTTGGATAGACTGCTTTCTAAACACATGTATTATAGACACTTTATTGTAGTTTAAATGCACATTGCTGGGGGTAGTATAGCTGTGAAGTTGTAGTATAAATTCTGATACATCAAGAATACTGAGCGACAAGATGCTAGTCCACCAGAGGTGTTCCTAGGCTGTAATGTACACACTGGCTTTTCTCATTAAGCTGCATTTCTTCTAGTGACGATAGTGTCCCTTTAGAGGAGATAGTAGGTATGTGCCGAAGGAGTTTTTAAAAGTGCACAATGCTCTGTGTCAAAAACATCCCCCTCCCCCTGTCACCCCTGAGCTTTCCTGGCTTTATATATATTAATTATATATTTGAGTATATTCATATTTGACTACAATTTATCTTCAATCATGTTAGTGTGCATCACTGTAAAAGCATTGCTAAAGTGAGATTTGCTTGGAATTCAAAGTTAATTTTTAAAAATAAGGCCTAAATATTAAACTGAAAACAGAATTGACTTGCCTACTTTGGCCTACAATTTTAAATTCACTTGGAATTTTATTCATTTATTTATTTATAAAATTTTTTACCAGGAAGGATACATTAAGATTTCTCTCATTTTCAAGTATGTCCTGGGTCGGCAAAATATTGCATCAAATTTGACATAGAACGAACAGGCCTATAAAACTATGTTCCGCTGGTACATCACCCCCTAAGGCTTAAACAAATGCGCCTCGCCATCTATGACAGATGTTGGAAGGGCTGCAGAGAACAGGGGACGTACCTCCACCTTTGGTGGGAATGCCCTGAAATCTCCCAACTATGGCACAAAATGGCCCAAATAGTCAATGGAACACTGCATAGCGACCTACCACTAGACCCATGGATCTGGCTCCTTTCTAAACCACATGAATCCCTAACTAGGGCCCAAAATAAACTCACAGCCCAGGTCGCACTGGCCACACGCAGAACCATAGCCAGACATTGGGGCAGTAACATTACCCCCTCTGCACCAGAAGTACTACAGAAAATAGAAGATGCCATCGAAAAGGACAAACTGACCGCCCTAATCCATGATACAACTAAAACCTTCCACAAAATATGGGATCCATGGCTGATAAGACCCGCAATAGCACCATAGACCCCTCAGGGCTTACCCTCCACGGCCCGACAGACCTAACTGCGTACACCCCCCTACTCCACCCTACTCCTCCCCTTCCCTTTTTTTTCCTCTCTCTCTTTTCTTTCTTTCTCCCCCTTTTCTCTTCTCTCTCCCTTTTCCCTCTCCTACCCTCCCCCTCATGCTACCTCCCCCCCTTCCCCAGACCTCCACCTCACGACCCACGCAGGGACAATCACCAACTCCCAGTCAAGAGACACACCACCACGACCCGTACTACGACCACATCACTCACCAAAACCACACCGACACTCCTAACCCACCACAAGACAACTATGACACATCCAGTAAACCCACCACATCCACACCCCAACCGACTAACTACCACGGACCTCCACCCACAACCTCTCCCTGACGATGGAAACACATGACCAAAAACAACAGAACGAAAGTACCCTCCATGACAGGAAGGGGCACGACGAACTCACTAACTTCTCTTCAGTCTGCATACAAACTGTAAGAATTTGTATTCTGCAACTATGCAGCCTTATGAAGGCTTTTGCACAAGCCAAGAATTTATAAAAAAAAATTGACATAGAACAGGTAAGAAATATATTTTGATGAATAATCCAATGATTCCTGGCAACATTGTAGAGTGCTTAAAGGGGAACTGTTTTTTTACCTGTTTTTTTTTTTTTTTTAATATTGTAAACTGATCCCTATAATTAACAAATATGCATTTCTGTAAAGTATTGTAAAAATCAGTATTAAAGGAACACTATAGTCACCTAAATTACTTAAAAAAAGATCAGAGACAACATGGGTTTACTTCAGGGAGATCATACCAAACTAATCTTATTGTTTTTTTTGATTGGGTAACTAAAATAATAGATCAGGGTGGTGCAGTAGACATTGCTTACCTAGATTTCAGTAAGGCTTTTGACACTGTTGCACATATAAGGCTTATCAATAAATTGCAATCTTTAAGTTTGGATTCCAATATTGTTGAATGGGTAAGGCAGTGGCTGAGTGACAGGCAACAGAGGGTTGTAGTCAATGAACTATATTCGAAGCTTGGACTTGTCACCAGTGGGGTACCTCAGGGATCTGTACTTGGACCCATTCTCTTTAATATTTTTATTAGTGATATTGCAGAAGGTCTTCATGGTAAGGTATGTCTTTTTGCTGATGATACTAAGATATGTAACAGGGTTGATGTTCCAGGAGGGATAAGCCAATTGGCAAATAATTTAGGTAAACTAGGAAAATGGTCAGAATTGTGGCAACTGACATTTAATGTGGATAAGTGCAAGATATTGCATCTCGGACGTAAAAACCCAAGGGCAGAGTACAGACTATTTAATAAAGTCCAAACCTCAACATCTAAAGAAAGAGATTTATGGGTAATTATTTCTGATTACTTACAGGTAGGCAGACAATGTAATAGATCAGCTGGAAATGCTAGCAGAATGCTTGGTTGTATAGGGAGATGTATTAGCAGTAGAAAGAGGGAAGTGCTCATGCCATTGTACAGAACACTGGTGAGACCTCACTTGGAGTATTGTACACAGTACTGGAGACCATATCTTCAGAAGGATATTGATACCTTAGAGAGGGTTCAGAGAAGGGCTACTAAACTGGTTCATGGATTGCGGGATAAAACTTACCAGGAAAGGTTAAAAGATCTTAACATGTATAGCTTGGAGGAAAGACGAGACATGGGGGATATGATAGAAACATTTAAATATATAAAGGGAATCAACACAGTAAAGGAGGAGACTATATTTAAAAGAAGAAAAACTACCACAACAAGAGGACATAAATTAAATTAGAGGAGCAAAGGTTTAAAAATAATATCAGGAAGTATTACTTTACTGAGAGGGTAGTAGATGCATGGAATAGCCTTCCAGCTGAAGTGGTAGAGGTTAACACAGTAAAGGAGTTTAAGCTTGCGTGGGATAGGCATAAGGCTATCCTAACTATAAGATAAGGCCAGGGACTAATGAAAGTATTTAGAAAATTGGGCAGACTAGATGGGCCGAATTATTCTTATCTGCCGTCACATTCTATGTTTCTATGTTTCTAAATTAAATGTAGACCTCCACATCTCTTTATTCTACAACTGGGCTCCATCTTAGCTCTCTGTCAATCATTGTTTTTAGTTCTGTTTAGCACCTGGCAGTCATCAAAAATAAAATATACAGAAAAAAAGAGAAATAAAGCAATGTTTCTATTTCGCTCCCTCATTTGCAATGTTTTCCCTGGATTTGCCTCGTCTGAACTGGAATGTTATAATACCTTTTTATTCTTCTACATGAGTTTAAAAGAAAATAGAACATCTACAAAAAGAATATCACAATTTATAGGTGAATTTCAATATTTTATTCAATGGTATTAGTTTTAGAGCAGTGACTATTCCCCATTAACTATGTCTTGTCCCCCCGCCCCTCTCCCACCATCCCCCTCCATCTTAGTAAGGTGTAAAGCTGAAGGTATACTAAAACAACCACTCAACATCAAACAATACTAACGTACTTTTCCTTGAGATGGTATTTCAAACAAGAAATAGCTTGTCACATTCACATATTTAGCAGAAATGGGTTACAGCAAGTGTGAGCTAGGCAAGTCTTATATTCAGAGAGGGGGACGGGACAGACAGACAGTAAAAAAGTAGAAATCGTGTAATGTTTACATAGTCCGACTTTTTTTTAGAGGGTATATCAGTACATATTTATATTGCATAAACTGGAGAAAAGAATGAAGAAGTCGAAACAAGCTATCAGACAGGCTGATTATCACATTGGCTTACAAAGCCTGGGTTTCTTAAGATAAACAATATTTTAGGATGTTTATTCTGAAGCTGTGGGAATGTTAGGGAGTTTGAGTGGTTCTTTGCTGAAACAGTTAACATGCATCGCTAAAACTGTCAGTGTGGATCATTCTCTCATTTGAAGAATAATATTTTCCACTTACAATGTTGTTGTGGCATCACAAGCCTGTATGTTACTCTTTTGCACTAGGAAAATAAAGAATACTTTTTTTTTTTTTTTATTCCACTTAAAGGGACGCTCCAGACCGATAGTGATTCATTCTTTGTTCTAAAACTATGTGAAAATGATACATTGAAAAAAATCTTAACATTGAGATTTAAAGGTCCCATGTTTGTTGCAAATATAGTTGCTGTTTAACTTCTGAAATAGGCTCTCACCAAAATAGGATGTGACTTGGCTCGCGGAAAGGGAATCGTGATTGGCCCATTTTGCGCTCAGAACTTACCTTTGCTACTGCTTTCTAGTGTCCATTTCTCATTGAGAAGCATTCAAGACAATGGCACTGCTAGGGTCTAAAAACACCTAGGGTTCACCCCAAGAGAAACCTTCATGATCCTAACAGAAAGTTGTGGATATGTCATGATATCCTCATCTTTCTATGCCCACTCTTCTCTACCCATGAATAGTGTGCAGCTAATGCACTCCAGAATCTCAATGAAAGCACAGCCAGACATAAGCACATACTACACATTCATAAGTAATGCAATGCAATCCCACCTATCTAATAGATTAGTGTGCATCAAAATTCTGTTCTCCAGCTCTCCCCTCTGACTGTCCTCCTAGGTAACTTGGCAGATCACTATAGTACTGGTCTTTTTTTTTTTTTTTTTTTTTAATAGGTGGCTGCATTGAAAAGCAGCTTTCTGATGTGAAATTAAAAAAAACTAACAAACAAAAGAAAAATCTAACATCCTCGTCCTCCCTCTGCCAACTGTATAGAGATGTAGGGCCTCAACCCCCCCGCAGCAATGCCTATGGTTGATGACAAATATATAATTTCCATAAGAAATTCATACTTTAGGGCTGTATTGGTTCAAACATAGTTTTTGCGTATTCATTTTTGTGTCCATTAAATATAAAGTTGTTATGAACTAAAATTCCAATCAGGCACAGCCAAGCACTGGAAAATTTTGATTGGCGTTGAACTCTTCATTAGCAGTTTAACAAATGGTTGCCTCACTGTGCTACTACCTCAGATGTTTATTTTAACTCCTGCCAACCTCAGCCAGTGTGCCATTGAACTTGACAGCAGTTGTAACCTAGCAGGGGCAAATAACTTCTTGCACTCAATATGATGGGACATAAATTTATATAAGTCGCTTGTTTGCTTTTTTTTGTATTTTTTTCCTCTGACCTCTGCACTGGGGAAGGTCAGAAGTCAAAAACCAGAACCGATTCATAGTTTTTCTTTATCAGCAAATTAGAGAGTTAAATTGCCAGGCAGCAGGAGCATTGACACCCACACAAAGTTATTCACTCAAAGGAGAATTTATTTATTACTGGTATTTATATAGCACCAACAGATTCCGAGCAGCGTAGCCAAAATAAAAACAAAGCTGAATTTTCCAGTTTGACAATAAGTTTGAAAATCACTTAAAATTCTTACTTCAATGAATGAGAGAGAGAGAGAGAGAGAGAGAGTGCGCACCCCTTAACCCACTCAGTTATATGAAGGAGATATGGTGCGTAGAGTACCCCATTTAAAGGGACACTGTAGGCACTGTAACTGCTTCATCTCGTTGAACTGGCTATAACGTTTAGAAACCCCAGCGGTCAGCATTAAACTGTTGTAAATGTTTTAATGCTTAACGGTAGTACCCAGCAGCCCACCCCTCGGTGTTGCTCTGGCTAATGAGAAAGTGTTATGTGCTTATTAGCTTTTCGTAAAACTGATATGGGTCATTTTCATTATCTAGGAAAAAGCAAAAAACTAAAAGTATATATAATTTATATGATAAATAGCTAGACATTTAAGTAGAGGAAAATAGAGCATTCTGTGTGCGGCATATAATTGTAGGAAATAGTACAATTTTAATATGTGTATGTTTCATTAATGCACATATTCAGAAACAGAGGAAAAGATGGGATGCAAAGTTTTTTTTTTTTTTATAATTTTCAGTCAGTTTCTGCCTTCAATGGATGTGCAATTATATCAATAAATAAAATGGTCATATTGCCAGTTCATGGGCATTTGATAGGAACTTTCTAATATTGTGGAAATGCAGCTTCTCAAATATGCTTTCAGGATGTTAAAATAATATAATTGTGTGGATGAAAAATTTAGGCTGAAATAGCTGAGTGAGGAAATTTCTCCAACTCAGGTATAGTCACAGCTCGACTATTTTAGTTTAGTTGTTTTAATTTGGATTACAATTTGCTACATTTTAGAGGTTAGTGAACATGTCCCTGTTAGTTTCTGTGAATTCACAGCAGATCTGAAAAAAATGGCTCACATAAGTGAATTAAACAAAAACAGAATTTTGTCTTGTCTTGCATTTGGTTAATTGGCAACTCATCAGATGTCTGATTCCTGAGAAATGTATGAGATGAATGAGGATTGTAATCAGCATACCTTACACAATTTAATTTTAGAGGGTGTGTCTGGGGGTGGGTTTGTTCTGAGAAATTTTAGGTTACTTACTAATCACTACTTATGCGACTAAAATGTAATTTAGAACGAGAACAACGTATCTTATTTACGAAGACTGATTTCAAACACATTTGTTATACTCTTAAGCATAGCAACAATATGGAGATCCTAGAAAAGAGGGAAAGACGTTTAGAGGGATTTGGGTCCAAAATAGGTACTGTCCCTTCCAAATAGGGATAACTGGGAGCTATGAATCAGGTTTTTCTGAGCATATAGACAGTTTTTCAAGGTTACACTAAAGCCTCCAAATGGACATAACAGAAACCTCACGTGCAAGTGCTCCATGCCAAACTTGGTTTTATGGACCATTAATAATGTCCATCTAGTTAGCTCAGTTTTTAAGTCTCTCCATAGTATTTTACCAGTATGCTCTTGAAGGTTTAGGAAGGATCTGATTGTTCACAGGTGTGCAGGATTTCCGATGATTGACTGCTGTTTACACTTTCTGTTTTAGCTGCCGTTTTTGTGTTAAGAGAGGGAGGGGGAAGTGAAGATGTATATCCTGTGATGACTAGTATGCGAAAAGAACCATTTAGAGTTTAAAAAAAACAAACATAATACGCCATAAAACAACAAAATAGCTGCACCCTGTACTGTAGATCTAGAAAAGATTGGGGCCAACTGCTCCCAAATGTGAGATTCTATTTTTTAGCAACGCAAGCAGTCATATTTCAGCTGGGTAGACACTGAGGATATACTATTATTTTCACCATTTATGATACCAGCTTTGTATATTATAGGGAATAAAGGCAGGAGATACAACACCTGAACTAGGACTTCAGTGTCCCCCTTCCTCTCTGTCTAGCATGAAGAAGTACATTTTCAGTTTATTCCTCTCTGTCTAGGACATATAAGTAAAAGTTAACATCTGCTTCTAAAAATAAAAGTGAATCCATATGTTTAATGTTAGCTTGTCTAGCACAATTTGTTCATTTGCCATTCATCTGTGAAACACCCCCACTGTCCAAGAGATGTAAACCAGTAACTATCGAAATTCTAAAACCCTGTGGGAGAAAGCAATCATGCAATAGCCAGTATACTTAATCAGTTTTAAATCTCTAAATATCACCAGTACAGAGTTCCCAACCAGGGATTTCCAGGACAACAGCGACCCGACCACTTGCTCAGCTTTTGCTAATGTGGAAGTTTCTCTTCTGTATTAGCGGTGTAAATTTTATCCATATTTTAACTCTCTTCGTCAGTTTTCAGCTGTTAGCTGATCCTTTAAGAGTATATAAATGTGCGGTATGAGAAACTTGTGGTTTGCCTTATTGTGTTCGTGGCTCTGCAAATTTTAACTTTCTTAAACAACCTGTTTTTTCATTAGTATTTTTTTTTTTTGTTATTGTCACGGCTGGACATCTTAAATGAAATGGTAAAGCGACAATAACAAAATAAAATGTTCCACATGGAGCCTAGGAAGATGTGGGCCTACTGGTAGAGATCGCATTGACAGGACTATAGAGATTGGATTCAAATTGTGGTTGCAGTCACCTGCAGGCCCTCACGGTCAGGGGTGTTGTAGTTTGATTTGGAATGATAAGCTATCAAAGAGAAATTTAATTTAGATGTGACCATTTTCCTACCCCAGATGTACTCTGTATGTTGTTGCTTAAATGGGCATAGGACACTGTGCACGGCATAAAGATAAACAATGCAGAAACCATTAGCTACCGCCATGTTGGTTTCATTACTTAACATGGTATTTTCTATATAAAATGTATAATGATAAATATTGGTTTTCTAACACTGTGGTCTCAGAGAAACAGCGTGAACCAGTGGAGAATGGAACATTAACATTTTTTTTTTTCAAAGTTCCACAGTGTAATATGTATATGTCAAGTACACTTTCAAAGCACTAACAAAAAAATAAAATAAAATAAAAAGAGAAATAATTCTTGTGTGTCTTTTAGTTACTCTTCTTTAGTAGGACAAATTAAAATAACTTCTTGCTCAGTTTATGGAAGAATGCTTGCAGTGCATGTGATCTGATTGATTGCTACAATTATATGTGCTGAGAGCTGAGCAAACAAAGGGCAACAATTATCTTCTCTTGTAGCTTTACTCCACTGACACGATTCTTGAAATCGTTCAGAAATCAACAATGTCACTTCAAGATTTTCTTTATTCATTGGAGAGAGGAAAAGCAGAAATATAAGTTTCATATCGCATAATTTAATTCTGCATGTGCAGTTACTGGACACAATCACCCACTTCAGTACCAACAACATATAACGACTGTCGTCAACCTAAACAGCCTTCACTGATCACAAAGGAGGTAAACAGCTTTAAAAGCTTGCAAAAAATGATCAAGAATTGTGACCAAAAAAAGTGTTCAAGTATTATCTATGAACAATACTATAGTGGAAAAGCTATCTCATATAGTTGGTGGGATTGGAATGAGAGGATGTGCCAGTGATGTTTTGGGAACCACTGGTGATGCAGTTGGAAATCGGGTCCTGTCAAAACTGGCTTGCGAGTCTGGTACCCATGCTCATCAAGGTGACTGCCAATCTTGCTGTCCACTATGTGGCTACCATACGTTTGCACACATTTCTGCTGAATCACTCTGTTTTACCAAAAACTCTGAATGCATTACTTACAATGCAAGTGCAGTTAATTACCTGCTAACGCTGCATTTTAGATTGATTTGATTTGGTGTCTCCAGAAGATGAACACCAGATAACAATCCTGGGACAGCGAGAGAGAGGCCCATACCGAATCAGTAAAAGTTGGGGATATGAATCAAATGGCTTTCAATGACAAATGCATTTTATTTTTCATCAGAAAAGCAGCACAAAATACTACCTATACATTGTGATAGTAGATCTGCTAGCAAATCTATGGATTGGGAGAAAGCAATATTTTAAAATATGTTTTCCCCGCCTATCAGCCAATTTTGTGGCATAGACTCTATGCTGAAGAATTGACTAACATGGGAGAGCAGAAAAGACCTTCTACAGGTGTTGTTTCTGCTCTCCAACGATGTTGTTATGGCACCTTTATAGCCGGCATTGCAAGAGCTGGCTAGGGAGTAAGGGAACAGAGTGACATGATGCCAGCATGTCGGCGTCATAGAGGGAGTTTGCCTTGACTGGGGAAGCATCCTCAAAAAAACAAAACTAAAGCAGAGAGAAGGGCAGACTGGAGGTAGGTGTTACACAAGAGCAATACTCACAAAGCGGAGCACATAGTGATACTGAATTGGAGATAAGGTGAATATATCTCAATATTTCACATTTAATACATCATGTTTTTCTTTGATACATGTTGTATTCAATGTATGTGGGTCCGATATTGGTCAATTTCAATGACATGACAGGTTCACTTTAAAAGATCACTGTTACTGCAAAGTTAAATATATAAATATATATATACCAAAGAATTCTATTCTGTTAAAATGTCTCGTAAAGTATTAATCATTATCATTGCTTTCATAACTCTTTAAATTAATTATATTATTACTATTTACAGGGTTATACATGACATAATACATTTTAGCAAATTAAAATTGTACAACTGAGGCTTAATTAGCCAATTTATAAACATTCTCCAACTCCGCAATATTCACAGCTAGTCTACTTTAGCCTCCAAGTGAATAAACCTGTTTAGTATCTATAAAGCTCCAACATATTCCATGGTGTTGTACAACTGAAAGAAACCAGACAACATGAACTTAACATCTGCATTAACAAAATGTTTTTACAGTTGAATAGAGACCTTACAATCTTTGGCATAAATGCCAGGACATGTTGGGATCAGGGACCTTCCTGGGACATATGTCAAGTGGAAAATCTTGAAGATACATTGCAGGACAAATAGAGATCAGGGGTCAAATTTGTGGAGTTTGGAAACTTATTTGTGCTGTGAAATTGTTTTAAGAACTAAATGAAGGCTGTTGACCGAAAAGCCATTCGTGTAGAGTGATGGCGCAATAAAGGCTACAAATTTCTGCCAAGATAGGCTGGACATTTCAGTTTGCTCTGTGTATATATTTGCAAGTGGTTTGTGAACTCCTCGCTGAGGCATTGCTGTCCCCCATGTAAACATTCCATGAGCCGATTTCTATAGAGTCTGCAAGTTAATAATTATTCGCATGTTAATGTGTTTGCATTCTCTAAAGCACTGTGTATGTTTTCATTGCAGGTCTCGAAGTAATGGCTCTGTGGCTTATTCTAGTTTCACTGGCTTTGGCCAGTGGAGATGAATCATTTCCCACTGAAGACGGTGAGTCTTGGCTTAGTGCCGTATCATTTAATATTCGGTGATTGTTTCATTACCACAGTATTTGAGTTATACCTATAATTGTGTAGTTGTGTAGAGTACTCGTGATTCCAAGCATTAGTGTTGACGATTTAAGGAGGCAGTTTTGATGTATAGATCATGCCTGTGCAGTGTCACTGTTCGATTTTCTGCCAATTAGGAGTTAAGTCACTTTGTTTATGCAGCGTGTGACGTACACAGCCTTCCTAAACACTTCCTATAAAGAGAGGTCTAATGTTTATACTTCCTTTATTGCAAATTCTGTTTCATTTAGAATGAATCATCTCCTGCTATGTTAATAGCTTGCTACACCCTGCAGGAGCCTCCTGTGTGTGATTCAAGTTCACTATACAGAGCAGGCGATAAAACCATTTAAAGTAAGTAAACATCTGATTGAAAATTAAACCATTTTGTTTTCATGCAGGCTGTGTCAGTCGCAGCCAAGGAAGGTGTGGCTAGGGCTGCATAAACAGAAACACAAGTGATTTAATGGCAGTGAATTGAGCAGTGAGACTGCAGGTGCATGATCTATACACTAAAACTGCTTCATTGAGCTAATGTTTTTTGGTGACTATAGTGTTATTTGACCCTACCTTTTTTTTTTTTAACAGAAAAATATGTGCTTCCACTAGCTAGGCCCTGTGCAGCAAAACACCTTTGTTTTACAATAACGTGCTACAGACTATGACTTTATTAATGATAAGCAGTAATTGGTAGACTTGTGTAAAGATTTGTTTTGACCGTAAAATAATCTATTTGTATGAATGAAAATCATTTTAATCCACATCCGAATGAATGGATTAGTCCGTAAAATAAATTTTTCACTGGACAAGTTGAATAGTTTGGGTGTGTTTAAGCACCATAACAACATAAGCTAAATTAAGTTGTTATGGTAACTTTTGGGGCTAGAAGGCCCTCGGGTGCACTCGTACCTCAAAGTTGCCTCGAAAGGCAAGTTTCATTCCTAGCCAGTTTTGTGAATGGGAAGTCACTAATTGGATGAGAGCATCAGCTGACCACTCTCAACCAATCAAACCCTTGAAAGTAATACGGTAAGAGTGTGTCCAGGGACCTCCTAATTTAGATTAAATTGTTATTGTGCCTGGAGTGTTTCTTTAACCCCTTAAGGACCAAACTTCTGGAATAAAAGGGAATTATGACATGTCACACATGTCATGTGTCCTTAAGGGGTTAAAACATTTTTTTCTTTGGTGGAACTAATTTGTTTATGGGCGAAACATATATCCGCATGATAAATTAATGGACTGTAGATGGACTCTACTCTAATTTACCCTTTGGTTTCATGGTGTTACACTTTGATATTTTATCATATAATTCCAACAAAGTTATTGATGTCAAAATAGACTTCTTGAACACACCCACCTCTAGAAAAATCAGACTTGTAAGTAAATAGCTGCTCGGACGTATTAGAGCTGCCAGATATCCATGAAGGCAGATTCTGTCACCCTCTACTTATCCCCTTGTTCAGAGGTGTTGGGTGTGAGTGTCCGAGAAGGAGAGGGTAGAAATGCTTTGGATTAGCAGTCGCTGGAGTGATATGGATAGAGTGTGGAAAGTAATCCTACGGCTGAAGGAATAATTACACAAAGGTGTGAGGGTAGAGTTACAGTGGAAATCAATGAAGATTGACTCATGTGAACCAAAGTGCAACTGTATTCATAAAGACAAGACAGAAACATCATTATTATCTAACTGGTGATTGCTTGTTGATCTATTTAGTTGTATCATTGTTTTGCTGTTTTTATTAAAACACTATGACTTCCATTTTAATGAGCTGTGAAGATGTTTAGATGTATTAAACTTGTATTAGTAGTGCCTACTATTTCAGCGTTGTTCCTCTTTAGCACAGCTTATTAACCCATTAACTATTGTTGAACGGTTGCGCAGTGTTTTGTAAGAATCATAAATGGTTCACATAAAAGATGCCACATCTGGGGGTAAGTCAAAACTGATGCAATCCTTTGGCATGTACTGATTAACTACCAATGTATCTCTTGAACGCCTGTACTTAAA
This sequence comes from Pelobates cultripes, assembly GCA_933207985.1. Classification (NCBI taxonomy): domain Eukaryota; kingdom Metazoa; phylum Chordata; class Amphibia; order Anura; family Pelobatidae; genus Pelobates; species Pelobates cultripes. The sequence goes on along the minus strand of OW240916.1, from coordinate 264,300,439 downwards.
TCAAGAGTTTAAAAAAACAAAAACAAACAAACCCAAAACACTTAGCAATATTGGGGCAAAAGGCAAAATGTGTTGCAATCACTGGTAAGTAAGTAATAGTAAGTGTGGAAATGTAACACTTTGTCCTTCAATCATTCCAGATGTAACTTGCTAAATATGATTCATAATCTGTTGTGTTTTTGTTTGTTTATTTTTATTTTTTATTATTTTGTGGCTTTTGGGAAAGACTTCTTAGTTATAGCCTGGCAATACTGTAATGAAACCAGAAGTCATTTGGTTCTTCTGGTTCACACAAGGCAGAGTTTCAAACATGGAGACAATGAGTAATCCAAATTTTGGTGTCTTTCTGGGTCAAAGATGTATAAACAGACAAAGAAAAACAATTGCCTTTTGTCCTCAAGATAAGATAATATTCATCAGATGTGCAAAATATGAAATTACAGGCTCTCTGAAATGGAGTTATGGCACAGCCAGTTCTTCCGTAGTCTAGTGCTTGTTGTGTTATGTTATGTTGTGCAGTATAAACACACAATTTATTAATTCCTCATTATGAGAGTCTTAAAGCTTAGGGGTGTGGGTTAAGGGAGCAGCAAAATCCCTTGTATTTAATTTTTTTTTGTGGGGGGAGGCAAAGAAAAACACAGAAAAAAAACAACACTTTTGCTAAAAGTAAATAAATATACTACATTTAGCCCCAGTTTTAGAGCTAAATAACAAACGTTTATAACGTTTGTATAATGTTTTGTCTCTGTACATATTCTATGAGTTAGGAGGAATCTCCCGGTGTACTGGTCCATGATTCTCTCTTTCCTTCTGGAGATTTCTCCCATAGAAATCGAGGCTCATGCACCCCCCATAGTCTGGCAATGTCTAAGACCAGACTCACTCTGCATTGGTGTGCATTGTTTATTCTTCTCTCTCTAGTGTTCTTTCACTCCCCTTTCATCTACACTCTTTTCCTCTTCTTACCTCCCTCGTTTCTTGATGGTCACTCCCAGGACATTTCCTCTTAATCATTTTCTCGACAAGGTATGGGAGTGGTGGTGGAAAGTGATCACCAACTTGTGGATACATGCCTTAAGCCATGCTCACTCCTTATATCTCATCCCAATACTGGTCATAATACTTTGTAAACCCAAACCATGGCTCTGAAGATCTCATCTCTTAATACCAAAGGCCTAAATGCCCCACGTAAATGATGCACCCTCATGAGGGAACTCAAACGCCTGAACCCAGACATTGCATTCATTCAGGAGACACACCTCCCAAAATCTGCCCAGGTCTCCATTCGGAATCATAACTATACCATCGTCAAAGAAGCTAGGGCTTACCGAAAATGTAGCGGAGTAGCTATTATAATCCACAAAAGATGCCCACTACATATATCCCACCAGATCTCTGACTCTGAGGGCCGGTACATCTTGGTTACGGGCCGGATCCATTTGCACACTATCCACCTCATCAATGTATACTCACCCAACACCCTTTTGTATACACTGATGTGGTGGATAGTGTGCGAATCCACTTCTGGGACTAGATTGCGGAAATGGTTGGGGATATTACTAGGTGGAGTACTATCCCTCGACGAAGCATTCGATCATGTAAAATGGCCCTATATGTTTGAACTTCTAAGCCATCTGGGATTCCCACTTCCCTTTATTACAGCAATACGAACCTTATACACCAATGTTACAACGCAGGTTAACATCACAGGCGCCCCCGCATGACCCTTCTCCCTCGAAAATGGCACCCGACAGGGCTGCCCCCTGTCCCCATTGTTGTTCGCCTTAACATTTGAACCTCTACTCCAGGCGATTCGTGAGCATCCCCATATACAAGGAGCGAACTTAGGGAACCAACAGTTCCTGGCATCGGGATATGCAGATAATGTACTCCTCACATTAACCAACCCGATAATGTCCATGCAGGCCTTAATTTCTCTACTCACCTTTTTCAGGGCCATCTCAGGCTACAAAGTAAACATGAGTAAATCCAGTGCACAAATCAAAGGTTTATATCATATTCAAACTTCATACACCTCTATTAAGTACCTCTGTATCAACCTCCTGGCTGATCCCACTCAACTGCATCAATAGAACTACACACCTATGATAAACACATTGATATCCGACATGGAGAACTGGGCAGACAAACCTATATCCTGCATGGGCAGAATTCACTCCATAAAGATGAACATTCTCCTTCAAATATTATTCCTTTTCCAAGCCCTACCTCACCCTATGACAAAACACGACCTAACCCCCCCTTCAGAAAGCAATAGGTCGCTTTATATGGCACGACAAAAGGCACAGAGTTTCTTGTAACACACTCTATAGACCGAAAACCAGAGGGGGTTGGGATTACCCCATTTGCACTTTTACTACCTAGCGGCCCAATTAACGCAAACAGCCCTCTGGCACTACCCCTCTGACAGCAGATGATGGGTAGATCTGGAATCCCTATGGATGGGATCAGACCTTCCACAATTCTACATTTGGACTCCCAGAGCATTCCTGCGAACAGCTTGTCCATCTGTGACTAACTCTATCCAGATATGGGATAAAACAGCACATAAATCCGGGCTGATCTTCACCCCTTCACCATTTACCCCATATACCGCAACAGGGCCTTTGCCCCGGGCATGAGAGACAGAGACATTAGAGGCATGGAAAATGCAGGTCTGCAGAGGGTATATCACCTATACAACGGTGGAGCTATAATCCCCTTTTCAGAACTACAAAGTAGAACTACCCTGACTCCATCAGATGTATTTAGATACCTCCAAATTCGTGACTTTGCAGACCAACTAGCCGTTAAAACGGCAGCACACACCCAACCGACATTCTTTGAATGCATATGTAAAGCTGAAACCTACCAAAAAGGCATGACTCTACTCCCACCTTTTCTACATTGCTAAAGACTGGGGAGACCTTCAACACATAGACAAGTGAGAATCCGAGCTCAGTGAGACCTTAGTAGGGGTAGACTGGCAGGATATCTGGGAAGCAAACTCTAAAACCTCCATCTGTGTCACAATGCAAGAACAGTCTTATAAAATTATGTTTAAATGGTACACCACACCAGTGAAAATATATCACATGAAAAAGACCCCCACAGATCTCTGTTGGAGAGACTGTGGGTTAAGGGCAACTTATACACATATGTGGTGGAGCTGCTCGAAGGTCTCTGAATATTGACTGGAGGTCAACACACTTGTATCCCAAATTTTCCCTAAACATATCGATCTGAACCCATGGGCTTTCCTGCTCGCTAAGCTGCTTGACAATTGGACCAGGGCTGAACAAGAACTCTTTAACAAAATTACGCTTGCTGCTAGAATGGGCCTATTTGAACACCTGATAGGAGACATCCCCTGCGCTCCCACCCCCACCCCCCCTGCCGCCTAGAGTGTTTATGGATGTCCCACAGGTAGATGCTGACCGGACACCCCTAACCCCCATTCTTCTGTACACTCTCTTCCTTTCTTTCTTATCTTCTCCTCTATTTTTTCTCTCATTTCATCTCCTGCAATTCTTTTACTCCTAAAATCCTCTAAAACCGGGATGGAATGTTACTCACGTTCACTCTTGACATGACTATATACAGTAAGGTCTCTCTCTTGTACTCTGAGTTGTGCTTCTGTAAAAATATCACTAGCAACCTAGACTATATACAGCGCCCTTACCCAGGGCTACCTGAATGCTGTCTAGCTACTGAAATGCTTGTACTTATTTATAACCATCTCTGATGCCTTACACTTTGTCTTTTATTTTTTAAGCAACACTGTATCTTTATTGTACATGCCAAGATGTATGTCCTCTGAAATGTCTCCTGTGTTTTCTGAGACAAAATAAAGAATTTAAAATAAATAAGTAAATGTAATGGGGTGACCAAAAACCAAAAATGGACTTCTACAACAACCTATCTGTGACATAAACACTACGATAGACTGTAGTCGTCATGGTACTCAGAATGTTCTTTTAATGAAAATTCAATAATAAAAATTATATACTGTTATTGTCAATAGAGTATGGTAACTAGGGTTACCTCCATACTCGTGATGTCCTAGTGAAAAAAGATTAACCACCAGTGTGGCAATGTAGAATCTTTCTATCCACACGGGATCTTTAGCTGCTTTATATTTAGTAGAGTAGATATGAAGACTTGTTAGTATAGCTAGACAGATTGGCTACTGGTAGCTACCTGTTCTGGTAGTCCCAAAGTGGAGACGTGGATTTAGGTCCCTAACAGATTCTACAGACACCAACAGAAATTACCCATAGATTTCTAAACTACAGGGCTATCTTAATGGATCGGCACAAGCATAGGGGCCCCATAGGCTTGAAAACGTTTCAGTATATTATTCAGGGAGATTTATTCAAAACCTTCAAACCCTTTTTATTAAAACATTTAGGTGGACTAAACTAAATCTCAGTAATAGCTGTTATCTGTACATGCGAGTTTGCTGTTGCAAATACACATCTTGACCTTGACGAAAACAATGTATACGTGCTAATTTTACATAAGCAAGACAAAATCAACACACATACTTTTTTATAGCAGTAAAACTATACTAAAGTTCTTCTGATGTTAACAGTCCATGTCAGGGGCAACCCTCGCTACTAGGCATGTGCATGGGGAAAGTTCGGTTCGGCATTCCGAAACTCTGGACTTTCGCAGTTCGGCACTTCAACACTTCGGAACTTCGGCAACTTCAACACTTCGGAATTTCGGAACTTTGGCATTTTGGAATTTCGGGACTTCTCTTGCAGCCGCTTAGTAGATAACTCCCTAATTCCCACGGTACTAGTTACTTAGTATTAGTAAAATTACTTAGTATTAGTAAATTTTACCCCTACTCGCTATACCGCGAGTAGTGGCATGTCTAGTAAACAGTGAGCAGCCTGTAAAACCAAAACAAAAAGAAAGCGCTTAAAAACACAATAAAGCAGCAACCCTATAAGGGATTCCCTCAAAAACCCTTAGACGTAACACAAAACAGGATAAAATAAAAGTAAGGGCTTCGCTTAACAAAACTCCGTGTAAAACAAATAGTCCAGATAAAATAAATGGATAAAAGAGAAAGTCTTATCTCAAGGCGTCTGTTGTGATCGTATATAGTGGTGATGTTTGGTCCAGAAAAATTGTCCTTGTTGAAATCCTCTGTATGGGTACACTCGTATGTGAGAGATAAGGGATAAATAGAGAACCAAATAGTGTAGTATTTTCAACAGTGGAAGTGATAAGAAGTATAAAAATGTAAAATGCAAACTCACATTTGCCAGAGCTGTGACCTGCTCTGGTATAGATTGATCCCCGCTTACAGGATATAGGTGGAGTATCCTTCTTCTGTTTCCTCCGTCCTTAGTGTGGTATGCACTCGGAATAAAAAACAGCCAATAGTGTTCTCTGGATAAACGACTTAAGAATAGAATAAAAGAATAGAAATGGATACTCACAAGATAGGAGCAGATATACTGCTCCTTGTATTTGGCGCTGGTGGTATGATCCCCACCTAGGATTTCTTGGAGTCCAGGTACGATAAAAAGTTGCCAGGTAAAAGTGAATGTGTGTTAAAAGATAAGTGGTACGATAAAGATTACCAAATATACTTTAATATTAAAATAACACAATATAATAACCATAAACGCGTTTCGCCTATACGGCGTTATCAATATGGGTAAAGAACCTGATACCTGGCAGTGAAATCTTTAAATAGCACATACAATCATTTGAAAATGGCGCCAAAATGTCAGCAGCCAATCACAGTGAAATTTAAAATGAGTATACTTAAAACAAGATCAAAGTGAAATAAATACAATATATATATTAACAAACACTGAATTAACTTTAAAAATGTTCTTACGTATTAAAAATAAACAGTGGTGTACTTAAAATAAACAGTTTTTTGCACGGTCATGTGACCGGCATAAAACAGATAGGGGTTGATGGGAAATGTAGTTAGACGCCGGTCGGCACTGCGCAGCCGTCGGTGTCTTATAAAGGTATTGGCCGGACATGCCGACGCCAATAACGGGCGCGGCTACATCAAGAGATGCGCGCCGACGTCTAAAGGGGGCGCGGCATGGAGAAGGGGCGTCAGCGCGCATGCGCACAACGCTAGGGGGAGGGAAAAATATAATAATGACGACGGCACGTAAAAATGCGGCCGTCGTCATCAAAGGGATGGGGATAAGGGGAAAGACGGCGGCTAGCACAAAGCTGCAGCCGTCGTCAGGGAAACTGAAAGTAAAAATAAATGATAGCATCATCCCTGATCAACTAAACAGTGTGATAAGGCATGATTGCTAGAGGATAAAAACACCAATTAAATGAATGTTTTTAATGTTTGTATCTTTTTTATTACATTCATTTAATTGGTGTTCTTTGGAATTTTCCCACGCTGTCTAATTTGACTCATAACTCTCTGATTGGTTACTTACACAGCGTGGTAAAATTCCAAAGAACTTTCCCACGCTGTGTAAAATGACACAGAGCACTCTGATTGGTGGATTTCAAACCAACCAATCAGAGTGCTTTGACAGGTAAATGTAGAGACTTACCTGTCAGTCTCTTCATTTACCTGTCAGAGCACTCTGATTGGATGGCCTAAACCCACCAATCAGAGTGCTCTGAGCCTAATTGCAGGGTGGGGCAAGGTTTTATAAACCTCCCCCCACCCTGCAGAGCTCAGTCTTACTTAGTATTAGTAAATTTGGCTGAAAGACCAATTTAGGTCTTTCAACCTTTTAGTAGATAGCTCCCTAATATTGTGGGAATTAGGGAGTTATCTACTTATTCATTCCTGTCTTTCCATTGCCTGGCTAAGTAACTTACATTTTATATGAATGTATGTTACTTTTAGTTGTAAGTGTTGCAAATGCTTACAGCTGAATGCTGGCTATGTTTGTATGCTTTTTATTTAAAATTGTATACAATGTAACATTCTTCTTCTTTCACTGGGTAAGTATTAGTACTTGGGCAATACTGTGCTTTGGAACTTCGGCACTTTAAAACTTCGGAAATTCGGGAACTTCGGGACCTCGGCAATTCGGCACTTCAGCAATTCAGACATTTGGAAGTACCCGGATGTCCGAATTGCCCGAAATTCGTCCGAATTCATATTCGGACCGAAACGAATTGCACATGTCTACTCGCTACCTACTAAATGTTTGTGTGAATTCGTCTCTACTGGGCAGTATGTTTTTTAATGTTTAAAAACTGATTTTGTTGAAGTCATTAATAATTATAAGCTTAATTTTATCGATAATTTACGTTTTTATTCCTGTGAGTGGCTGTTTAGGCAGGTACCCAGTGCATTGCTTTGCCCGGGAGCCTATAATGCTGTTAAGATGGTCCTGCTGGTCTACTGTCAGAAAAGACTGACTTTAAAGCATAACATGTTCAGAATTAATATACACAAAAATAGGATGTGAATGTGAAATGAACACATTTCCTTTAGAATTCCAGAGAACAAACAAACAAAGTGTTCTGTTTTTACATTCTAACAACCAGTAAGAAGAAAAAGAATCTGAAAATCAGTATTCAAATATCCATATTACCTTAGAAGAAAAAAATCTCACTTAGTATGGCCATGATAACATTACTGCTACACTTTGAAAATATTCAACAAAAATTATACATGTAAAAAAACCAAAAATGTTAAACAAACAAATGCTGATTAATCCTCAGGAAACCCCAGAATCCCACAACTATGTAGCCTCACTTGGATGTAAGCCATGTATGTATAGTCTCATTCGATCTTTGTAAAGGAAGGAAAGCCGTTTAATTACACAATCACTTTTTGTACTCTCTTTTAGACAGGACGGGGAGATTATATGTAATTTGGGCTGGTAATAGGGGTAGCTCGACCTAAAACATACACACATATACATGATTAGATATTTTTCTTCCCTTCTGTGAGTAATAATAAACATATAGGAAACATGTTTTAGTGTGTCATTTGCTCTTCATTACAGTTTATTTTGAAAATGAAATGCTTAATAAAAGTACGTATATATTATTGTATTTAGTGTATTGTTCTATGTTATTGTGCTTTAGATTTTTATTTATTCACCTTTTATATCTTTGTTTTTTGTGTCTTTCCTACAACATATCGAAATATACATTTTCATCAATACACACAGTTACATAGTTACATATAGTTACATAGCTGAAAAGAGACTTGCGTCCATCAAGTTCAGCCTTCCTCACATTTGTTTTTTGCTGTTGATCCAAAAGAAGGTAAACAAACCCAGTTTAAAGCACTTGCAATTTTGGAACAAACTACAAAAAAAATTCCTTCTTGACCCCAGAATGGCAGTCAGATTTATCCTTGGATCAAGAAGCTATTACCCTACATTGAAAAATGATATCCTTGAATATTCTGTTTTTGCAAGTATGCATCTAGTAGCTGTTTGAACATCTGCATGGACTCTGATAAAACCACCTCTTCAGGCAGATAATTTCACATCCTTAGTTCTTACAGTAAAAAAACTTTTCTTAGATGAAATCTTCTTTCTTCCAGTCTATGTTTGGATGTTTAGTTTAAAGGGATCCATCATTCAGAGAGAAATGTTGGATGGCAGTTTAGTCCACTACCATGGTGTCCACTACCATGGTGTTTAGTTAGTGTTGTGATCTATTTGTTTAGTTGCACCATAGTCCTTTCCCTGTTACTTGTTATGTGTGCAAACTGCTCGTTTACTCAATGAATTATAATAATAAGTACTCTGTAAGCAGAGTAATCCCTTGCCAAGAGCAGATTTGGCTTTTCTCATTGGTACCCACTGCCAAATCTATATTATTTATGGTATTGGCTTACATAATTATTGTGTCAGCATATCCTCTGCATTAACCAGAACACCAAAAATACCTTTCCAACTTATCTAGCAATCTGTACACAGAAGACAGAACATGCTTCCACCCTACATACCTTGAAAAATGCTTAAAATGTAAACATAGCTTATGATAGCAGATAAGAACTGACTCACACATCTTCTTTGCCATCTTGGTACAAAAAACAACAACAAAAATGTGCTTAGCTATTCTTTGAAAATAAACCTCTCATATTTATTAATTCATATAATGTTAATCAAATTGCTAATAAATGTATTCAAAAATACTGTAAAATTTGGTAAAGAGCCAGTTCAAGGTTCAGGGTTTCAAGATATGAATTTCAGAGCTCAAAAGTACTCTTTCTATCAGTTAAACTAATATGACTTGCATTGTTCAGGGACTGCATGATTCGATAAAAAGCAAAGTAACCTTGTAATGAGACATTAATATAAAAAAGTTTTGTTGCAGTGTCTACTTTACGAATACTGCGATCCTTTGATACATGGTTTTTAAAGCAGAATGTGAGACAACTGACAGTATAATGCTTTATTACTAGTGATAGATATTGGTGTGGTGCCTGAAGAAACAGGAGTGCAGATGTAATCATATATTAAAGGGACATTTGCAGGGTGGATTTATGATCCAATTACCCATAGATTTTATTTATTTATTTATTTGTTTATTTTTGAAGGGCCAGGTTTCCCAGGCATATAATGTACTTTTCTAGGTTTTTGAGACCTATCGATCTCTCCGTTCCTAGTCTTGTTTAGATTTCTATGGGTGAATTGCACCAGATGCTTGCATACGTAATGGTTAATCATAGAAATCTGTTGGTGAATGAGTAATTCAGCTGCACACAGCACCTCATTCTTTGATAACAATGAGAACCGCTTTCTCAAATGAATGAATACCACCACCAGCAGTTTCCCTGCACTTTCACAAGAGTTTCACAGATATTTAATTAATGTCAGCTGCAGTGCAAATGCATGAGATTGAGAACACTAATTCCAAAGGGATAGACATCTGTGATCACATTGCTACAAGTTTCCAATGATTATTAAAGGGACAATCCACTGCCTAAATACAAAATAAATTTGAATCACTATTTAGTATATATACCCCAAATGAATACTTGTATGCATTTATTTATGCATTTTTTTTTATTGTAGTTATATCTAAAAAACATATAGATATACCTGTAGTTCTATTGTCTGAAGCCTTTGCAGGCACACCCCTTCTAACCCCACCCAGACTTCCTGTATCTGTCCAATCACAGACTTCCCAATACAGTTCAATGAGATCAAATCAAATATATAAAAAGGTCAAAAACCAAACAAACCTATATATATTATTAACCTTGTCTGTTAAGTAGGTGCTGTTACCCATTACTTTTAAAAATACATGCCAATTAATAAGGTGGGTCAAATATATTTAACACCTGATTGGTACTTCCACCTCAATTCTGCTGGATATCTGCATCAATGCCTAATATGATCAACACCCTTGTAAACTAGACCTATGCTGGAACAGCAACTCGGATGGCCCATTTTTATTTAGATACAATCAAATCCTGGTCCTGAAGTTCCAGTTTCACTGGTATAGTTAATACAACTTTGAGCACCAACTCTGGGCTACCATCCAAAACAGGAACCAAGCAGATCAAAAATTGCAAAAGCAACGTCCTAATATAGGTCTATATTTGATCACTGGTGTATCCTGGTTTTGTGCTGCCCTAGGCAGGAGAAAACTCAGGCGCCCCCCTCCCCCCGCGCCACGCCCACCCAACCCTTCCCCCCCACCCCACCTTCTAAATACACACACACACACAGTCAGACACAAACACACACACACAGTCAGACACATACACACACACACAGAGTCAGACACAAACACACACACACACACACAGTCAGACAAAAACACACACACACACAGTCACAAACACACACACAGTCAGACACAAACACACACAAACACACACAGTCAGACAAAAACACACACACACAGTCAGACAAAAACACACACACACAGTCAGACACAAACACATACACACAATCAGACACACACACACACACACACAGTCAGACACAAACACATACACACAATCAGACACAAACACACACACACAGTCAGACACAAACACACACACACACACACACACAGTCAGACACAAACACACACAGTCAGACAAAAACACACACACACACAGTCAGACACAAACACACACACACACACAGTCAGACACACACACAATCACTCACATTAACTTTTTTTTTAATTTAAATCCCCCCCCCAACCTCCTTACCTTTGGGAGTGCTGGGGGGGGGGTTCCTCTTTCTCCTTGGTGGTCCAGTGGCTGCCGGTTGGGCTGGGCGGCGCTGGCTGCTGTGAGGGCGGCTGGCGAGGGAGCTCTTCCCCTGAGCACTCTGCTCAGCTCCCTCGCGCGCCACAGAGTGAGGCTGGGAGCCAGAAGATGACGTCATATTCCGGCTCCCAGCCTCACTGTGCGGCGCGCGAGGGAGCTGAGCAGACAGCTCAGAGGAAGAGCTCCCTTGCTAGCCACCCGCACAGCAGCCAGCACTGCCCGCCTGCTCGGCATGTTTGTTAGCCGCGAGGCTAACTTGGCATTGCCCTGGGCATTTGGGGGCCGCGTTTTTTGCCGCCCCCTGAAAAATGCCGCCCCTGTATCTGATTATATAATACTCTTTACCTTGAAATTCAAAATTACCTTGAAATTTAAAATGAATAGCATCCAAACAGGTGCCTGAATTCACAGAGGCATGGCATAGAGATTTTGGGACCATTCAGACTGGGAATACATATTTAATATACACAAGTCTCAAACCACCTGTGTCTCCCATCTTGAGCTGATGCAGAAAATTGTATTTTGTGCCCGCAAGGCTTGCCCATATTTTTCCAAATTGCATCAGTGTATGCATTAGATATAAGAATATAGTGGTCACGATGCACGTGGTGGTCGGGCATAGAGCTCATGCAATCCTTTTCCAAAGTCGCCAGCCTCATTTTATCCCTATTGGACAAACAATGTGATCGTAAAGCTGAAATGTGTCTGTTGCCTAAAGACATTCAGACATAGTTTCATAGTTACATAGCTGAAAAGAGTCTTGCGTCCATCAAGTTCATCCTTCTTCACATTTTTTTTTTGCTATTGATCCAAAAGAAGACAAAAAAATAAATAAAACGGTTTGAAGCACTTCCAATTTTGCAACAAACTAGGAAAAAAATCCCTTAATTTTTTTATTTTTTTTTATTTCAGACATGTATCTGCCCTTCATACGATTGTATTATTTGTGTAAAAAATGGGCTTTGGTGCAATGTCATCATCAATATGATATTGCTTGATATTCCACCCATCCTTCTCTCCCGGTTCCCCCCCTATTTCTATGTATTTCTTAGTGTTGGTTTCTTGACTATCTATCCTTTATGTTTAGTTCCCAGAGAGTGTGAGAGCCTATTATATCTGGTTTAAGTTCTATATTTTACTATTCTATTTGCCTGTCTCCCCGGTTCAGGGTTCTTTTTCCCTCTTTCTTTCTTTTCTATTTATCCGAGAGAGAGGAAGTAAGGTCTTTATGTGGGACACTGACAGCTTAGTAGATCATCTAGTCTATTTATCAATGTATCCCAGTCCTCTATTTGTTTATATCTGTTTCCCAAGTTTACTAGTATACCTCTTTCCATTCTTGCTTGTCAAAAAACAGTTTGAAGCACTTCCAATTTTGCAACAAACCAGGAAAAAAATCCTTCTTGTCTCCAAAATGGGAGTCAGATATCTCCTTGGATCAAGCAGTTATTACCCTACATTGAAAAATTATATCCTTGAATATTCTGTTTTTGCAAGTATGCATCTAGTTGCTGTTTGAACATCTGTATGGACTCTGATAAAACCACTACTTCAGGCAGATAATTACACATCCTTATAGTTATTACTGTAAAAAAACTTTTCTTTGCATTAGACGAAATCTATTTCTTCCAGTCTAAATGCTTGACCTTGTGTCCTATGTAAAGTCAAGTTTGTGAATAAATTTCCACACAATGGTTTGCATTGTCCCCGGATATATTTGTATAATGTTATCATATCCCCTCTGAGGCAACTTTTTTCTAAACTAAAGAGGTTTAAATTTGTTAACCTTTCTTCATAGCTGAAATTTTCCATTCCTTTTATTAATTCTGTAGCCCGCCTCTGCACCCTTTCCAGTGCCATAATATCCTTCTTTAGAACAGGTGCCCAAAATTGCACAGCATATTCAAGATGTGGTCTTACCAGTGATTTATAAAGAGGCAAAATGATATTCCCGTGTCGAGATTGAATGCCCTTTTTCATGCATGACAATACCTTACTGGCCTTGGCCACTGCTGATTGACATTGCACATTGTTGCATAGTTTGTTGTCTATAACAATTCCCAAGTCCTTTTCGTGTGTTGTTCTGCCTAATTCGCTTCCATTAAGGGTATAAGTTGCATATGCATTATTTACACCGAAGTGCATAACTTTGCATTTTTCAACATTACATTTCATCTGCCATTTAAGTGCCCAGCCCTCCAGTTTATATAAATCCCTCTGCTGCAAATTAATATCGTGCTCCCATACCAAAACTCTTCAAAAAAATTAATGTCCCAAGTTCTCATAGCAGCGAACACCTTAATTGCTAAAAAAAAAAATCCACACTACTTCCATCCCATCAAGATCTTACCCAATGAGCATTATAACTTCCTCATAGGAATGCACTGAATCAGTTCCTTCCTATGGAGCTTCCACGTCACATGACAGAGTTCTACCCGGTCAGTGCAGCAAAAGCATCTCTACCTTTTTCATACCTCTAGTGGGTTTCTCAAAAACTGCAATGTTTTACATTGCAGGGTTAAGAGGACAGGGACCCTGTAACCAGACCACTTCCCTGAGATGAAGTGCTCTGGGTGATTAGTGTCCCTAAAAGTCTAAAATATTTAAGCTGTGACTTAATGTCTTAGCTGTGACTCGATGGATACAAAGCTAAGGTTATATCATTTCTCCAAAAAAGAGCAAAGTGTTCCTAAATTTTACATTTAGGAACACATATCTGCCATTACCTCTTGTACCCCACTCCCTCAAGAATGTAAACTCATCTGAACAGGTACATCAATACCCTCTGTTCTTGTGCGTCCAAATTGTCTCGATGCAATGATTTGTCTGTTAGTCAACCTATTGTACAGCGCTATGGAATTTGTTGGGACTTTATAGCTAATAAAAAGAATTTCCATTTGATATTCTATAGTTACTACTACTGAGATATCATCCAAAGGGGAAGCTGTTCCAATGTTGTTTTGGTCTATTTCTTAATGCAGCATGCCTGCATGTGATTGCTTCTATTACTATGGGTGGGATCAGTGAAGAGAATGAGTTTTTGGCTCGGGACCAGCCAGTTCATGAATACAGCCATGCTGTAGAAATATGTTTCTTTTTCAATACTGTGTTGTCTGCCCTTAATTACTTGGAAGCCAAAGTTCACTGCAATTGGCAGGAGTACAATATCAATCCATTAGCTCTGCTGTGTCTTCGCAGTCCATAACTTTGCAATATGTTGCTCCTGGTTTTAGCAAGCAGGGCTGTGTTGATTTGCTTTCATGTAGTTCAGCCTTATACAACCGTCAAAGGAGGCAAAGAAAAACCATAATCAAAATGTCTCTGAATTCATTTAGTGTCTCCAGAACATCTTCCTGTGGTAAATCAAAGGCTGTGACACCTATCATTAAATATAAAGTAATTAAATGCTTCCTACCACCACTAAGCACTGAAGGCCAAAGGGCTGACCCTTCTGACAGTGTTGTTATTCCAAAAGAGCAGGCTTACAAATAAAGTATTTAATGGATAGTCTCTTAATATAAATCCTTGAAATCTGAGTTGGTATAATGGAAAGAGCACACAGAAAGCTCTGTTTGTCAGATTAACAATTATCCTGGAGTGCAAGTTCAGTGTGTTTGTATATATATATATATATATATATATATATATATATATATATATAGTTAATACAATGCTAAACAAAAATCTGCACACCAGTCAAGCCATAAGACTTGCTTTTCCCACAGAAATCCCAAATCAGCAGTGATGTTACAACCGCAAAGGATTCTGGGTGGGCATATGCAAATTAGTTTAACAAAGAATCACATTTTTGCCTCATTCCATTTTAAACATGGATTCCTTTTAATTTGTGTTTGCAATATACAACTGCTTGGAACACAATTTAGGATAAGATGCAAAACCAGTGAACCACTCATGGACAGCTGTTTCGTTGTTAATGCAACTCTTCAGCATGAGGTTGGTTACTGGTTTGCTAATTGAGGCTTGGTAGTGCTTGGGAAGCAAAATCTAAATAGGTTATGGTGGGGAAAAATTGTGATTGAAAACCCCTTCCACCTGAAGTATGTGGATAGTTAATACAATGCTAAACAAAAATCTGCACACCAGTCAAGCCATAAGACTTGCTTTTCCCACAGAAATCATATATATATATATGTATATATATATTTGTAGTCGGGGACAATAAGCCGAGTTATAGTAGTGGTATAAGTCAGTTGTGGTGTGCCCAAACTGATGTTCGGGTAGGCCTGTAAAAGAGGGCCCACTAAGTAAATGCTTAATAAAGGGTGCGGTGGGTGGGCTTATCCAGGAATGGGAGGCCTGTGAATTTATGGGCCGGTTAAACCCCTCCCATGACTACAGGCTCCGCCTTCCCATATATACACTGAACTTGTATATGTGTAATGATATATTTATACATTTAAAGGGACCAAAAGACTTTTAGCTTAATGAAGCAGTTTTGGTGTATGGCTCATGCCCCTGTGGTTTCACTGCTCAATTCTCTGTCATTTAGGAGTTAAATCACGTTTGCTTCTACCCGTGCAGCTATAGCCACACCTTCCCTGGCTGTGACTGACACAGCTTGCATGGAGGCAAAATGGTTTCACTTTAAACCACTAAGTAACTTACTTTAAAAGTTTTTATCTCCTGCTCTCTAAATTGAACTTTACTCATGCAAAAGCAAGCTTTTAACAGTGCAGGGGATAAGAAATGTTAAATAAACAAAAGTTGCAGTAAAGGAAGTATAAACATTAGATGACTCTTTACAGGAAGTGTTTAGGAAGGCTGTGCAACTCACATGCAGGGAGGAATCACTAGTACTTCATAAATACAGTAATTTAACTCCTAAATGGCAGATAATTGAGCAGTGAGACTGCAGGAGCATGATCTACACACCAAAACTGCTCCATTAAGCTATAGTTGTTTTGGTGACTATAGTGTCCCTAATATATATACTAAATATATAAATCTATATACAATATATATATATAAATTATATGTTTTTTATGATCCTGATGAAAGTCCTCTTGGTAGGACTGAAACGTTGATCGCAGCTTTTATGAATTGACAATAAACTTTGGACTTTTAATTGGAAAAACCGTGAGTGCAACCATTAATTTATATTTTTTGTATTTTTTGGCTATATATGGTTGGCACCCGGTCGTGAAGGGAAATTCAGCGTGAGTGCAGGAATTAATTTCTATTTTTTATATATATATATATATTTTTATATTGATTATATACTCTTTTCATCATAAAGTGGAACTATTACTTCACTTGTCAGATTTTTGGCCAACCCAAAAATAACGAAAGGGTAGATATCGGATGTATGCTTTTCTTTTAATTCACTGCAGTTATTGTATGTGGTGTGAAGCAGAAGCAAGGTGCCAAGAAATATTCTTACCAATGTTGACCAGAGGGGTCACCATTTCCCAGGATTTCCTGCTCAAGTAGTTTTTTTTTGTTTTTTTTTGCCATGAATTCTTTCCAAATTACTTGAACATTCATGTATGTTTACATTTTATCTGTCATTGTGCAAAACTATTAATGCTAATTTTAAGGAACCGGAAATTTGCTTTATGCATTGCGCTAGCAAAATTGTGAGCAAATGTATAGATTGAGAGAAAAATATATATTTAAATATAGATCTTTCCAGAGCTGTCAATTATAACATTAAAGTGGAAATATTAAAGGCTGAGCATTTGAACATGACATTGTTGGAAACTGCCCTAATAAGCTTTGTAGTATCTAGATGGCTTCTCTAATGTATCTATGTATCCGATTAACTGCAGACCCCGATGAGCTCTATGCTGTGAATTGAACTCCTCTCTTGCATGAAAGAGGATCTTGATAAATGGTACACTAACCCTATCTCCTGGAATGGAGGATTGAATACCATTATCCAGACTTTTGTTTTTATTTTCTGTATCGGTCATTTTGAGGGATTTGATTGGTTTGAAATGAACTGTCTATTATTTTCTATGGAATCACAAGATACAGAATCTTAAGGAGAGTGATGTAGTGTTCTAAGAGGGTGTCGAGATTGGGCCTATCAGATTTTCTCATTTACTACCATGCTGGCCAGGTAAAGGCTTGGCACCTTCCCAAAAGGATATAAGAGATAGGATGATTCGTAAGTGAACTTGCTAAGCCATGATCTTCTTCAATTTATTGTGGCATCCTAGAGAAGCTTTCTTACAGCTGAATTCATTATGCCTCTGCGACGCTCTTAAAATCAAAATAGGACAGGCCTCTGGATTGTACCCACTCACCTCCTCCCCTCTTTCATAATCTAGCATTTCCCCTGGGCCTGCTAATTAATATAGAGGATGTGGAGATTTAACAAATGGGTTTAAAGGGACACTATAGTCACCAGAACAACTACAGCTTAATGTAGTTGTTCTGGTGAGGATAATCATTACATGCAGGCATTTCTATGCAAACACTGCCTTTTCAGAGAAAATGATTGCCACTGGAGGTGCTTCTTGGCTCAGTGCTGCACAGCAGGCAGCTCTGTCATTTTGTTGTTCAGCGTCCCCATGCTCTGCATGAGGACGCTGAATTTTCCTCATAGAGATGCATTGATTCAATGCATCTCTATGAGGAGGTGCTGATTGGCCAAAACTGCATTTGTCCCCACCCCCTTGCTGATTTTAGATTGGTTTAAAAAAGGGCAATTCTGATGATGTCACCAAGGGGAAGGGGCCAGTGCTTTTGGACTCACACGACACTGGAAATAAGGGGAATTTTTCATGCTTTTAAGGGGAGTAAGGTGAGGTGCAAGCCACCTTAATGGTGGGTTTAGCACTATAGGATCAGGAATACATGTTTGTGTTCCAGACCCTATAGTGTTCCTTTAAGCAAGATATTGCAAGCTGTCACTTCCTCTCTTTCTTTGAATCTTTATCAGAGGAGTTCTCCTGAAGGGGCTCATAACATCTCTATACCTTTTGCTAAGCTGCACCTCCACTTGTGTGTATATACCCTCTTATGTATCTCTGCAGGAGTCTGAGATTGGTGATGGGAAGGATATATGAGAGGCAGCCACCAGAGTCTTGGTCTGTGTCCTGTTACAGGAGCAAATACATAACATACTAATGATATACCACCCCAGTAAAACTTTATAGCATGGGAGAACCCCACTGATGATTGCTAGTGCTTTTGTGGTCTAAGAGGAACTTACATCACATATGCTGGGCTTGCCCTAAGGTAGTTCCTTATTGAGGAGAACTTAGAAACCTGCTTTTCAGAGTTTTTCAATCAATTTCTTCAGGGTAGACATCTATGCTAAAGAAATTACTAAAAGATAAAGTAAGAGCCATCTCCTACCAGCATTTTGCTTTCCAAGCAGAGCAAAGTTACTCTTTAGCTGACGCTTCTGCTGCTCTAGAGACTAAAAAATAAAGTGACTGATGTCACTCCACTCAGAGAAAAGTGCATCTACACATTAAAAAAAAAAAAAAACAGGATGCAAGAGTTTTTTTTGGTCTACACATTCAACTTTCACCTAGCTACTCGCCTTCACATTCTTATTTTCTTTTCATTAAAATATTGGACAATAAATATATATTTCATTGGTGAAATACCAGATACATAAATAAAATGAACATATTTGTGTTAACTAACACATCATTTTAAATATGCAAATCATTGCTTACCATTAATTATATAATAGGGTTTTTAACTTGCCAAAACTCTGAAAGAGACACCATATGTTTTGATATAACTCAAATATGCAAATGTTGCTAAAATTGTGGGACACTTTTGACAGAAGTTCCTGAAGGAGGTGAAAATCTCAATGTTGTTTCATTTCTCCATTAGGATAAGGAAATGTTTCCCATCCCAATTTGTTTTTCTGTGTTAGGTGTGACTCATCGTTTTGCATTTGATTCTTAGGCTTATTTACTTATTTGTAAAATTGTTGTTTGTCTTGCATTACGCAAGATTATAATGAGTAACATATGTCCCAAATGCAGATTCTTTCGGTGGTCAGAGTGTTTGGTGGGATCTTTGTTGAGTTTTGGTATTGATTACACATCCTCTGAGCATTCAGTATTGTTTTATGATCCCAGAACCTGCTATAGAAGATTTAATGAGCATGTTGCCAAGTTTTTCATTTTCTCTAAAAAGGAATGATGGACCAGCATTAACGAATATGAGTCTGTTTATTTCCTGAACTTATTGCTTCACCTCTGGATACATCTGCAAAATAGTTTTTTTTTTTTCCCCTATTTTGTTTATTCATTAAACGGGTGTTGGGGAAAATCAACAAGGGCATTGCAAATGTTAGCTGAGCTGAAAAAAATACCAGTCGGACATATTTTGCATTTCGGCTGTTTCTGCCAACATAGGCAAGGTGTTTGCCAGTTCTCCACAACTCCCAGTTTAATGACAACAAAGTTATAAAATGCAGAACAAAATAGCTCAATTCTTCAAATGGACTTTCTTCATTGATTATATAAAATTATATCAAATAAAAAAATAAAGTTTCTGTGATTTTTTTCGAATATTATATCCTGATAATTTATTCTAACACTAGTGATTGTTCTTTCTCTGGCAGGGAATTATGTGCCATTTTGATGTTTCAATTTCCTTTTTATAAAGCATAAGCTGTGATGAAGCTTTCTATCTCTCTAATAATTCATGTACTTAAATTGTTATGCGTTAACCGTAGATCTTTTTTCTGTCTTACCATAAAAATATACAAAGACGATATATAGGAGCTATATAGCCATAAGATTATTGTTATTATGTAAGTATGCATGTCAACTCATTATTTCCTGAAATAAATATCCCATAAATGATGATGAGTATATACATATATACAGCTGTCATACAGTTTTGATATTTGCATGGTATTGAACTCCTGTCCTTCTTTATAACTGTCTCAGGACTCTGTCCATCCTTTTCAAAATGTCAGACAAAAAAAATCCAATTGCGCAAGCACAAAGTGTTCTCTAGAGGATTTGTGACAATAAAGCAAAACTACTTCATGACAAAACTACTTTGTGACAATAAAGCAAAACATCTTGCCTAATCCGTAGTTGTAATTGTGCTGTTCTGTTGAACTGCTTGGTGTTGCCAACACTTCTGTAAATAGCTTACTTGGTTGCTCTGCCACAAAGTAGCGTTGGAAATGTTTCCCTCCACATGTTAACAACTATGACCACCTGGTGGAGAGAGAAAAAATATCATGGCTTCAAATTTGCACTCGTCATTTATTTTTTTATTTTTTTACTGCATTGTGCACCACATTTATTTCTTCAATAGCACTTACTGGAGTGACAAAAGAAGGAACTGATTTTATTAGAGATCTGTCAGCTCCACAATAATGACTTGGATTGATCTTATCAGTTCTCAAAGATCTACAGCAATTCTATTTAAATACTAAAATATCAGTGAGTTAGAACATTCCTCCAATAATGGCAGAGAGGTTACTAAATCCTTTTTGATGTATGGGCCTTTTCAAATTCTGTCTCCAAGATATGCGGTGTAGCCATAATGTTCTCTGTTGCCGTAGTATTTGCAGAATGAGCTATTTTCATTACTTGCTCTATACAGTCTATGAAAATAAAGTTTGAAATATTAAGCAAATGATGTCATAGACTCTATAATCATATCTACCAACACTTAAGTGGGACAAAAACATATTCAAAATTTTTTTAGTTTCTCCCACCTGACTCTCAGTTCCTCAGCACACACTCAATTGAATTATTTATAAATGATTTATCTGCAAAAATCCCTGTAGATTTTAATGTAGACTTCTGTAGATTTGGAAGCTTTTTTCCCTAAAAGTATTGAATTATCTGGAAAGCTTGTTAGGTGGATTTTGATTGGCTGAGAAATACATTACTTGCTATTGCTAAAAGAAGCCATTAGTTTTTACAGAAACAAAATCCTAGGACTGCTGAGCATTTATTTTATTGGGTTTATTTTATTATTTTTTGTTTGTTTATTATGGTGATAACATGTGTTTATTTCGCCATGAGTTATCTACATTTTTCTCAGAGGCAGTACATTGTTCGTGATCTAAGTAGCAAATAAAAAAAAAAAATTTTTAATCAGAACAAAAGAAACAAACTCTAATCAATCAGACAAACATAATACATATGAAGAAAACTAATATTAAGTAAAGGAGAATTGTCACTTTTCATAATTTTAATAATCTTTTTACTTCTCTTTACTTAAAGGGACACTTCAGACCCTTAAAGCGCTTTATCTTGCTGAGGTACTTTATGTTGTGCAATCTAAAGAAGGATATCATGGCACTAGAAAAAGTGCAGAGATGAGCAACAAAATTGATAAAAGGAATGGAGCATTTTAGTTACGAAGAAAGGTTAAAAAATGTAAATCTCTTTAGTTTGGAAAAACGGCTCCTCAGAGGGGATATGATAACATTATACAAATATATTCGGGGGCCAGTACAAACCGTTATCTGGAAATCTATTAATAAACAGGGCTCTACATAGGACACGGGGTCATGTAGGCTGGAAGAAAGGAGATTTCATCTGAAGCAAAGAAAAGGTTTTTTTTACTGTAAGAACTATAAGGATGTGGAATTCTCTGCCTGAAGAGGTGGTTTTATCAGAGTCCATACAGATATTTAAACAGCAACTGGATAAATACTTCCAAAAACATAACATACAGGGATATCATTTTGAATTAGTTGGGTAATAGCTGCTTCATCCAAGGAGATATCTGACTGCCATTTTGGGGTCAAGAAGGAATTTTTTCCTAGTTTGTTGCAGAATTGGAAGTGCTTCAGAATGAGTTTTTTGCCTTCTTTTTGATCAACAGCAAAAACAAATGTGAGGGAGGCTGAACTTGATGGACGCAAGTCTCTTTTCAGCTATGTAACTATGTAAATATGTAACTGTATGAAGAATGTGTCCTTTATTTTTTATTTTTTTTCAATAAATGCAGGTTTCAATATTTTAACCCCTCCACCTCCTCCCTGGCTGTCAATCAGGCAACTGGTAATTTTACTTCCTGGTTGCTTAACTAAGTGGAGCTAAACTCAAGAGGCAGCAATTGCTCAGAGCACCTGCCTTCCAAAGACTTCTCATTGAGCTGTATTGGGAAGTCTATGATTGGACAGCAACTGAAAGTCTTAGTAGGGTTTAGAAGGGGGGGGGGGACTTGTAAAGACTGCAGATAAGAGATCTGCAGCTTTTTTGAGCAGGTTTTAGAATACCCCAAGGTAAAAATTCATAATTAAACGCATACATGTTTTAATTTGGGGTATATCTACAAATCAGGGATTATCATTTTTATTTGGGCAGTGGGGTGTCCCTTTAACACATATGTATTTGTGATGTGGGAAATATAAAGTTAAATGTAGAAATCCACACCTTTATATCCTGCAACTGGTCACCTTCATCTTAGCTCCCTCTCAGTAATTGTTATAAGCTTTGTCCTATGCACCTGGCAGTTAACATAGCGACAGCATGCAGAGAGGAGGAGAACGTAATAATTGTCTGGATTCCCTTAGTAAAGTAAAGGTTTACCCTGCTTAGGGCATAGAAATCACTCCATTTACCTCCCTGGCGGTCTGATTATGTTAGTTATTTTTAATGTTAAAGCGGTACATTGTTTTTACAATGTATTGTGTAGGGACAAGTTAAGTGATACTACAGTGTAATCCCGAGCTTGGCTCAGGGTTACCGTTTTTGGTACTGAAAATTAACCCCGAGCCAGGCTCGGGATTACCACCAGGGAGGTTAAAGTCAAGTAAAATTGCTATTTAGTAAGTAAATCCTTCCTCTGACAAAGGAATCCACCCTGTGTTTCTTTTTCTTCTTTTCATTTGCAATGTTTGCTTTCGCTTTATCTTGTCTACACTAAATCTTGTATAGGAATTTAAATGAAAACAGGGTGATAAAAAAAGGCTAATACAAGTTAGAGATGGTTTTCCATGTTTTAAAGGGAAACTCCACTGCCCAAATCCAAATTTTAAAAATAAATCACTGGTGTGTTTAATTATGCAGTTTTTTATTGGAGGGTCTTGATAAAAGTCCTCTCAGACTGAAACGTTGATATTTGTATATTTGTATGTGTATTGTAAACATTGATATGTGCTGAATAAAAAGCATTCACTTTATTTCTACTAAGACCCCAGAGTGCACTTGTCTTTCTTACGTATACTTTGGCTAGAGTTCACAACGGGGCAAACACAGGACCGGGGAACGTGAGTGCTATATATATATTTATAGTCAATACAATGTTAAACAAAGATCTGCACAACAGTCAAGCCATAGGACTTGCTTTTCTTGCTCTGGGCAATTGTTGCCTCTCGAGTTTAGCTCCACTGTGCTAACCAAACCAGGAAGTAACATGACCGTTTGTCTGCTTGAAAGCCAGGGTGTGTGACCAGGGTAATTTATAAAAATGTTAATTTCTATTGAAATTTGCAGTTTTTGTAAAATGAAAAAAGAGGACACACTCTTCACTCATAAAGGTTTTCAGTAATCTAAACTGCTTTAGGGGTCTGGAGTGTACCTTTAAGGTGTAAATGCCAGAGAACTGGCAATTCTTCTTTAAGTGTAGTATTTTTTTTCCAGATAGCAATTCGACAGATCTTTTAATCTGCTAAGCCTTGAGATTGACAGTGTTCTGAAACCTTAGCCAGACCACCATCTCTAAGAGTAACTAAACACAAATTAAAGTGTTTAGCTACGGTTATAACTAAGCTAGCATGATGCAGCACAGATTATGGGAAAAGTGTGTTCACAAGTGTGGACCTCACATACATTCTCACACTTTGCAACTTTTCCTCTCCCATCTCATTACAATTTGAAAAGGGACATTTGAATGTTGAGTTATCTGGCCTTAACATAGAGTTAGGCTTGTTTGGGGGTTTTGTTAATCTTTTAAACACTGTTAAAAATTTCAATTTTACACATCATTTCCTATATGCAGTGCCAAATTGCCATGAGACACTGTAAGCATACGTTTGAAGATAATCAGAGTAATTAAAATATCAATATTTAACCCTGAGTGAGTATTTTCTGATATTAATATTGGTCACTGTAATTAATGTTGGTAATTTCTCTTTGGCAAATATTGTCTATTTGGGTCTATTCCTGTTAATTAAAACATATTTTATAATGTTCAGAGTGAATTGTAATAGCAATAAGAAGACGTGCAATATTGTTTTTCATAACCAGAGGCCAAAGATTTATAGTTCATGTATTGACGTTTTATAATTCAAGGTTGAGACTGCAAATGAGCAGATTAGGGAAACCAAGAGGAGGGAGCTTCATTCTTGTCCAGGAATGCTATGGCTGTATGTGGTTTGCAATATACTTAGTTATGTTGGTTGTCTACATCTGCAAAAGCAGGAAATAGAGGTAGCCAAATCAAGCTAAATAACACCGGGCATATTCCACATTTTACTGATGTAGCTGCCCAAGTAAAAGCTAATATTATTAACCATGTATAATATGGTTCTGATCACGCTTGGTTTCTTACATATAGGTATGTGTATTGTACGACTGATAGGTACATCAAAATATATATAATGTAATTTTTGTTTGGATTACTAGTACTATTGTATTTTTTTGTTTTTCTATTAAATTCTATCTTTTAAAATATATATACAAATAATAGTTTATATATAATGCATTACACAAATTAAAAATAAAAAAAAATATATATATACTATATATTATATATATTTTTTTTTAGATATTCTAGTGCCTAGTACCGGATTGCCCTTGTTTGCTGGTTTGTGTATTTAGGCTCTGCACTAGCCAAACTGGGTCAGATGAGGACAGGGACAGAATAAACTAGGAATGGGTCCAAGAAAATGGAACAACTTAAAAGCAAATGACCATGTTCCAAAACCAATCTCTCTGTAGTGGAAAAGCAACATGACACACCGAGGCGTGTTTTTCTTATTGCTGTATAATTTTTGGCTGCACTTTTTTTTTTTTTTTGGCCTTTTAGCACACCACAGTTGTTAAAAATCAATTTTAAAGTGGCATTTTGTTTAAATGTAACTTCACTGTGTACTAGTAACAAAAAGTCTAGTTGATAAATATAGCCCCCATTGTGCATTTTCATACCTGAGTCTAGGCAAATGAATGTCAAGGAACAGAATACATTTTACTGTAACATATTTCAAACATAAAATACAAACAGTAATATACAGTTGCATTTTTGTGATTTTTCTTGTATTTGTGACTGTTCTTACTAACTTACCAATTCATATTTAGATAAACATCCATCTAAATATTATTTATTCATAAAATATGGCTATATTATTTACAATACAATATTTTTCAAAGCACTGTAAGTAAGAAGCACTGTCGTTATTTTTATTTCAGTTTAATTTCTTTATGCCCCTTATATTGGCCTGTGTGATTATTTTTTTAATGTAAAATTGTGCGTAAATTGGCTTAGCAACTACAACGAAACTTTGCGTAGAGGACAAATTTCATCAAGTTTTCACTTCTCATTTTTAAAAAGTTTATTACATTTAATGAAATGTATGTTTTAATGATGTACATTGATTCATTTTATTTATTTATTTTATTTGAGAGAATTTCACTTTTTTTCTGGTTTAGCAGCCATGTTGGATCAGGCTCAAGTGCTATATGACCAACTGCTGCTTAACCTAACTTGCATACTGATTTGATTAATCTAGGAGAAATTGCAGCAACGTGCAAGTTAGGTGGAGCAGGATTTGGTCAGATCACAGTAGAATCTGACCCAACATGGCTGCTCACCCAGATTAAAAAATCCTTTAAGCTATGCCCATTGCCAGAGATAATACTCCCCAGAAGAAAAAGTGGGGAAACAGGGACTGAAATAACTAGGCTAAAAAGAAAACCTGCAGAGTGACAGTGTTAATTTAACCCCTTCCCAACAACGATCCTTAAGGACCTCAGACGTACCAAGTACGTCCGCGGAATTTCTACTTACTTACCAGATGGGTGTTCCTCTCTGTCTGGGCTGTCAGACAAATTAGGACCCCACGGGACTTGTGACCACTCTGAAATAGGTGCAATAGGCGTCCACAGTGCTGCCTGCAGTGGGACTGCCTGTCAGTTCAGCCTGCTGGTGAAAAAAATAAAATAAAAAATATTAATAAATTAAAATAAATATATATAAATAATATATATAATAACTATATATATTGTGTATATGTATATATATATATATATACAATACCAGTAACAGTAAAACTTATTCTAAAAGACAGGTCTTGAAAAAAGTATTTTACAGACTGAAACGTCGACTGGAACGTTGTGTGAATTTGTAATTGCTCAATAAAGCAACAGATGAAATTTACCTTGAAAGACTCCTGAGTGCTCTCTACTGGTATTGTATACAATTTGGTTGGAGACAGCACCGGAGCATTAAAAGACCGGGAGCATTGAGTGCTGGGACCTGGGACGTATATGTATATATATATATTATTCTAAAAAATAAATAATAATTAATTACATAGTTACATAGCTGAAAAGAGACTTGCGTCCATCAAGTTTAACCTTCCTCACATTTGTTTTTTTCTGTTGATCCAAAAGAAGGCAAAAAAAAACCAGTTTGAAGCACTTCCAATTTTGCAACAGATTAATCGTTGGATCAAGAAGCTATAACCCTATATTGAAAAATTATATCCTTGAATATTCTGTTATTGCAAATATGCATCTAGTTGCTGTTTAAACATCTGTATGGACTCTGATAAAACCACTTCTTCAGGCAGAGAATTCAACATCCTTATTATTCTTACAGTAAAAAATAAAACTTTTCTTTGCCTTAGACAAAATCTTCTTTCTTCCAGTCTAAATGCATGACCCCATGTCCTATGTAAAGTCCAGTTTGTGAAAAGGAAATTAAAAATAAATATTTTTTTTTTACAAATAATAAAAAAAGTAAACAAATTTTATATATATATATATATATATATGTGTGTGTATATATGTGTAATATTATTCTAACTGTATTTGGAAATATATATATATATATATTTATATCAAAATACACTTAGAATGAAATTTTATATATATATATATATATATATATGTATATATAAATAAATAAAAATAATACAAAATATACATATGTCCATATACATATTTACATAAACAATTTCACGTAGACTTCAAAAATATATAAATATGTATGTACATTTAAATTCTATGTGCATATTTATGTAATATTTTTACGTAATTAAGTCATTTTATTGATTGCAATTTGAGGGACCTGCCTGACAACCCAGGCCGAAAGTCCAGAGAATTTAATTCGCTAGTACTATATTTAACCCTGTAACTTTCCAAGACACCCTAAACCCTGTACATGGGGGGGTACTGTTTTACCCGGGAGACTTCGCTAAACACAAATATTCGTGTTTCAAAACAGTAAAACATATCACAGCGATGATATTGTCAGTGGCAGTGGCGGATCCAGCGGGGGGGCAACGGGGCAATTGCCCCCCCCGAGAAATCCGCCGGTCTCCCTCCCCTGTCAGCACATGCAGGCGCTAGCCCTGCAATGTGCCTGAGGACCGGAGGGGAGATCAGAGCTCTCCCCCCCCGGTCCGCAGGCACTGTGCTGACAGCCGGCAGGGGAGGGAGGGAGTGAGAGAGAGGACCCGGAGCTCAGTCTGCAGCTCCTCCGGGTCCTCCTCACTCGAGATTTGGAGCGTTGCCGCGGTTACCACGGCAACGCTCCAAATCTCGCGAGAGTGAACTCTAGCCCGGGAGCACGGACTAGAGTTCACTCTCATCACCACTGGGACCACCAGGGAATCCCTCACCGGACCACCAGGGAAATGTCCCCCCTCCCCCCAGTAAAGGTAAGAAGGGAGGGGGGACATAATGATTATTTATATTAAACTAAATTAATAAAATATATATTTTTTTAAAAAGCCCCCTACCCTTATCACACACACACTGAT
>OW240916.1:264192252-264272236 GCA_933207985.1 Pelobates cultripes | reverse complement strand
CTTCTGCACACACACTGCCCCCCTACACACACTCTACACACATACACTACCCGATACACACACACTGCCCCCATACACTGCTGCCCCATACACACACACATACACTGCAATACTCACACACACACACTGCAACTGTTACACACACATACTGTCCCACACATACACTGCTGCCCTCACACACACTGTCCCCCTCACACACACACACACACACTGCACCACTCACACACACCACTGCTCCTATGCCCTACTACTGCCCCATTTCCCAGAAGACCTCAGGTAAGTTGTCAAACTGTTCTTAAACGGTTTGACTACTTATTCTGGGAGGGGGTCCCGGCACTATTGACACCATAACCACTACACTGAGCTGTAGTTGTTATTGTGTCTGGATTATTTCTTTAAATAATCTACAAGTGCCCCTCCCGAGATCAGGCTCTGGATCCGCCACTGGTCAGTGGGGTATGTTCAGTCCTTTTTAGTAGCCACTTAGTGACAAACATTGGCCAAAGTTAGGGTTCATAATTGTTTTTTGCATTTTTAACACACAAACAAATATAAATGCTAATTTTGGCCAGTGTTTGTGACTAAGTGGCTACTAAAAAAGACTGGACATACCCCATATTGAATATCCTGGGTTGTGTACTTTAAAAAAATATGTACATGTGAGGTGTGATTCCGAGATTTATGACAGATAACAGTGAGTGTTACAATGTCACTATTGATAAATTTAAAAAATATATCTTTTGAAACAGCAATGTCCTACTTGTACTTATAGCCCTATAACTTGCAATAAAAAGCTAGGAACATGTTAACATTGGGCATTTCACAACTCACGACTAAATTTAGAAACTATTTATCACGGGTGTTTTTTGGCGGTTGTAGATGCGTAACAGATTTTGGGGGTCAAAGTTAGAAAAAGTGTGTTTTTAAAAAAAAATTCATCATATGTTATAATTTTTTTATAGCAAATTATATGATATGATGAAAATAATGGTATCTTAGGAAAGACCATTTAATGGCGAGAAAAATGGTATATAATATGTGTGGGCATATTAAATGAGTAAGAGGAAAGCTAAACACAAACACTGCAGAAATGTAAAAGCATAGGTTACGTCAAACTAACCTAATTGCATTCTACGAAGAAGTAAGTAGAAGTATTGATCAGGGTGTTACAGTGGATGTGATCTACTTGGAGTTTTCTAAGGCATTTGATACGGTTCCTCACAATAGGTTAATCTTCAAACTAAAAGAAATTGGTCTAGATGAATTTTCTTGTTCTTGGGTAGAACGTTGGCTTAAGGATAGAGTACAACGAGTTGTCATTAATGGTAAATTTTCATGCTGGACAAAAGTGGTAAGTGGTGTCCCTCAGGGTTCTGTTTTGGGACCGCTTCTATTTAACATATTTATTTATAAGAATGCACAAGCAACTTACACCCTAAATGGAAGTGAATTAGGGGTAACCACACATGAGAAGGATTTGATCATTGTTATAGACCACAAATTAGTCAGCAATATGCAATGTTCATCTGCAGTTGTTAAGGCCAGTAAGGTTTTGTCATGTATAAATAGGGGCATAAATTCTCGGGATGAAAATATAATTTTGCCTCTTTATAAATCGCTGATAAGACAACACCTTGAATATGCTGTGCAAATGTGGGCACCTCTCCTAAAGAAGGATATCATGGCACTAGAAAAAGTGCAAAGACAAGCTACAAAATTGATAAAAGGAATGAAGCATTTTAGTTATGAATAAAGGTTAAAAAATTTAAATCTCTTTAGTTTGGAAAAATGGCGCCTTAGAGAGGATATGATAACATTATACAGATATATATGAGGCCAGTACAAACCATTATCTGGAAATCTATTCATAAACAGGTCTATACATAGGACACGAGGTCACACATTTAAGCTGGAAGCAAGGAGATTTAACCTAAGGCAAAGAAAAGTAGTTTTTTTTACAGTAAGAACTATAAGGATGGAATTCTCTGCCTGAAAATGTGGTTTTATCAGAGTCCATACAGATGTTTAAACAGCAATTGGATAAATACTTCCAAAAACATAACATACAGGGATATAATTTCTAATTAGTGGGGTAATAGCTGCTTCATCCAAGGAGACATCTGACTGCCATTTTGGGGTCAAGAAGGAATTTTTCCCTAGTTTGTTGCAAAATTGGAAGCGCTTCAGACTGGGTTTTTTGCCTTCTTTTTGATCAACAGCAAAAACAAGTGTGAGGAAGGTTGAACTTGATGGACGCAAGTCTCTTTTCAGCTATGTAATATGTAAATATAGCTGAAGCAGAAAGGCAATATCTTTGCAGGTACAGAAATAGACCTACATATATGCTTGCAAAGGGGGAGAGAGAGGAAAAAGAACCCAAATAGCTATTGGATATGTTTTAATTCATTTAGATAGTTTTCAATGGGGCTGGAGTGTTCTTTTAAGGTAATTAAATTCACAGAAACAACTCAGACATAATACAGTCAAGTGTGCATACCCATAATGACAATATGTGAGAGTATAAATCCCCTTCAGATATGATAACGAAAAAAATATAGGGAGGGGAGGAAGTGAATAATCCACTGTGCATAAATCATAGTGAGTCAGGAGGGTCCTTTGACAGTGACATTCTAGAATAAATAAAAACCTTTTTACCCAACACATTTCGCCATGGCTGTCATAACTTGTTGCATGATTTGCTAATGTCTAATGTTTGCAGTAAGCTTATCCATTAATATCCATTAATTGGGCATCTTTAATTTTAGTGTGTTGTAAGGTATAATTCCTATATTCGAAATAAACAGGCATAGCTTGCTAATACAGCAAGTTAAGGCCCAGACCACTGCTGTATATCAAGTATTGCTGTGAAGGGAATCAAAGACTTTTTTCATTTGGTAGTGCACATTATTTGTATACTAAGTGTTCAATAACATTAGAACCCCTCCCCCCCCCAAAAAAAATATGAAATATGAAATAATAAAGCACATGACAAATGCTATCACTGTACCTATTGCTCACGTTAAAACAGTGGAGATTCTTCATCTGAATATAGTTGAAAAGCGCTATATTAGCAAAGGGCTGTAAAGCGAGGTAGAACTGTAACATGTTTTACTTAAAAAGCTTTTTTGACTAAAAACTATAATAATAAGTACTGCTATATCTAGTGCCAGCTATGATGTCAACAAGTCTGTATTGATCCGTTTGAAAGATTGAAGGATAATGGGCTGCACAACCTGGATTCTTATGAGAAACAGTCTTCTGTTAAAACACAGCTCTCTTAAATTTCATTCCAGTTATATACGTCCTTTCACTTTTCACCCCACTTCACAATGAAATCTGGATTGTGAAACTTGCATGGCAAAGAAAGATTCCCAGCTGTTGTGTTGAGAAAAACATTTCAAACAAACAAATGTAATAGTTTAACTCATTAAGGGGATATAATCTAATCATTGTGAATTGTTCACCTTTTAAGATTTATATCCAATGATCTATTTTGCAAAACAATGTTACTAAATAATAATAATAATAATAATATAAGATGTCTAAAACATTAAATGGCCTATTTCCTATATTTATTTTCAATTTTTTTTGTTACTCTTTTAAAAAAATTAAAGGAACACCATAGCGTGAGGAAATCAAGAATGTATTCCAGACATTATGGTGGCACAATAACTGTTTAGGTTACCGTCACCCATTGCATCACTTTGAAAAGGTGATCTTACTCACCTTTTTCCAACGCCGCGGTTGGCCCCCGCCTCACTCTTGATGATCTCAACCAATCCAGTGCTTTCCCACAGATAGGGCTCACATTGGGAGACGATTACACATTTGTGGCAAAAAGCTGTGCTGCACCAATCAGCATCTCTTCTTAGAGGTGCAATGAATAACTGGGCAGCACTGACACAGGACGTACCTCTAGTGGCCATTTGAGTGACTGCCACTAGAGGTGTTACTAGGCAGACATAAAGGCAGTGTTTACATTAAAAGCATGCAGGGACAGGCTATGTAACCCAGAACAACTCCATTAAGCTGTAGATATTCTTGTGACTAGTGTCCTTTTACAAAGCCTTTCTAAAACTCAGACAGTTGGATAGTACTTTAATAGATGTTAAAATGGAAAGCCTGTTGCCTTTAAACCAAAGATATATTTTATCTTGGATAGAGTTGAGAGTTATTTAGGTTCAACTGCCCTGTAGTTATAATTTAACTTTAAACATAATTGTTTCTTCTGTCCAAGAAATGACTGATATGTTTAGTTCAACACACCGCTCTCATAGGAAAAGGTTGATATATTATTTTACTACTGACAGACCATTTAAAGTGACAGATTGACAATGAAATCTCCTCGACATCTGCAAAACTGTAAATCACATCTGCCAGTGGGAATGATTGCTGGTGCCAGGTGATAGCCTTGCTTTTAACCACGTTGACTGGCAGCGGCAGACCGAGCTTCACTTTTAAATTAGATGTTCCCAGTGCTTAGATGCACATGTTGCATTAGCCCGAATGCCAGCCCTTTTCCAGTTAGTACACCTGACGTATGTTCAGTTCAGAGAATTAACCCTTTGGGAGTATGAGCTGTGCACAATTTCATGCAACACGCTCGAATGCTAAAATGGCCGATCGTAAATGAGGAATGTGAATAAAAGCAAATGAATCATCACGAATGATTGAAGGAAACATGTAAAAATACTTGTGGGAAGAAGGGGAGGGAATATGTTAAAATAACCATGAGCGTCCAATTTATCCAAGTGTACTATCACCGCTCTATGCTCTATTACCTGTGTGGTTTTTGTCTGTGTGTAACCAGCTTCAGTGATTGCTGGATATTATTAAATCACTGAGTGATACCTTGCTCAGCAGAAAGGTAATACATTCTACTAAATGCAACCTTGAGATGTGCACCTTAACTGCCTGAGCTGTGTTTGCAGTATGGATTGCACAGACAGATATCAGGTTGCCGTATAGGTATATTTAGTCTCAAGGTTGCCAAACATAGAAGACGTTAATCTTAAAAAAGCCTCTTGACTGGGTGCAACTTTCCATTGGTAAACTGTGAACAAAAGCAAAGCTATGAAGCGTTGAGAATGTAATTGATAAAACTCTCATGGCTAAACAAAACAGTATGTATAGATAATTCATCTAAATGTAGAAGGTATGCTTACTGTTTAATGCCATTTAATGTACCAGTATAGCATTAGTGGTTTATTTAGTAACAATGAGTTTGTCATATGGGTAATTTAGAAATTGTCCTGCTTAGCTCGGAGTTTAGAGGTGCTTTTGATATTGGATTACAATCTTCTCATAGTGTGCTACTTGTATGTAATACTCTAGGGACCTGTGTTCTAATCTCTGCTCTTTTATGTTATTTTCTTGCATGGATGCATGATTTTCTTTCATATTCAGTGCTCGTTATATTTTATAATAAGCTTCAAAACTGGGCCCAGAGCAGATCCCCAAAGATGACATATTCTTTAGAGTTCAGTAGCTGTGTGTTAAATTAAATTACCAAAGCATTATCTATCTATCTATCTATCTATCTATCTAACTATCTACAGGATAATTAATCTTGCATGTTAGGGGTGGAAATTCCATCTGATTGGGCAGTTTTGACCAGTAGATAGAAATCTAAAGAAAAAGGTACCGTAATAAAACAGGTTAAAACCTTCCAATAGCCCTTCTCCTCTCCTGCATTTCTTCATTTCACTGTGTTGCGTCAGGATTCTTGATGGTTTTATTTTATTTATTTATTTAATTTTGAGTGATAGATGCCTATTTCCATAGGCAGATAACAAGGAACAATTGTATTATTTGAGGTATCTGGTTTGATGTAAGTATTACTTTATTTTACTTTATGGCAGTGTTTATGGATTATGTTCCAGGAAAATACTCCCTCTTGACCATATCCACTGGGCCATAGAAATTGAAGGCAGAGATGTAATTATATGTTATGGTGCTTTTATTACCATAGAAACATAGACATATGTTTGACAGCAGAAAAGAGCTATTTGGCCCAACTAGTCTGTACCATTTTCTAAATACTTGCATTAGTCTCTTATATCTAGGCTCGCCTTACGCATGCTTAAACTCCTTTACTGTGTTAACCTCTATCACTTCAGCTGGAAGGCTATTCCATGCATCCACTACCCTCTCAGTAAAGTAATACTTCCTGATATTATTTTTAAACCTTTGTCCCTCTAATTTAAGACTATGTCCTCTTGTTGTGGTAGTTTTTCTTATTTTAAATATAGTCTCCTCCTTTACTGTGTTGATTCCCTTTATATATTTAAATGTTTCTATCATATCCCCCCTGTCTCGTCTTTCCTCCAAGTTATACATGTTAAGATCTTTTAACCTTTCCTGGTAAGTCTTATCTGAAATCCATCAACCAGTTTAGTAGCCCTTCTCTGAACCCTCTCTAAAGTATCAATATCCTTCTGGAGATATGGTCTCCAGTACTGCATACAATACTCCAAGTAAGGTCTCACCAGTGTTTTGTACAATGGCATGAGCACTTCCCTCTTTCTACTGCTAATACCTCTCCCTATACAACCAAGCATTCTGCTAGCATTTCCTGCTGCTCTATTACATTTTCTGCCTACCTTTAAGTAATCTGAAATAATTTCCCCCTAAGGTCAGGACTGTATCAAATATTCTATTCTCTAACCATGGGTTTTTACGCCCAAGATGCATTATCTTTCACTTATCCACATTAAATATCAGTTGCAACAGCTCTGACCATTTTTCTAGTTTACCTAAACCATTTTCCATTTGACTTATCCCTCTTGGAACATCAACCCTGTCGCAAATCTTAGTATCATCACCAAAAAGACATACCTTACCCTCAAGACCTTCTGCAATATCATTAATAAAAGTATTGACAATAATGGGTTCAAGTACAGATCCCTGAGGCACCCCACTGGTAACAAGACCTTCATGGTTCATGGATTAACGTGAATCTAGAATTAGTGATTATTGGTTATATTGCTCAGGATTAGTCATTATTGGTTATATTTCTCAGGGAGCCCTTTTGATTTATGCAAAATAGGACCTCAGCCCTTAGATACTATTTGTCCAATCCAGGACAATTTTCACTGTCCTGGTTAGAGAGATCCATTAATTATGTTTCTTGTAATATATAAAACATAGGTTTAAAGCAAAAAATATACTTTTGCTTCTATTGTAACACTTTTATGTAGTTGTCACATAATTTATCGTGCCACCTCTGCCCATTTTCAATCTGCTAGAAGCAATGATTTGACAGAAGGTAACGTGCACAGATCCCTCAACCTACTAAGAATTATTATTCTAGTAGTAAAAGGTGATGAATTTCCAATTCTGTTATTCTCTTAAATAAGTGAATATCCCCAGGTACATTGGGGGGTATAAGGTCATCTTTCAATTGGAAAAAAAAAATATTGAATAAAAGATGACATGTTGAAATAATGGAGAATTTCTAATGTTTGATAAAGAGTTGCATAAGGGTCTCAGTATCATCTATTGCTCAATGGAAGTGAGAAAACTAAAAACAGAAGGAGCCCTCCTAAAACTTTCTGCTCATCTCCACAGCAGGTTTTTTTAATCCTATACAGTTGATGCTCATGTTAAACTAATAGAAATATCTACTGCAGGAGTTTATAATTGTGCAAAATGATCCCAGATAGAAATGCTGAAACTTTACAGTAGCCCTAGCAGGCATCATGAAAATTTATCTTTTTAATGTAAGAATAAAAAGTGTTTTGTTTCACTGGGAATGGTAATGATAATTATGTTGTCAAAAGGGTTTTCTCGGAATATATTTGTTCTTCGCTAAAGTAGATTTATTAATTCATAATATTCGTCCACTTTTCATTTATTCCTTGTTATGTTTTAAAGGACCACTATAGTGCCAGGAAAACATACTCGTTTGCCCCCACCCTCAGGGACCCCCTCCCGCCCGGCTCTGGAAGGGGGAAAGGGGTTTAAACTTACCTTTTTCCAGCGCTGGGCGGGGAGCTCTCCTCCTCCGATCCTCCTCCTCTCCTCCCCGTCGGCTGAATGCGCACGCGCGGCAAGATCTGCGCGCGCATTCAGCCGGTCACATAGGAAAGCATTCATAATGCTTTCCTATGGACGCTGGCGTGCTCTCACTGTGAAAATCACAGTGAGAAGCACGCAAACGTCTCTAGTGGCTGTCAATGAGACAGCCACTAGAGGATTAGGGGGAAGGCTTAACCAATTAATAAACATAGCAGTTTCTCTGAAACTGCTATGTTTATTAAAAAATGGGTTAACCCTAGAAGGACCTGGCACCCAGGCCACTTCATTAAGCTGAAGTGGTCTGGGTGCCTAGAGTGGTCCTTTAAATATATGTAACCTGTTTTTTTTGTATAGAAGCTTAATTTTTTTTTAATTAATTTGATGCTAATGTTTAAACTCATGTTTAAGTAATGCTTTTGTCAGAAACTTTGTATGAGGGTAATGCAAAAGCTGCCTAGAAAAGTTACTAAAAGATATCCCGCCAGCTTGTGTTTCCCTTGGTTACAATGGACACTTCCCATATAACACAAATAATATGAGACATTCACTACATCGTCGTTTAAAATTAGCTGTCTGTATCACATGCTCTTTGGATACCTCACTGCATGTTCTAATTAGTAACTATCTCTGATTGTTTACAATTATCATGCAATGCAGAGATGAATGAACAGACACATCTTCAAGCAGTAATTGCAGTAAAACACTATAATTTAGTTTAATGAAGGTAGTTATTATCAAAAAACTACCAACACATCCTATCACTTTGTAAAATGGATGGACAATACATATAAGTAATTGTAAAAAGATAAATTTGGAAGACTGCTATGGAGAGATTTGTAGGTAAGCAGTAGCATTTTAAATTAAACCAGAATTGATACAAAACCAGTTTAAGAACTGTCTGAAACTAAAAGTGTGGAAGGTGCAACAAATCAGGACGACGTAATACAGGATCATTCACTATAGATTGTAGGGGAGCAATCTGGTTGTGAATACGACCAACGGGGTGCTGGTTGTAATAGTTAAGGTAGAGGATTTTCAGAGTTATTTGTTTCGATGAGAACTTTGAGTTACGTTTTTGTCATGTAAAATTCCAACATTGGCTGGATGTGGGAAGAGGACCCTTACAAGACAACAAGGACGGTAACCCTATAGACCTGAAGGAATTATAACGTTGGTAAAACAGTGCTTGAATTTTTCAGCGATTGTCATCCAGTTACAGATAGCAGAGAAGTAATTAGCGTCTAAATCAGAGAAAAATGGTCAGGGAATGATAGGTGCATCAAGACACCATCAGTAAAGTAACTATGGAACATTCTTTGAATCTCATTGATGTAAAATAGCGTTTCGTTGTTATTCTAGTTTGCTGAAAAATACATCATTAATTTCAATCCATTTGCCTATCACAGTCTCTCTGTCCATATCATAACGCTCTATCCCAACTGTCGCTGAGTCTGTATTGTATAGCAGAAATTTCCTGGTGTTTTATTACAAATCCCTGAAAGCAGATTCTTGCACGTTCATTGTATATATTGTAGCTCACCTATTTCATATGAACTTTTCCATTTTTAAAATTGATTCTCATCACAGTCACATGACTAATGAGTAAGGGATTCTGGGTTTAGTGACTAGACATCAAACTGACATAAAGAGTGTTAATTGCCTGATTCCGATTCTTTGGATAGCTAAGTTTCCTGTGTATTATCAGTTATATGTATTATCCTATTTGATAAATAAACTGTCCACATTTTATTTGCTGTCTCTCTATTTCCATTAACCAGAGATGAGATTGTACATTGTGCGTGTGTGATGCTAATCTTTAGTTTCTAGCCTTGTTTATGTGACAGAACTTCTATACAGATGCTTGCTCTTCAATATTTTCCCAAGCCAGTTATTGATCTTCACTGTCTTGTTTCACGGAAGGTAATACGTTTTATATTACTTCATACACCCAACTCTACAGGAGATTTACTTTATTATATATGACAGAAAAATACTTTTTTTCAACCTTACTCTTTTTGCTTCATATCACTTTAATGAGAAATCGGATTCGTTAGTGAATTCAATTGTGGGTATTGACATGATCATAAGCATTCTAATTCAATATAGAAAAGCGGATTAGATGTAAGAGAAAAGAGTCAGAGTGAGGAGAGGCAACCCACGGATTACTGGGTGCAGTGGATGGAGAGTGTATCCAAAAAGATTGTAAAGTAAAAAAGGAAGATTGTCAAAAAATGGAAAGAGAAAGGCATAGAAAATGCATAAAAGTAAGACAGAAATTAAGAGCACTTTACTTTGTCTTTTTAATGTGTGATCATTCAACATATTAAAATATTTGTAATATGTTAGCACAGCTATGAAATTTACTAATAACTCCGTATTCTATTTGTAAATTAATACTAGTGCTAAATGTGAAAGCAATAGTAATTATTGTATCATATTTAGAGTTTGTTCCTATTGTCAGTACGCACTGATCAGACACAACATTACAACCACCTGCCTAATATATTATAGGTACCCCTCATGCGGTCAAAAAAGCTCAGATGCATCCATCCAAGACCTCTAAAGGTGTCATGTGGTATCTGGCACCAAGATATTAGCAGCATTAGCAATTTGAGCTATAGTAGCTTTTCTGTGTAATCGGACCAGATGGGCTAGCCTTCGCTCCCTATGTGCATCAGTGACCCTTGGCCGCCCAAGACACTGATGCCGGTTCACAGACTTTCCATCTTTGCACCACTTTTGATAGGTACTAACCACTGCATAAAGCAAGAAAATAGGGGGATGGGTCTGCGCCAATGTGCACAATGATTGATAATATTGAGTCCAATAGGGTCTTATGTTGTCGTTCCCAAAGTTCTACTTTCAGCGATATCCAGAAGGTGTCGGTGACGTGAAGAGTAATCCAAATATGTAAAAATAGAAGAGATCTTACTTACAATTAGCAGAGCTTAATCCAGCTCTGGTATTATTATTATTATTATTATTGCCATTTATATAGCGCCAACAGATTCCGTAGCGCTTTATAATATTATGAGAGGGGATTTAACTATAAATAGGACAATTACAAATAAACTTACAGGAACAATAGGTTGAAGAGGACCCTGCTCAATTGAGCTTAGATTCTATAGGAGGTGGGGTGTAAAACACATTAGGACAGGAATTTGCAATCAAATAAGGTGGGCTGCCCTTTAGGAGAGGGCAAGAGACAGGTATGTTAGGTAGGGGTTAGTCTTGGAGGCCATGAGCTTTCCTAAAGAGATGGGTTTTAAGGCACTTCTTAAAAGATGCAAGACTAGGGGAGAGTCTGATGGCGGGAGGCAGGCTATTCCATAGGAAGGGAGCTGCCCGCGAGAAGTCCTGCAAGCGCGAGTTGGCCGTACGGGTGCGGACAACGGACAGGAGGTGGTCACGGGCAGAGCGGAGAGACCGAGAAGGGACATACCTGTGGATCTGTGAGGAGATATAAGAGGGGCTAGAGTTGTTCAGTGCTTTATAGGTGTGAGTTAGTGCCTTGAATTGACTCCTATAGCACACAGGAAGCCAATGTAAGGACTGGCAGAGGGGTGAGGTGTGAGAGAACCGACTAGAGAGGAAAATCAGTCTAGCAGCAGCGTTCATTACAGACTGTAGGGGTGCAGTACGGCTTTTGGGAAGACCAAGCAGAAGAGGGTTACAATAATCCATGCGGGAAATTACTAGAGCATGGACAAGCTACTTGGTATGAATGGCTTACAGCGGTATTATCCCCGCTTGCAGGATATGCGGCAGGTGTCCTCTTCTTTGTGGTGACAGGTGGCCAAGTTGGAAATAAAAATAAAGACAATGATGGTGCAGTATGTTCTACACGTTTAGTAAAAATTATAAAATATAATAGATACACTCACATTCGGTAGAGCTTTGACTAGCTCTAGTTGGTTAGGCGTACAGCGGTATCATCCCCGCTTGTAGGATATAGGGTGAGTGATCTTGGCGAGAATATCAGGAGCTCGGAGAGAAGATAAAACAGCGATAGTGCTCTCAATAAAATCTTAGTAATAAAATAAAATAATAAAATATACTCACAATGTATAGGGCAGGCTAACTGCTCTATGTGACAGCGTAGGTGGTATAATCCCCACCTAGGATTCTTTGGAGTATAGTATACAGGAGTTAAAAATAATAAAAGAAGTATATAGTATAAAATGTATATAAAACGTTTATAAAAAAGCCAGGTAACAAAAAAGATGATGGTTTAAATGTAAAAATGACCAAAATCTTTTTATTAGCAGTATATAAAACAGTAAAAAATATCCAAACGCGTTTCGCCAGTATAAGGCTTTATCAATGGATAACAAACCACTGCATACTGGGAACACTCCATAAGACTTGCCGTTTTTAAAGATGCTCTGATTTACAAATTATCACTGTGACTGCAAAGGGATGGACTAGGTGTAGTTTTATCAAACCTTTCCTAAATGTAAACAATGCACCAAATGCAAAGAATACATAGCCCCAAACCACTAAACTGATGGTTCCAGTGCCCCTTTGCAAACAAAGACAACGAGACACACACAGGGTTAATAACTAAAGAAATAATTGCTTGGAATTCAACTGATAATAGAATTTACCTGGAGAATTTATTTAATTTGGCTGTTTTGGCCGACATTCTAAAAATCACTTTGAATTCCCAGCAAATCTCTTTAGTAAATAACACTGTAAGTCAGGATGATGATAGAGAACAACTCCTCAGACCATCTAATCAGATCATTCTTCCCAGGCTTGTAAATTAACTATAATTTTAATTGTGAAATAATTAGAATTTGAGAGAGGAGGAAAATCAAAATAACTATTCTCCTTAAAAAAAGTAAGATGCAAATTAAAGAAATACACACACACACACTCACTCACTCTCTCTTTCTCTCTCTCAAGGTGATTTTTTTTCCCAAATAATTTTTATTCTCATTATTTCCATTGAGATTTAATTCACAGAAATTCGGAATTTAGTGAATGACCCTGTCAACATCCAAGGCTCTTGGCAGGTACATCACACATTAAGAACATTCTTAGGTTTAATCTACATCAACAATGCAGACCATAACATCAAGACAAATGCAGGTAGCAGAGCAGCAATTGATCTTACAATGCTCTTGGCAGTAAAAGCAACTGTAGCATTTGCCAGCATCATGCTCTGCGCCAAGATACTTTGTAACGGGGTGTTTGTTTCAGTATATGCTTCATCATGAGGATTCTTACGCATAGCTGAAACAATACTATGCTTATTTGACTCTGCCCTCACTCGCACCCCTCATATTCAATTCCTCAACTATTTGTGGAATCTTTCCATCTCCCATTTACAATACCACAAAAACTGTAAATTACTCCCTCATTATCTTCTGTCGCGACCACGTCTGCAGCTTTCTTTTAGACTTATACGTTCAAATCGTGAAAAACTTTATTTGAAGCACTAAGATGGCCACAGTTTGGAGCAAAGCCATTTGTGCAATGCATTTTGAACTGCACTAGTTCTTACTCAAAGACATACATGTAAACATACAACTTCTGCCATCAGAACCTTTTAATTACTCTAATAGAAATAAACTAGGTATTCATTTATATGATTAACAAAGCACTCCAGTAGCTTCCTTCTCTCCTACTTTGTCATTAAATGCGCATCTACTTGGCCCCTCCATTTGTCTGTTTTATCAAATACTTCCTCTTTCCCTTACGCAATATTTCCAAAGTTGTCCCACCATATCTCTACAAATAACAATCCTGTGAACATATAATTTGCCACTACTTCATAATGTTTAAATGGTCCGTCAAAGTTCATGTCTTT
This sequence comes from Pelobates cultripes, assembly GCA_933207985.1. Taxonomy (NCBI): domain Eukaryota; kingdom Metazoa; phylum Chordata; class Amphibia; order Anura; family Pelobatidae; genus Pelobates; species Pelobates cultripes. Next base: position 264,258,402 of record OW240916.1, on the reverse strand, counting down.
AAAGGAATACTCCAAGCACAATAACCACAATAGCTCGCTGGTGCCCTCCCAAAGTAAGTAACTTACCTGGATCCTGCTGGTTGGGAGCCGCTGCCTGAATCTCTGAGATATTTATAATTCCGCCTATTTTGTCTATAGCTACAAAGGTGTCGGTAATTAACAAAAAATATATATAATTTGGGGGATTTGGTACAAAATGAAATTACAGTTTTAGTTTTTTTAGTAAAAATAATGTTATTACTGTCCGTTTATTTGTGGTAAATTGTTTTCCTGTCTGTCCATGTACAGGATGGCCCGTATGTCCCTACTCATCCAGCACACAGATACACTGGATACATAAGATGGGTAGGGACTTATGGGCCACCCTGTACTTCTGTCTGTCCAACTTGCAACCCATTCCTACAAGTCAACCAAGTGTCACAATAATCAGAAAGAGTCATTTCAATTACTTAACAAAGGAATTCAGTGCCTGAACAACCAAAAAAGTGTTTATCAAAAAAACAAAAACTATTTTTTTTTTTAATTTGTATATCAATTCCCTCTGCACCACCAAGAAAGTCTGAAACAATTCAAAAACAATATAGTTTTGTATTTTATGTAGTTGTCTCCCCCTGTTGGACACATTAAGTAGCTGTAGTTATTTTCTAATTTAAGAGACCTTTGATTGTGAAAATGCATTAGAAACTAGACATTTGGTTATTTAGGTATAATACATTTATACATAAAACTCACAGCACAGCAAAGTACAGACAGACCTCTTTATTCCAATACTCTGGAAAAGGGGATTTTTCTTCCCCAGTGAATAGAGTATTTAAAAGATGAACTTAGAAGAATGCATAATTACTCTCGGCCTTATTTTTGATCCCGTTAGGTGACAAATGCACCAATGTTGTTTTTTAAATTAGTGTATTATAAATGATTTATGATTTGGGTTTCTGTACTGTCACATTTAAAATGCAACTCAGCTTCGAGTTGATGAGAGTTATCTTTTTTTTTTTTACCAGTGCTGGGTTAAAGGACTTCATGGGCCTGGAGCAGAGAATGAATGTAGGCCTAATTAGGAATGTTTGGATTCTGGAGTCTTGTGCTTAGAAGAACATTAGCCTAACCTCTGCCTGTAGCCAGACTTTCCAGCCATATATAATACTATCACCACTTGCATTTATAAGCTAGAAATCTCAAACGTAAAATCCGGATTTGGGGCACGTGGCATCCATCTCATCCATTGTGCGACACAGAAGAACTGTGTGCTGTTGTTAAAAAGTTAAAGTAAATAGCAATTTGTAGGCCAAAATATTCAACCTGGAACAATTCACCCAGTCAGTTATGTTTTCAATTCAGCTCTTTTGAACCAAAATTTTGAATTCACTTAGAATCCCTAAAAGTTGACACTTAATAAAGGGATTTTTGCATTTTACTGCTACATATAGACTATTATCATGTAGAAATAAGTGAATTCAAAGCTGTATTCTGACTGGCTGCTTAAATCTTTCAGTTACTCAGAATCCAGTTGAAATTCGAGTCATATATTGCCCGAATGCACAGCGGATCCCCCGGCTTGTTATGAACTAAACTCTGGTGCAATAATTGTAAAATCATTCCATAACATTATACATATAATTGTTTTACTTTTCTTAATGTGAGTTTTTCTTTTTGTAAACGTATTAAATAGAAATGTTATGGTTGCTTTAAATAACAGGAATGCTTATACATATTCATGAGATGCCCACCTCCCTCCTCAATGCAATCAGTGTGTGTGAGCAGGATCAGATGGGGAAAATACAAAGAGCTCTGCTCAGCCCCTCACTGGTTTCATAGACAATTATACTGAGCTCATATGTTGCCAAGCAATGCCATAGAAACCAGATATTAGAGAAACATCACAGAGAACACAAGAAAAAATCAGCATAAAAAAAACATTGCATTCTGTTTCATTGAATAAAGTGCTTTCAATGTACAGCTGTATACAATGTACAATGTAATTTTACTATAAACATCTAATGAACGTGAATAACTAAATGTTTATACACAAGTGATAATGATTTGAGGGATCTGGTCTCTTGAAATGATAGAATCGGGGTAACCTGTTGCTGACATAACACCCATGATCCTAAGCCAGCCACATTAACTCAGCTGTAAATTCTAGGTCAACATAATCCATACCGCCCAAGTGTCCCAATTTAGGAGGGGCAGCACTTATTTTTGTCCCAAATCCCTCTGTTTTCTATTCTAATGCCCCTTTTTTATATGAAATCAATATTGTTGGTGTGTTCTGCAGCAATACATTTTTCAATTCAGTTATTTTGACTTTAAAACGGAAATCCACTTTAAATTCTCACTTTGGTAAATAAGCCTGACAGTGTGACACATTACAGGTCATCTACTCATTAGAAGATATACAAATAAAAAAAAAAAAACCCAATTCATGTATATTTAAACAAAAACGTTTGTGGAGCATGAGCAATTTCTATTTGAAATTTTTTTTTCATATATGTATAATTTTGTTTTTCTCAGATACATTGGTGTTTACATACTTTATACTTTTCCGCTTAGCAAAGTTGGGCTGTTTCGATTGCATTGTTCATAACATTAGTTAATGTTTGAGAATTTGGCGCTCAAATTTCTGCAAGGGTATTGTCCTTGAGCTGCTCAAGTGTATGTGGTTTGTTCACGTACATCCGCTTCATTCAGATATCCCCACAGGAAGTAAGTGGGCAAATGTGGTGGTAAATTAACCTGAGAATATCTTGAAATTATCCGCTCGCCAAACAGTTTTACACGTTGCTGCTTCGTAAAATTACCTATGATAAATCTCCCAAGTCTCAGTTATAATGTATACATGCAACAAAAAATAAGTTATTTACCTGTCAATCCTACTCTGAATTTTGGCCCACCTTGTACAACATATTGAATATTTAATAACAAAGGCATTTCCTTTTAATGACAATCTGCATAGTGAACTTCCTTTCTGTTGTTCATAGCATAATATTCTAAGTAAATGGCTGCTAAGCGTCTTTTAATTACTAAATAGTTTCACAAATTTATTCACAAAATTTTTTCCCGATATTCCACACTCACTGTGCATGCGCATCAGGCCCCTAATGCTCTTCTTTGAGAAGCATTCAACTGGACCACCACTGGAGGAAACAAAGTCTCCTCAATGACGTCAGATATTCTTTCAGTCTAGCATCCTTAAATTTGAAATTCATTTTAAACTCCTTTCTATATAGCCTTCAATTTATTATTTCACTTCAAAGCTGTTGAAAGCATGCAAGCTTGCTCTTAGGATACCATCTGCAACCAATGTACTGCTCAGACATGACCGGTCTGAGTGGGAGAAAGCAATGAGGAGTAAGTACAAGCTTGGCGATATTTCCACCTGACCGAATAATTCTTTTTTTTTTTTTTTTTATCATATGTTTGACTTATTATTTACCGTATGTTACCTACTATTTGAGCTCTATGCAACTATATATACCTTAAAAAACTTTTTTCATCTATGCATATACATTCATTTATTTATATTTAATATCATTTTATAGATGTGAAATTCATTCATTTTCCCCCATGTTTTCTTTTTCTTTTTAGTTTTTATGTTTTTTTTCCTTGATTCTGATCTTAATATCGTTACATATCTTATTGGCATGTTCTCGTATTAAATATCCTTTTTCTTTGTGATGTCAGTGTCCACGTTATACTGCTTACATATTACTGATGTTTTAAAATGTTGACAAATATGTATAATTATTGTTATTTGAATTATTATTTCTTACAAATAATAAAAAAAATATTTGAAAAGCTGTTGAAAGCAGTTTCTGTATCCATGTTGACTGCTGCAGCTCCTGGTTGCCTCGACAAGTTCCGTTCAACTAATAAACCCTTATGGTGCATTGACTAACCCTGTAAGGAGAAGACAAACATTACTAAGAAGACTGAATGAAAAATACATAAATAAATAAATAAATAAAGATGGCAACATTCAGCACTGAGCTATACATTTTGAGTTCTCACTTCAGTGAATAACCCTGACAGTGAATTCAAAGTGTTGCTTAAAATTTAAAGGATCACTATAGGGTCAGGAACACAAACATGTATTCCTGATCCTATAGTGCTAAACCCACCACATAGGTGGCTTGCCCACCCCCCCCTCCCTTAGCCAACCTATAAAAGCTTAAAACACACCTTATTTCCAGCGCCGCGTGTGCCCCCTTTGTGGCATCATCAAAATGGACGATTTTTAACCAATCCAATGCTTTCCCATAATAAATGCATTGGATTGGCTAAAATCGGCAAGGGGCAGGGCCAAATGCCGTTTTGGCCAATCAGGACCTCCTCATAGATATACATTGAATCAATGCATCTCTATGAGGAAAATTCAACGTCTCTATGCAGAGCGTGGGAACGCTGAATGGCAGAGCTGCCTACTGTGCAGCCCTGAGTCAGGAAGCCCCTCCAGTGGCCATCTAAGGAGTGGCCACTTGGAGGTGTCCCTAGGGGCAATGAAAACACTGCCTTTTTTAATGAAAAGACAGTGTTTGCATTAAAATGCCTAAAGGGAGCCATTATACTCACCATTAAGCTGTAGTTGTTCTGGTGACTATAGCGTCCCTTTAAGGATAAAATACCCGAATTGGAAGAATTCTGTATTTTAACTATGCTTCCAGTTCAGCTACTGTGTCCTAGAATTTCAAGATTTCTCTGAATTTCTAGCTTTAGTAAATTACATTTTTTGTTCTTCCTGTGGGCATTGTGGCATTTAAGTTAAAGAATGAAACGTGAAAACTGATTTCATAATATCACCTGTTACGAAATGAATGCCTAAATAATTTCTTAAACATCCTAACAGGAACCAGCTGTTTGCAGCTGTGTGAATCAAAAATGTTAAATGATCTCATCTGTTTTCTCATGTCGCTATGAACATTGCATTATCTTTAAGCTTGCTGTAGATTGGACTTTTTTTTCCTTTCTGCTAAATACTGGTCATTCCCATATTAGAGGGACATGTACAAAACATATTGATTGCCTTCTATTTTTAAAAGCATAAATCAAATGAATTGTAAAATATTCTTTAAATTAAAGCAGCAGGGAGATTTCAAGAAATGTAATTTTTTGAATGTTACATTTTCTATAAATGTTTACAAATTTTCTAAAAGTTAGAAAATAGCCCAAATAGCCCGATCACTCTGCTTGCCTATTTTAATTTAAAAGACAGCTTTCAATTCTTCCTTGGAATTTGGTGCATAAAACCTTTATCTGTTGCCCTTTATGAGAAAAACTATTTATTTGTATGTATTCACCTATTTGTTGGAATAAAACACCAACAAGCAGAGATCTCAACCACATTCATCTCATATCACAAATTAGTTTATTCACTCAACAGTTTATTGTGCAGAACTAACAATAAAACTAAAAATGTTAATCCAAAATATTCTAGCTGTACAATTACCCTTGTTGTAGAAAGTTTCCAATTTAGATGTATTGACCCCAAATTTTTCTTTTCCCTCCTTCAAAATTCTTCACATTTCCCTAGTTAGCGAGTGGAAGACTCCATTTTGTACATAAGTTGTGTCTGTCATAGTTATTTATTAATCTATTAATTTGTAGTGACATCAGAATGGTAACATTTAGGCAAAAAAAGGCTCACTTTTACTATAGCCAACTTGAAGAATTGTTTTCAAATCAGCTACTTTAGCCTTTATGTTGCCGCTTGGTTTCTAATTTGATACTCTTTCATAGGTTAATCTCCTTGATTTATGTCTCATACACCATTAGAACGAAAAACTTAAAATAACCTTACCTGGGATTTGCTGGCTATGGATCCCTGTCTCCAGTACTGTCTGACGGTGCAGGATTCATTCTTTGGTTGAGAGCGAGCAGGTGACATACTCAGCCAATGAGCTGGCCATGCACAGAAATACTTAGCTCAGAAGATATAACGGAGACTCCGTAGCAAGAATTTCTGGCCCTCATAGAGACTCCACCTAGAGTTTCTAGGAGGAGACAGTGAGCCTCCTATAGAGGAGGCAGTGAGCAGCACCCAATGGAATCTGCTCTAAAACATTTTGACTACTATTAGTGAAGGGGTTCCTGGGCCTTCTTGGCACCATAACTACAGAGGCTTATGAACTAGCTTCTAAAGGTTCAGGCTGTGTGCTAACAGTATTCATAAACAGGGCGGTGCACACAAAAAAAAGGTTACCGATACGATGCATTCAGCTCAGTCCAGATTACTGTAAAATGTAAAATATTTTTTCTTGTAGAAAACACTTAATTGGTCTTTTCAAGATACAGTAAGTAATGTCAGCATTGGGTCATGTAAACATATCTTTGAAGCTAGCTTAATGGCCAGTATTATCTGGAATCTGTTTGATGTGTATTCTGTTCCCAGAGCATATAGTTCTACTAACCAGACCGTTGCAATATACAAAGGCTCCTTTTGTAGTACATGCTACATGTTCTAGTCCTTTGCTGATATTCGTGAATGATATTAGTACAGCATAGTAATTTCTACTGAGGTTCTTTCTTTCTTTCATTGTTTTGTGTAAGAATGCAAAAAAAAGGGCTCCGTTCACTAAACGGTGATCTGTGGACGATTCACAGCTACTCTTTACCTGTGATCAGTTCACAGCTGATTTCTAAAATATGTATCATAACCCTGTGAAGAAGCAAGTGTGTATCTTTTTTTTTTTTGTAAATCTCTTTTATTGAGTTTTTGTGTTTCGTATATTCATTTAAAACAGATGTAGAATTGAAACAATATGGACGCGCAGGTCCCAGGTATTATAACGTTATGCATTTGTGAACAAAGGAAATTTACATAGGAAGGTTCTAACGGACATAGTAGCATTATACGGCTGAAGCTGTCTGCTCTAGAGACCGCAAAGACACATACAATTTTGGTCAGAGCACTATGGGGTATTAATCTATCTTCATCACCCTACCATCAGTACGTGGGACTATCGACCACCCCTTTGGTTATGTGTTCCTGAGCGTGTCCTACAGCTAATGGGTCCTTTGGTAGCTTGCGTAGTTGTGCTCACTCAAGGTGTGTGCCAGGCTGGGCTATGGTAGTTCAGGAGACTTTGTGTAAGTGTGTATCTTTTTATTATATTTTTTTGGGGTGTTTTTTTAGGCAGATGGTCAGCAGTAAACTTCCTTTGTATTTTATACCTTTATTATCTTTGCTGTTTTTGTGGCCTTTTACATGACGTCCTGACTCTTTTTACAGTTTTTATTGTTTTTTTCCATTTTCAATAAATATTTTTTACTGAGTATATGCTGTTGAATGGAGTTTCTGCTCCACGTTGACTGCTATAGCTCCTGGTTGACTGGACAGGGTCCGTTCACCTAAAACCTTGTGGTGCTTAGATTATCCTTATAAGGAGAACACAAAAATCACTGAGAAAGCTGAAAGTTAAGTAAAAATAAATGAAAAGAGGGCAGCCTTCAGCACTAAGCTATTATATTTAGAAACATGAACAGTTGTTACCAGGACCCCTGTAAAACAAGAGGTAACAATGACCACACTGCAAAAAGGTCTCCCAACCGAAATATTAGGGGAATGTGAAAGGATCATCCAAACAGTGACTCTCTAAATGCATGAGAGACAAATAACTGTATATTTAACTGCCACATTAGCATCACAACAAGATGGTCTTTAAATATTACATAATTTTCCCCTTATGTGTTGCTTTGAATATTAGGCAGCAGGGCCGCCATCAGAAATTGTGGGGCCCCTAACACAGCTCAAGGTCTGGGCCCCCGTGTCCGCCTCCAAGCCCCAACCCCAAATCCCGCCCACAGGAATACACACACACAGACACAAAAGGACACAGACACACAGAAAGATACACACATACTAACAGACACAAATACTGAAACAGACATACATATAGATACATACACAGATACACACACACTGACATACAGACACACACACTGTTGTACATACATACTCACATACTGACACACACATACATACTGACAAACAGACATACATACAAACTGACATACATACAGACATACATACACATAAATATATACATAATGGCATACATACACATACATACTGATATACATACATGCATACACACACAGATATATACATACACAGATACACACAGACATACTGACAAACACACACAGACATACATGCATACTGACATGCATACTGACATACATACTTGCAGACACACCCACAGACATACATACATACTGACATACACACTGACATACACACACAGACATACATACTGACATACACACACACAGACAGACATACATACTGACACACACACAGACATACACACACAGACACAGATATACTGACATACACATACACACTGACATACACACACACATACATACTGACATACACACAGACATACATACTGACATACACACAGACATACATACAGACATACACACACAGACATACATACTGACATACATACTGACATACACACTGACATACACACACACAGACACACACAGACATACACACATACACATAGACATACATACATACTGACATACACACACAGACAGACATACACACACACATACATACTGACATCCACACAGACATACACACACACAGATATACATACTGACATACACACACACACACACACACATACATACTGACATACACAGAGACATACACACACAGACAGACATACACACAGACATACACACTGACATACACACAGACATACACACACACACACACACACACACAGACAGTATTATACACACAGGACATACATACTGACATACAGACAGACATACACAGACAGATACATAGACAGACATACACACAGACATACATACTGACATACACACAGACATACACACACACAGACACATACACACAGACATACACACACACAGACATACATACTACATACACACAGAGACAGACACACACACACAGACATACATATACCTGACATACACACACACACACACACACACAGCTATACATACTGGACACACACACAGACATACACACACACACACACAGACATACATACTGGACATACACACACACATACACAAACAGACATACATACCTGACATACACACACACACATACACACACACTACTACTAGACATACATACTGACATACACACACACAGACATACATACTGACATATACACACACACAGACATACACACACAGACATACATACTGACATATACACACACACAGACATACACACACACACACACAGACATACATACTGACATACACACAGACATACACACACAATCATACATACTGACATACACACAGACATACACACACACACACACAGACAGACATACATACTGACAGGCATACAGACATACTTGCAGACACACACACACCTCATTTATCAGCCACCCTCCTCTTACCTTTAAGTTGCAGGAGGGTGGCTGGGGATGATGGGAGTGGATGCCTCTTGTGTCCCTGTCCTGTCCTCTCCTCCGCTCCCCCCCCCCCCGTGCGGAGTAAGCTGGGAGGAAGTTACCGGCTGCAATTTTTTTTTTTTTAAAGGGGCCCAGTCGCGCAATCACCCGGCGCAGCGCTGACCGGGCCCCTGAAGATACACGGCCCATCGGGTGGCCCTAAATGCTTGGGCCACCTGATGGGCCCCGGTGCAGATGCACCTGCAGCAGTTTCGCCGCTCCACGTGGGGCCCGGTTAGGCAGCATGCGACAATATCAAATTTTCATTATTTTAAGGCATTTTAAGAGCAATTTTTAAAGAAGGCATTTTAAAAGCAATGGTGGAATATACTGGATCAGGATTAGTGTTGATACCAGTTTCCATATGGAACACAGTAAAGAGTTAGACATTCTAAAATGTGTGTATTTTTCTGTAAATTGTCAGTGAGCTGGCATTGTTTTATTAGTTTACATTTTTTATTTTACTTGTTTCCCTGTCTTTTTACCAGTGTTTTCCTGCAGTGAAGTCATGATTCATGAATACACTGCAGCACATTTTAGTCTCTTATAAAAAGTATTAGCTGAAATTATCCAATGCAGCATTTCTGCAAAAACGAATGTTCTCAGACATTTACAGCGCATATCTATTTGGTGAACGGATGACACACATAAAACAAAATGTAATTAAAAATGATATATGGAGTCATTTTGCTCTCCGCAAGCAGCTACACTTCTTGGAATGTTTGTCCAAAATAAGATCTCTTATTATATGTTATAATTTTCATTCAGTGACACATATATTAAGACTATCAGTTCTGGATATGTTTGAAGAAACTTAATGTAACTTACACTTCATGCGCAGTAGATAAATACATTTAATTTCTTATTTCTTCTTTTTATTATTATCCTTATGACCGTATTCATACTTGCCATATCCCACTGCGCTAGGCTTTGAGTAAACAAAACTTTGAAGCAAATGAAGTTTAGGCATACTTTAAGAACAAATGGTTTTAAATTTGACAGGTTCCTACTGAAGCTGCATGAGCGAGACGGGCCTTCAACATTTTTATAGGCACCCAACCTACCTATAAACACATAGCTACTACACATCATTAATAGAATTGGGCAGTTGGAAAGTGCTGTTCTAAGGGCTAATTCTTTCAACATATTCATCAGTAAATTATTTATCTTTTCTATGTCAATGTTTGTAGCTCTAAGCTCCGTACATTGATATTGCTGTTAATAATTCACTGTTTGGAGGGTATATCTTGTTCCCTTACAGAATAGTACACATTAATCTATGTACAACTCACTCTCAAGAGGTGTGTGGGTTCAAATGTTAATATATATCAGGAGGGCTCAACATGAAGGTCATTTAACTAAGAATTTCATAACTAGATTCATATAGATGACTTGTATGAGAGTTCATCAAAGAAGCTCAGATACCTACTCCTTGATTCATTAAAGAACATGCTGGAATGTTTTGTTTTTTTTTTATTTCCATTTTATTAGTTATTTGCAATGACAAAGGCTGTTTGCTGGGATGAAATATGAAACTTGATAAGATGATAAGATGTAAGCAACTTACCTTAGTTAGACAGGTTGTCGGGTATTCACATGTAATGAATGCCGCCATTTTGAAAAGCTACATAATCCGATAAATCCATACATGGCTCACACACCGCAATCATCATTGTAGTCTAAAAGGTTTCAAAGTGCAAACTGCATGAATTCATTGAGGAGAATGGAATTTGGCTACATGAGGGCAAAGTACCCTCTAGGCATGTGCATGGAGAAAATATTCAGCTCGGTTCGGCATTCTGAAATTCGGGACTCCATCAATTCGGGACTTCGGCACTTCGGCACTTCGCAACTTCGGCACTTCGGAACTTCGGCATTTCGGGACTTCTCTTGCAGCCGCTTGGTAGATAACTAAACTCTTGCAGCCGCTTGGTAGATAACTTGGTAGATTGGATCAACAGCAACAACATATGTGAGGAAGGCTGAACTTGATGGACGCAAATCTCTTTTCAGCGGTATTAGGGAGTTATCTACCAAAAGCCTGAAAGACCTAAATTGGTCTTTCAGCAAAATGTACTAATACTAAGTAAAAATTACTTAGTATTAGTAAATTTTGCCCCTACTCGCTATACCGCGAGTAGGGGCATGTCTATTAAACAGCTCACTGTTTGTTTTTTTAATTGCTTCGATTATTATGGATTTTTATTTGGCCTTTTTTTGTGGCTGAAAAAGGAAGATTTTAGAAGAAAGAAAACATCAAATAGTAAGTTTATTTTTATTTTCACATGTACTTAGTTAAAAGTCCCCCCCTCATTATTTTTAGGGTGAGGGGGGTAGGAAGGGGTTTATTTTTTGGGGGAGGGGTGACTAGGGGTTTGGGGACCCCTAGTCACCTGGGGGAGAGAGGTTAAATTTGTATTTAGGGCCCCCACCCAATTTGTATGTGGGCCAGGGGGAGGACATTAGGTCCCCCCCAATTTGTATTTAGGGACCCCACACACCGCTCAGGGGTGGAGGCCAGGGGGGAGGACATTAGGTCCCCCCCCTTATTCTAGTTTAGGGCCCCCACGCACCACTCAGGGATGTGGGCCACGGGGGAGGACATTAGATCCCCCCCAACTTGTATTTAGGGCCCCACCCACCGCTCAGGGGTGGGGACCAGGAGGGAGGACATTAGGTGCCTTATTCTAGTTTAGGGCCCCCACCCACCGCTCAGGAGTGGGGGCCGGTGGGGAGAACAATAGGTCCTCTCCCCCTTTTTACTTTAGGGCCACCACCCGCCGCTCAGGGATGGGGGCTGGGGGGGCAATAGTAGGCAATAATTTTTTGAATTTTTTTTTTTAGCAGTGAGCAGCCACAGGCACTGTCACTGTTTAATAGACATGCCCCTAGGGGCATAATTTACTAATACTAAGTGATCTTTACTTAGTATTAGTACATTTGGCTGAAAGACCAATTCAGGTCTTTCTGCCTTTTAGTAGATAGCTCCCAAACACCGTGGGAGTTATCTACTTATTCATTCCTGTCATTACATGACTGGCTAAGTAACTTACATTTTATATGAATGTGTGTTACTTGATTGTTAAGTGTTGCAAACGCTTACAGTTGAATCCTGGCTATGTTTGTATACTTTTTTATTTGAAATTGTATACAATGTAACATTCTTCTTCTTTCACTGGGTAAGTATATTAGTACTTAGGCAATACTGTGCTTCGGAACTGTGCTTCGGAACACTTTGACACCTCGGAACTTTGGCAACTTCGGCACTACTACACTTCGGAAATTCGGTAATTTCAGAACTTCGGCAATTCGGCACTTCGGACATTCGGAAGCACCTGAATGTCCGAATTACCTGAAATTCGGCCGAATTTTTATTCGGACCGAAACGAATTGCACATGTCCAGTACCCTCTTTGAGGCCTTTTTAGAGCTGAAAGCTAGTTGCTACAGATACATTATGGCAATCCTGAACTGTAACCCCTATCATTCACAAAAAGAAATACATTTATCCTATGTCAGTTCAACTCAATTTGATCAGCAACTCCTATCATCCCAGCCAAATACAAGTAACCTTAGGCATTACTGATGTTGCTGTTGTGCTGTGCAGCAGAGCTGACGTTTATCTGTGTACCCTTGTACAATTAAATTAACAAATGAGAAGAAAGCTGTAATTTAGTGGCCTACAGACTTATATATAATCTGTTTGCACATCGGAAAAACACAAGATGGGTGCTCTCTTAGGTGTCTCTAAAAAGAAAAGAAAATTGGTGTAAATTCAGTTTATTATGGATATTGTGCATTTCTCATAGTCTCTGGACCATTTTTGGATTAAATGATATAACAGTGAGTGCTTTCCATAACTCTCCATGTAAATCCTTAGATTTTACGATAATTCATGAGTAAACAATCCTCTGGTAGTGATAAATATTTAATTATACCTCTTGACACCTGCGTGAAATCTTTGAGAGAGAACGTTTCTGCTAAGCGTTTGACAGATGGTATAACAATGAGGTAAAGTTATGTCATGAAAATGAAATCGAAATTTGCCATATCTGTCTCACCTACGGCTAACAATCATAACCTTTTCATGAAAGGACTGCTACATTGTATTTGCACAATGTCTAATTACACTGGCCTACCACAAATAAGTAAGCTGAGGTCTTTCATTGTGAACCATTGACCATTAATGAAATGAAAATAATTTCCTGACTAAAATTTACTTCTGACAGAAGGGATCCATTTAGGAGATGTTCAGTGCACATGAAACAGTCATTTTCCAATACAATTTTGATCTGTCGGTCTCCTGACAGAATTCCTCGACCAGCACTTACAACGTCAAGTGAAATAGCCATTATAGAGACTATATTAATATTGATAATCTAAGGAGTAATAGATCTGTCTGTAGCCTCAAAAAACAGCTTCTGCCTTTCTTGGAATGCTGACATCTCTTATCTCATGGGCTGTTGGATAGGGATACTTTAAGTTTTGCAGAGGTCCCTAGAACTCCTATAGACACGATTATATCTGATACATGCTCCCTCTTTTGTCTAAAGTACAAGTTTCCCAGAAGGCAGCTCCCACAAACTTCCACACCACCCTTCCATTCCTTGACATTTGTGTTGGTATGGGGTGTTTTAGTCCCTGGGTTGTCCACCATCCTTTAGCCTGTGGGATGGTCTTAAAGATCAGGTGTTGGTTTCCTAAGAATAAGCTGTGCTCCCTCCTGTTCCCTCAACACATACACAGGTGATGAAAATTGTAATATAACAGAGGTGCCAACTTTAAAATCATACCAAGTGGCCCATGCCATGAAATATTGTGAAAATTGAGAGTTTTATTCAGTAGTCTGTCTCTAATTCAGTTATGAACTGTAAAATATAATGTGCTATGCTAATATGGGTCTAATATAGACCATATTTTGTCTCCAAAAACTGTTTGTTGATTAAAGGAACACTATAAGGTCAGGAACACAAACATATATTCCTGACCCTATAGTGCTAAACACACCATTTAGGTGGGTTATCCCAACTTAGCCCCCTTAAGAGCAATTAAAACTCACCTTATTTCCAACGCCGCGCAGGTTAGCTGGCACTGGCCCCCGTCCCATTGGTGACATTATCACCACAGGGAAAGCATTGGATTGGCTAAAATCAGCATGGGGGTGGGGCCAAATGCCATTTTGGTCAATCAGCAACTCCACATAGAGATGCATTGAGGAAAATTCAGCGTCCCCATGCAGAGCGTGGAGACGCTGAACTGCAGTGTTGCCTACTATGCAGCACTGAGCCAGGAAGCACCTCCAGTGGCCACCTGAGGAGTGGCCACTTGGAGCTGTCCCTAGGGGCAATGTTTACCTTACATACTAGCAAATTTTTAGAAATTCACTATACTATACTAAATGTTCTGCATACTAGGAGAAGCATAAAAAGAAACATGTATATATAAGAAATATATATATATTGTTCAGCCACAACATTAAAACCACCTGCCTACTATTGTGTAGTTGCTCCTCGTGCTGCTCTGATGCGTTGAGTCATGGACTCCATATATCCTGTGTTATCTGAGCAGCAGATCCTTTAAGTCCTGCAAACCGTGAGGTGAGGCCTCTATGGATCGATTTGTTCTTCCAGGACATCCCAGAAATGCTCAATTGGATTTAAGTCTGAGGAATTTGGAGGCCAGGGCAACACCTTTAACTCTCTGTAAGACATCCTTCCCACGCAACCTTCTTCCAATGCTCAATTGCTTCCATTGCCCCTTAGTTCTGACGCTCATGCCCCCATTGCAGGAAGTATGGGCGGTGGACAGGGGTCATCATGGGGATTCTGAACTGTGTGTTCTGATACACACTGGGGTTGTTTCTCCATGAAGAGCCTGAAATGCTGCAATAATAAGAACTTTTGCAAGCACTTTTAAGATGTACCCCAAGTGAATACATGCATGAGCAAAATCGTTGGGGGTATTAGTTTGATATATTTTTTTGCCCATTTAAGCAGTGGAGTGTTCCTTTAAACCTGTGTACTGAACCCCTGATCTTATGAGATCATATCCTTTGAGCCTATGCGAGGTAAAATTGATGACTAGGTATATGTGTGCATAAATAGATATAGTATAAAATATATTATACAATCACTGTTGTGCATCATCAACTATCCCAGAGTTCCAATCTTGACATGCAAATGAGCACAGATTGGCATTGTGTTTCAGAACTCATACTGAATTTCTGCAGGTATTCGTAATACGCACTGTTTTAAATACAGCTTTTAAAAAAAACAAAATGTGGTTTATCATCCAAAAGGATCCATCACCAGAAACCAGCCATGGACTGTACACTTTCGAACTTGTGGGCCTCATCAGCATGGCGCTGGTTCTGGTCTGGATGTTGAAGTTTCTTCAAGAGGATGCATAGCAGTAATTTTTCTGTTTGCACTGCTGGGGAGCCTGTCATGTTAAGTCTCACCACAAATGTTTTGGCACCTAAATCTGAGCATGAATGGTAAGCCAAAATTGTTCTTATAAGAGACACCAAATTCACTTTAAATCATTAAATATAGTTTTTAAAATCATTCAGATGCTATGAAACAAAGTTAAACAATAGATGCCCTGTTAAAGAAAAAAAAGAGACTAAATAGTGTGTTTTGAAACTCATGTGCATAATAAACTGTTCAGTCTAACAAATCTGAGCTACTTGTGGTGTAATTCTACAAGCATGTTTGTTTGTTAATGAAAACCTTTGTCAATGGTTAAAGGATGTAGATCTTCGCATAAGCATGCAGTGTAATATTGTCACTTATGTTGCAAGGAGGTTAACACAATATGATATTATGGCTACCTTAAATCTTCAAACCACATATAGAAAAAAACACTGGGTTGCTTTTGGACCTATCAAGGTTTGGTTGTTCTTGATAGATGTTTTTCTCTTTGCAACCACTGTTAAGTGTAATGACCACATAAAGTAAGTACGGTTAAACCAAACAATCTGAATATTTTTATGCAGTAATATCAGTGGTCTCCCTTCTTTATTTTTCCTGGTTGTTGAAGTTCACATATACATTTTGACCTTCAAAGGTTCCTGTGGAATATGGGAGGAGACACATAAAGATAGTTATTGTCCCCTTGAATCCATCATTGATCCCTTCCTGTGCAGACTAGGAAGTGGAAGACTCCCAGGGAAGAATGGAGAAAATGTCCCATGCATGACATAAAGTAATCTAAACAGTATCTATAAAGCATTGCAGTTATTTTGTTTTTTTAATACCTTCCAAAATTCTTCTTGGCTGTAAAGAGTGTTGGTGTACAGAGTTATATAGCTGTGAATATATCATTTTGTCATGGGTATGTAGTTTCTATATTGGGAGCTGTGAAACTGTTGAGCAAAGGTGTTCTTGGCTGGCTTGGTATTGGCGAAACCAAGCATTGTAAAGAACATGTGTTAAATTGTTTCTGGCAGGAACATCCTTTGGCCCCAAGCCCAATTTCTCATTTAGCAAAAATCTATTTTAAACAGTGAGGTTTTCTATTTGTTTTTATTTTTCTAATTTATATACTGACAGAATTGGAAGAGTGATATAATATATCTCTGGGGTTTTTTTTAAAACAGAGTACAATAAATACGCATTGCCAAATTATTATTTAACTTTTTTTATGTTGTGTTCTATTCAGTAGAAAATGGATATAATTTTCTTTGAGCCAGGGGAGCAGATAGAACTAATTATCAACTTCTTGGAATCCAAATGGTTTTGATTTATTGCATTTTGTGTTCAAAACAGAGCTGACTTATCTGCAGGTCATATGAAACATTTTCAGCACCTTCTCGCAGGACTTATTGATCAGTTTCTGCTGTGACATGAAACTATTAAACCCTGTGAATGTGAATAGAAGAAAGTACAGTGCAAGTTACCCTTACTTATTAAATAAGAACTAGTGGGGTTAATGGTGTGTTGGTAATTGAAAATCACTCCCTACATAGATAATAGCATATGTGGGAGGAGGAAGTGAAGTTGACGCTCCCAAGCAAATGAAAAATGGAAAACAAAGTTGTTTATATCCTATTTTAAAATTAACATAATACTTCCCTATACGTGTTAAATCCAGCAAAACCGCAGTAATTCTACAAACCTGCATCCAAATTCTAATTTCATAGTGTGTGTGTTTTTCAAAGGGTGGTAAAGGTGTATGGCAAATTAAGAAATATATTTTCTCATTAGCTTAGCACAGAGCGATCAGTATTTTTATTGCCAAAAAAACAACAGAGCAGTGCAATGTCTACATGAGAACTGTGAATTCAGGACACAGGAAAGTTGGAGGATTCACAAGAGGCAGATATTCGTTGCCAGGAAAATTTGTAGCTGGACACATTCCTAGTAGAAAGAATTCCAGTGTCTTTAATTCAAGGAGAGTTCACTGTTTACTAACTTTGTAAACAATGAGTTATTGACCTTCATACACAAAATCCCTTTTCCCTAAATGTGCTGGAAAAACACATCAATCCTTCTTGTCAGTGCTGCCCAGTGAAAATGAAAACTGGACAAAATATGTTAACCACATATTAGACTATCAATAAAAAGATAGTGCTCAGCCGGCTGCGTTCCAAGGGAGAAAAATAAGTCATGTTTTGGGGCTCCAATTCAGTAAAAAGAAAACTAGGCAAAGAGGATGCTATACAATAATGGATGATTTGGGGAATTGGACTCAAATCTAACGTATATAAACAGGACTGGTCCTCATACGTATTGGGATATAAATAACATAATGATTACTTTGGATAAATGTAACAGCTGTGTAGGGTACCAGGAGTTACGATGATAAAATAAAACATCACATGATGTATAATTCTACTTTTCCAGTATCATGATGTAACATGATAACAAGTGATTGCCCCTGATCCTGAAGGAGTTAGAGGAACACCGCAGCATTAGAAATATAAATGTGTATTCCTAATGTTGAAGTGTCCCTGTCTCTGCTTTTATACAGCACCCCCATGTCTTTTAAAATAAGAAAAAAAAAAAAAGGTTTACTAACCCTTGGCGCTGCTCACCTGTCTTCCTCCGAGATACTTTTTATAATTTGCACATTAGTCAAGAGGTATTTTTTTTTAATATTCTTTATTTTTGGGAGTACAGCACAATAAAAGCCATATCACGTGTTATGCGTACATTTCAAATCAGATAACATTGAGCTTAATAACAATCATTACACATGGGTGAGGACTACCCGGTTTTGCATTTTATGGGCCTGGTCAGCCCCCTCTTGCCTATTTTACAGATTTTTGACACTGGTTTGGTAGGGTAGGGGTTTCATCTGTACAGCATCAAGTGCCTGTATGCCTGTTTTCAATGTGTGACTCGTAGTATAATCTTAGGCACCTCTAGGTATGGAAATATGAAGCGTGGGGCATCGGTCAGTTGGGTTCAGATGAGTATGTTTGTCATAGCTGGGTAGGACTGTCTAGGCTGAGAGCTGCAAGTGCTGCAATGAGTTAGCGGTAAGTTACAAGCTGCTTTGCGCACTCTGAGGGAAAAAAAGGGGGAGGGTGGCTTAGCATATATGATAATTCAGTGACTTACAGAGCCAGTATTGCAAAGGCAAGGCAAGAGCGTAATTAGAAACATCTTACGAAAAAAGAAGAAATAAGTGAACAATGTAAACAGCATAGGAGATAATAAACGTAGAATGGAACATGCATATCTCCCGATGTCTGCAACCGATAAAAGGTATTCAAGTCCCTCTCAGTTGCTGCCGTGTCAGGTTGTTGAGGCAGTGGTTTTCTGAACCTCTCCTCTGGGCACAAAGGGGGTAATCTCCACTACAGTCCATGTTGGACGGGTTGTCGCTTGAGTTGTTAGCGCTGGGAGGCCAAGTGCTTGCAAGAAGGCCCGTATGTCGGTTGCGTGGGAGAACTTATGTGTCTTGCCTGCCTTTTCAGCCTGCAGACGGTGTGGGCCCCATTTGTAGGGGATGGCTTGATCCTGGAGTAGCTGAGTGACCGGATGAAAGGTCTTCCGCCACATCATGGTGTGTTTTGAGAAGTCTCTGTAAAGCGCCAGTTGTGCTCCTTCAAAAGCCAGTGTGGGGGACCCCATAAGCATTCCCCTGTCTGAGTCCCGCACAAACTTGATCATTACATCGCTGGCTCCTTCGCATTGTGTGGAGGCTGCCCTGGTGAGTCTGTAGCAAGAGTCTATCGTGACCAGCTTAGCTTGTCGTGGTGTCAGTAGCGTAGCTAGAAGCCATCGGCAATAGTGTGGCAATTCCGATCCGGTGATTGTCTCTGGCACTCCCCGGACCTGCATGTTCCTTGCCTTGTTCCGGTCCTCCATGCCGGCCAGTTGGGCTTGTTGGTCCACATATTGTTTGCGGAGGGAGCTCAGCGCTGCGTCCATGGCGCTTTGCGTTAGTTTGGTGTCCCCAAGGCCCACCTCCACATTTGCCACTTTACTGGTGAGAGTGGATATGTCTGCCCTTACCAGCGCCAAGTCCGCTTGGAACATGGACTGAATGTCCTTCACCAGAGCTTTAATATCTGCCTTGGTGGCTGGTGCAGCATCCCCTCTCGCCTCGGCACTGCAGGCTCTGTATAATAGCTGTGCTCGGATCCGCTCTCTGCTTTTTACACTTCTTCCCCATAGTGTGAGTATACTGTGTGCCGGCTTTGGAGCTCGGTGTGCCCGTAGATTGCAGCTCCGGGTGGGTTAATTTCAGTGTCTCGTACGGAGCTGTTAAAATGTGCGGCCGGTTAGCTCGGGTGCTGGCTCCGCCCCTAGTCAAGAGGCATTTGAATGGGCCAAGCATTTGAATGGGCCAGGCTTTAGGCACAGGGAGAGTCTTATTTTTTGACAGGATTCAATAGATATAAATTCTTTGAACCAGAAGTACTACAGTGAGCTGTAGTTGTTTTGGTGCTTAGAGTTACTCTTTAAGCTGTAATCACTACCTCCTCAAACAGCTCCTCTTTTTTTCTTTTTCTTTACCTGATTATGTTTTAATGAGCTGAATGTGTGGTGTCTGAATTGTGTGCAGGGAAGTCTGAGTGTTGTGTTCATACCCGCTCCCTAACCCTCCTGCTTATCTTCCTTGGTGTTCCAGTGGAGTGTGAGCTAGATCCCTGGGGATCTATCAGGTGCAGTTCACTTTAAGAGCGCCCTCGTGGTTTCAGTGGTCTATACCTGATATTGGTACAGACCACAACCACACAAAATGTATTTCTGTCTGAGCCCAAGCCCAAGGTGGTTGTTTTGGTTACCTAATGAGTAATCGAGCTCTGCTTAATCGATTGGCGTCTGCAGCATTTGGCATGAGGCGACAGTGCTCTCCACCGATGGATAGTGCTTATACACAGTATTTGTCTCTCTGAAATCTTTATGGCAGACAACCCTGTGCATCCTCAAACCTTTCAAGACTGTCACGATTGTCCTACATTTAAGGTGAAAAGGTCTAATGGTAAAATCCCTGAACATATTGCTCTAGAAGAAAATTATAAAATATGAAAAATAAAACTGCAGAAAAGGTTCCAAACAAATGTCACGGTTCATGGCTTATCGAGAAAGCAAACATTACTGAGAAGGAAAGAACAAACAGGATAATTATTAAATCCACTGCAATAGCATCAAGGCTGAGACCTTCAAAATTTTGAAAGCCTGAGATTTAAAAAGATAAATAAATTAATAACTAGAAAAACAAAACATGAATTTCTGATACTGGAAGATTCCTTCTTAAAAAGAACAGTCGTCATTTTAGGTACACTGTAGGCACCACAAGCCTAAGAATGCATTTCATTTTAATAATTCCAAACTTTTTTTCGTGTGCAAAAAAATGAATAAAGTCAGAATGCAATAACCCCTATTGCACACTGAAATGTTTTATCAAAGAGGGCAATTGAGAGGCTTCTTTTTTTTAATCCAGCCAGGAGTGTCCCTTTGATCATATCAGATAATTATAACCAATAGATCATTTCATTAGTATTCAACCTCTCAGTCTCCGATAGCTCTAAGGCAAATAATCAAGGTAGTAACTGGTCCACTGAGATCACTTGACATATTGTGCAGAATTGAAATTATTTGTCAATGAGGGGTAATTTTCAAATGTAACGGAAAGTGGGAATGATTCAGTTTGAACACTGAATGACGATTGTGCTATTACACAGAATGCTTTCAGAGCACAAAGTTTACAAGAAACAAAAAGTGAAATATGTTTAGATTACCTCTGATTGGAGGAGAACGTCTGCCAATGTTTTAATCTTCCTCCAGATGGTATAAGCGCGTGGGTAGAGATGCAAGTAAGCCTGTTTAGAGTTCCTCTAAAATTTGTATTCGAGATTGACCTTTTGAGAGCCTGAAGACTTTCCAATGTATTCTGTTCACCTCTAGCATTTGAAAGGTACAAAGGAAAACCATGACTAATGACGAAAATGTTTTTTGTGGATTTTTTTCTTTTTTTTGCATCATTGATCTTGTTTACTAATTTCCGAGTTATTGTATTGATGGGTGATGACTCATTGAATGCAATTGCTATTGCATCTCAACATATGGTTCATGGAAGGATTATGTTTGCAGTGTGCTCTGTGTTCTGCCCACAGTATCCTGTAGCTTTGGGCCAAGCACTGGGAGAAGTAATACATACAGAAGGAGGGCAGTGCGGACATCACCTGGGGCTCCAGAAAGGCAGCTCGCAGCACACTGCCAGGAACGTCATAGTACCAGTCCTCTTCCTCCTTTCTCTCATGCTTATATAACCATTAGGTTAAGGAATATACAATGTGTTTTCCAAGTGAATATTCACTGAGATTGGGTAAGTAAAAAAAATAAAATATATATATATATATATATATATATACATATATATATATATATATATATATATATATATATATAGGAACTGGTAGGTTTGCTCGTGTTTAGTTGGGGTATTTTTTTGCACAGGAAGGCAGCTGTGCACCCCAAACTTAAAGGGATACTATAGTCACCAAAACAACTTTAGTTTAATGTAGCAGTTTTGGTGTGTTGATCATGCCACTGCAGTCTCACTGCTCAATTCTCTGCTATGTAAGAGTTAAATCACTCTGTTTATGCAGCCCAAGGTAAAGCCAAAGTTGGTGTTTGGTGACTATAGTGTCCCTTTAACAACTGTCGTGGATCTGTCTCACAGTACTGAATTTGGAACCCCATCCGGTAGGCCAATGCAGACATAATATAACAGCTTGAACATGTAGTTCAGAGCAAACATCTTACTACTAATAATTAGGCATGTTTTTGGTTGAGTTCGGCATTCCAAAATTCGGGACTTTCGCATTTCGTGACTTCGGCACTTCGGAAATTCTGCAACTTCGGCACTTCTCTTGCAGCCGCTTAGTAGATAACTCCCTAATTACCACGGTATTAGGGAGTTATCTACCAAAAGGCTGAAAGACCTAAATTGGTCTTTCAGCAAAATTTACTAATACTAAGTAAAAATTACTTAGTATTTGTAAATTTTGCCCCTACTCGCTATACCGCGAATAGGGGCATGTCTAGTAAACAGTGAGCACTGACAGGTAAGTCTCTACATTTACCTGTCACAGCACTCTGATTGGTTGGTTTGAAATCCACCAATTAGAGTGCTCTGTGTCATTTTACACAGCGTGGGAAAGTTCTTTGGAATTTTCCCACGCTGTGTAATTTGACTCATAACTCTCTGATTGGTGGATTGAAACCAATCAGAGAGTTATGAGTCAAATTACACAGCGTGGGAAAATTCCAAAGAACTTTCCCACGCTGTGTAAAATGACACAGAGCACTCTGATTGGTGGATTTCAAACCAACCAATCAGAGTGCTGTGACAGGTAAATGTAGAGACTTACCTGTCAATCTCTTCATTTACCTGTCAGAGCACTCTGATTGGATGGCTTAAACCCACCAATCAGAGTGTTTTGAGCCTAATTGCAGGGCAGGGCAAGGCTTTATAAGCCTTCCCCCGCCCTGTAGAGCTCAGTCTGCGCGGAGCCCTCGCCGGGTGAAGATGGATTTTTGTTTTTGCGCTCTTTTTTTTTTTTTTTACGTGCATCGATTATTATGGATTTTTATTTGGCCTTTTTTGGGGCTGAAAAAAGAAAATTTTAGAAGAAAGAAAACATTGAATGGTAAGTTTTATTTTTTTTACAGGTTAAAGGTCCCCCCCTCATTATTTTTAGGGTGAGGGGGGTAGGTAGGGGGTTAATTTTTTTTGGGGGGGAGGGGGTGACTAGGGGTCAACTGGGGGGTAACATTTTTATTTAGGGCCCCCATCCGCCGCTTAGGGGTGGGGGCCGAAGGGGAGGACAATAGGTCCCCCCATTGGTATTTAGGGCCCCCACCTGCCGCCCAGGGGTGGGGGCCAGGGAGGAGGACATTAGGTCCCCCCCTTATTAGTATTTAGGGCCCCCTCCCGCCGCTCAGGGGTTGGGGATAGGGGGGAGGACATTAGGTCCCCCCGCTATTAGTATTTAGGGCCCCCGCCCACCGCTCAGGGGTGGGGGCCAGGGGGGAAGGCATTAGGTCCCCCCCCTTATTCCAATTTAGGGCCCCAACCCACTGCTCAGGGGTTGGAGCCAGGGGGGAGGACATTAGGCCCCCCCTATTCCAATTTAGGGCCCCCACCCGTCGCTCAACACATTGACGTAGTTATGGTGCCCATGGTGGTCTTTTAAGCATGACATAGATGTGATTATTTCACTGATGGCCTGCAGTGTACAATTCGCAAGCTTGCAGGTGGCTTGGATCGCCTGTGTGTTTTAGCCATGTAAGGTCCACAATCATCACAATTTAGAATTTTATAAACCTGCAACACTTTTAAATTTTATAAAGCTTCAGCATATTCTGAAGATTAAAATCAATGCCATCTGGCAAACCTAGTGGAATTGTGAAGGATTTTGTTTGTAAAGCTGTAAATTAAAGCATATGCTAGAGTTCACAAACAGGTGGCAAGGTAAAAGATAAAACATTTACGGTTTCTTTACCCGAGATTTGCAAAGAGAGTTGTGTGTGTGTGTGTATTTATTTGTGTAAATTTATATAATTTGTTTAAAGATCTCAAAGAGTTGTTCAGGAGTGACAGGAACATTGCTACTTGTACATATCTCTAGAGGGGGCACACTAAGTGAGCTTGATAATGTCAGCTTGCGTAGCATTGACATGTTTGCATGTTTTGAGTGCTGACAATGGCAAGATATATGTTCTTCCATCTGTCACTACTTTTAAGGTGTCCCACTTTCACTCTCATCCTGTTGTTATCCTCTTAAAGATATCCTATAGAGCAGGGGTAGGCAACCTTTTAGCAGCACTGTGCCGAAATATGATTGTGATGTCCCGTAGCGTGTCGGTCCTATTTCTTTAAATTGAGGTGTGCATGTTGCCATATTCTGCTTGTGTTATTTATACTGCATTTGCTTTGTATCGTTGTATTTGTGCATTTATGAGCTATCATATTGTATATGTTCATTAATAGTTTGTTTTATCATGTATAATACCTATGAATTTGGGCTGTGTATGGGGGCTTCTTGTGGAATTGTATGTGTGGTTGGATATGTCACATTGTGTATTTGGTAGTGTGATTATGTGTGGGGCTGTTTGAGGTATTGCATGTGAGAGGCTGCATGTGGGGTTGTGTGCATGTATGTGGATTGTTGGTGGTGTTGTGTTTGTGCGGACTGTGTGTGTGTTTGATTTATTTGTATGAGGGGAGGGTTATTCTGCAGCTCTGAGGCTTCCCTGGGTTTTAGTGGGGACCAGGCTGGCCAGGTACAGCTCAAGGACAGAAGCTACAATAGGAAGCTGTGGGCTGCTCTACTCCAGTGTGGATTCCCATTCACAAGTGCTGGGAGGAAGTGATCTGAGATCACTTCCTCTACGTGCTGCAATGCATAAATGGAGAATTGTCCTTCACCACCTTTTCGTATTAGCAGATATCTGAAGTTTCACTGGGACTCCTGACAGGCCAGAGCTTATTTGGCTCTTGTAGCCTTGAGTGCCGTGCATGGCACTAGTGCCGTAGGTTGCCTACCCCTGCTATAGAGCATCATGTAGAGTGACTGTGTATTGCTGCCTACTTTTCATCTAGCAGTAAGCCTCTTGTCCGTGTAACTAAAGACGTCTATAGTTTGAAGCAGCTGTTGAAAAGAAGCTACGACTGTACCAAGGCCTGACGGACTCCAAAAATGTAGATGGCTGCTCTAAAGAATGGTCATACTATTTGTTTTTTTTAATGAAAGAAAACCTCAAAAACTCTTGTTGTTTTTGTGTCTCATGATTGACAAGAGATCCAGTAGATGCCTTGCTGTTTTCCCCTTAAAATATAAACCTCTAGCTGATGCTCAATATGAAGCGTTTACTTAACCTTTCCACCTATCAGAATTCTTAACGTTTTATAGGAGAGCTTTATTTTTTCTTTCAAAACAATTACTGCATTCAAATCTGTACTTATTTTGAAGCTTTCTGTATTGCTGCTATTCCATAATATCAATAATCATATATTTTAGACCATTTTAAAGGAAAAAAATTACATAGTTTTCATTCCAATCAACTATTATATATGTAATTTTGCAAACCCTTAAATAACAATTGCTGCTTTCTACATTCAGCAGTTAAGTAAAGGATCACTTATGAGGTGCATATTGTGAAGTGTGCCCTTCGTAAGGTATTTTTTTGTTTGCTTGACAAGTATTCCTGAGTGCATTAACGTGTTCATGTGGGTGTACTTCCTTTCCTTACAGTATATAACGTTTAAATTAATGCTCACAAATGTTTTTTTTTTAGCTAAAAAAATATGTTTCGGATTTTATGTGATCTTTCACAGATTTATATAATTTAAATTTTATTTTTGTCATTTTCAATATTTTTATCCTTTATTTATGCAGTATCAACAAATTGTGTATTGATATAGTAACCCCTTAGTGACCAGACCGTTTTTAAATTTTCTTACCATTAAGGACCAGCGCTGTTTTTGCATTTTGCATTTTCCTCTTACTCATTTACTGTACCCGCATATATTATATACCATTTTTCTCACCATTAAATGGTCTTTCTAAAGATACCATTATTTTAATCATATCATATAATTTACTATAAAAAAAATTATCATGTAAGTGAATAATTTGGCGCAGATATACCTGGTACGTCAGAGGTCGAGAAGAGGTTAAAGGGACACTATAAGCGCTATAATTATTTCATCTCATTAAATTTGTTATGGTGTCTGGATTCCTCTCCCACTCTCCCTCCATTTAGCCTTAAACCAATTTCAAGCAGTTTAACACTAACTAACGTTTCCTGGTCACCCACATGCCCAGCCCCAACTGTTAAGCACTTCCTTCTAGATATGTACATTCATACCAGCAGTGGGCGCTGTGATAGGCGGAAAGTAGAATGTAACTGTAGACACTATAACCACTTAAACGAGATGATGCAGTTATAGTGCTTTTAGTGTCTCTAAGTATAATATTGAACAAAACGTCTATTTGACGGATTGTAGTAAATGTGAACTACAAGTTTACTATATAAAGGGGAAGGTGAAACAAAAGGTAAGATAATGGCTTGGTGCAAGAGAAGTATATAGTTAGAAAGAAAGTCAATGTGTTGAAAATGAGTGAGTGTTGGCATTAGTGCAATACTTTACCTTAATTAAATGGTAGTGAGTTCAAGAGATATAGGCATGGAATATCTGAGATAAGATTCATAAATGTTTTGAGAAGGGCAGACGGTCAGATTTAGGATACGTTAAAGGGACTCTCCAGTGCCAGGAAAACAATCAGTTTTCCTGGCACTGAAGGTCCCCTCTCCTTCCCACCACCCATCCCCGGTTGCTGAAGGGGTGAAAATCCCTGACTTACCTGAGACCCCCACCGATGTCCCTCGCCGCCGCTCCTTCCCTTCTTCACGTCAGCCGGCGGGTGAGACTGATCCTGCCCACCGGCTGAGGAGACCTAATGCGCATGCGCGGCAATGCGCATTAGAGCTCTCCATAGGAAAGCATTGAAAATGCTTTTCAATGCTTTCCTATGGGGAATTGAGCGACGCTGGAGGTCTAATAGACAGCCACTAGAGGAGGAGTTAACCCTGCAATGTAATTATTGCAGTTTATGAAAACTGCAAAATTAACAGTTGCAGGGTTAAGGGTAGTGGGAGTTGGCACCCAGACCACTCCAATGGGCAGAAGTGGTCTGGGTGCCTGGAGTGTCCCTTTAAGCAATAAAGACTGAGTTAGAAAATGAGCCAGAGTTGTGGAAGGCATGGAGTCTTGCATGTATTTTTCATACACTCAGAGGCCAGTAGTGTACGCTTCAGTTTGAAGGGACAGGATAGTAAGGATAGGTGAGGAGGACAAGCTGGGTGTCACAATTTTGCATAGACTGAGGTTGAATATGTTAGGTGTAAGGAATGCTGGTAATAAAAAGGGAACATTCTAAAACATCTGCCTGCTAGATTTAATAATTATAATCATGTCAAAAATTCTGTGACTCCTTATGTGGGTCAAAGATATGCAGAAATCTTCACTCACCACTAGGTGGCATACAAAAGTCGAAATAAATAATGCGAGCAATAAAAGAACAAAGTAATTTATATATTACTCTTAAAACTGTTGCTATATAACTGAGAGAGGAAAGTAATGGGAAATAGCACACAAAATAACAAATATTAGTAGCCAACACCAGATAAGGGCAGTTTTATGAATAGTATTTTTTTAATTGATTTGTAACACATTGCGTAGGCATTATTCATACTCTAGTCTAGTAAATTATAGCATTTTGAATAAAAATGACTAACTGGAAAGTCGAGGACCTACACAAAACACATACCCCTTGGGTCATTAGGTTACGATGCAAGAAGCACTCCAGCTCTTGCCTTGCAAACATCAATGCAGCTATAAGCCTTGAACTTTGGCCCCTGGTTTAAAAATAATGCGTATCTTAACTGAAATCGGTGCATTTATCCTATGTGCACAGAAGCCATACACAAATCTTACAACACTTGACACTGCGCTGTGGCTTTTATTAACTGGTACAGGGTTTAATGTTTTTTTTATTCATTAATTAACCAGTTGAGTAAAGGTATATGAACCAGTACTCCAGAGCAAAATTCTGGGAGTTGCAGGAGATTTCCTGGTCTAGGTTGAGATCACAATTACTGGGGATTTGCAGCAAAAACCTTTGAATTTAATTATTTTTTTTTTGGGGGGGGGGCATATCTACAAACAGCTTGGAAATGCTGCAGTTCTATTGTCTGCAGCCTTTGCAAGACCTCTTCTTCTCCAACCCAGTCGTTCTGTACCTGTCCAATCACCGACCTCCCAATGCAGCTCAATGAGAAGTCTTTGCAAGGCAGGTGCTCTGAGCAATTGCTGCCTCTTGAGTTCAACTTCACTAAACAAACCAGGAAGCAAAAGGATTTGTTATCTGCTTGAAAGTCAGGGGATGTATTATTATTATTATTACTGATATTTATATAGCGCCAGCATAGTCTGTAGCACTTTACAATATTATCAAAGTGGGAGATTTAACAATAAATGCGACTATTACAAAAACTTACAGGAACAATAGGTTGAAGAGGGCCCTGCTCAAATGAGCTTACAGTCTATAGGAGGTGGGGTGTAAAACACAACGGGAGAGGAGGTAGCAATCAAAAAAGGTGGAGTGAAGCAGAGCTGGAGGAGAGGAGGTGGAGAGGAGGTAGCAATCAAAAAAGGAGGAGAGGAGGTAGCAATCAAAAAAGGTGGAGTGAAGCAGAGCTGGAGGAGAGGAGATGGAGAAGAGGTAGCAATCAAAAAAGGAGGAGAGGAGGTAGCAATCAAAAAAGGTGGAGTGAAGCAGAGCTGGAGGAGAGAATAGAGTGCTGCCCTTTAGGAGAGAGCAAGAGACAGGTATGTGAGGTAGAAGTTACTCTGGGAGGCCATATCTTTCCTAAAGAGATGGGTTTTGAGGCACTTTTTAAAAGATTGAAGACTAGGGGAGAGCATGATGGTCATGGGCAGAGCGGAGGGACCGAGAAGGGGCATATCTGCAGATCAGTGAAGAGATATAGGAGGGGCTAGAATTGGTCAGTGCTCTATAGGTACCTTGAATATAGGATACAGGAAGCCAATGTAAGGACTAACAGAGGGAACAGGTGTGAGAGGAGCGACAGGAGAGGAAAATCAGTCTAGCTGCAGTATTCATTACAGACTGTAGCGGGGCAATCCGACTTGTGGGAGGACCTATTAGGAGAGAGTTATAATAATGCGAGAAATTACTAGAGCATGAACAAGCTCCTTAGTAGTCTGGATGCGGGCTATGTTTTTAAGGTGGAATCTACAGGATTTGGTAACAGACTGGATGTGAGGCTCAAAAGTGAGGCTAGAATCAAGTACATGCAAGGATGGACTGATGTGGGTTCCACTAACTTGAAGGGAGAGCGAACGAGGAGGATCAGTATTAAGAGGAGGAAAGACAAGGAGTTCAGTTTTAGAGAGATTGAGTTTCCAAAAACGGGAGGACATCCAGTTAGAGATGCAAGAAAGGCAAGCTGTGACACCAAGTACAGAGCTTTGGGGACTTCAACAGAGACAGGACAAGGGAAGGAGGTATCATTAGAAAAGTAGACACTGTATGAGCGTTGGGAGAGATAGAAAACCAAGAGAGGACAGTGTCACAGCGACCGAGTGGTTGAAGAGCTTGGAGAAGGAGAACATGGTCAACAGTATCAAAGGCAGCAGAGAGGTCAAGAAGAATTAGTATGGAGTAGTACCCTTTGGATTTAGCTGTGATTAGGTCATTAGTGACTTTACTAAGAGCAGTTTCAGTAGAGTGGAGGGGGTGGAAGCCAGACTGAAGAGGGATAAGTAGAGAGTTGGAATTGAGGAAACAAGTCAGACGGGTAAAGAAAAGTCTTTCCAGAGGCTTTGAGGGAAAAAGGGAGCAGGGATATGGGACGATAGTTAGAAGGGGAGGACAGGTCAAGAGATGGTTTCTTGCAGCCACCTCTTGTTCAGTAGCCCAGGAGAAAGTCTGAAGTGCAGGAAAGGCAGGGCTGGCACTACCATAAGGCGAATAAGGCAATCGCCTAGGGCACCAACCTGCAGTGGGCGCACACTGGGAAGTTTCCTGGTGGGCTGCTCGCATTGGGCTGCTCGTGTCTGGGGCTGGAGCACTTGGTGAGCGGCTCTTTATTCACCCCCTAGTGCAGCTGCTTCATCTGCTGGGCTCCCTTCATATCACTGAGAGCCCAGCCGTTCACTGTGCTGGGCTCCCTCACTGTAAGTTCAGCACCCGAGCAGGCAGAGGGATCCAGGTTGCCCCCTGCCTGTAAACAACGGAAACACTCTGGAGGGAGCAGGAATTTCCACTACAGTCACAGTTCAGCTGGTTTTGCTTAAACTTTGCAATTCACCTAAATTGGAAGTTTATTGAATAAACCCTTGAGAGAATGTAGTTGTATTCATGATGGGGCGGCAAAATGGATCTTTGCCTAGGGCGGTAGGAATCCTTGCACCGGCCCTGAGGAAAGGCATGATCCAGGTGTGGTTGAGAGAGGGGCAAGGCGGTGAAAATTCTTTCCTTAGCTGTTCAATCTTATTGGTAAAGTAGCATGCAAAGCTATCGGCTGTAAGGTTAGTTTGGGGGGTGGCCACAGCAGAGCAAAGAAGGGAGTTAAAGGTATTAAAAAGACACCTGGGAATGCAGGAGCATGAGCTAATGAGGGAAGAAAAGTATGACTGTTTGGCAAGGGCTGTATGATTGCAACATCAATTTGTAGTGGAGGAAGTCTGACTGGGTGCGTGACCTCCAGCAGCGTTCAGCAGAACAGGAGCATCTCTGCAGGTAGCTGGTTAATTTAGTGTGCCACGGTTGGGGGGGTGTTCTCCCCAAGGTGCATGTTTAGAGTGGGTCTGCAGCATCCAGGGTAGAGGTGAGGGTAGTGTTATATGAGAAGATAGCCAGTGAGGGACAGGAGAAAGTAGGGATGGATAGAAGTTGGGAATCAATATTAGGTTGAGGATTATGGTGTAGGGGGCTAAAGAGATCAAATGATAAGAGGTGGTGATCTGAGAGAGGAAATGGAGTGTTACAGAGATTAGAGATTGTACACTCATGTGAGAAAATAAGATAAAGGGCATTGCCAGCTATATGGGTGGGGGACTTAGCCCACTGCGGTAGCCCAAGGGAGGAGGTCATTGAAAGTAGTATTGAGGCTACTGAGGACAAGGGTAGGTTATTGGGAATGTTGAAGTCCCCAAGAATTGGGGATGGAATATTAGAGGAGAGGAAGTAGGGAAGCCAAGAAGCAAAGTGGTCAAGGAATGTTAGCAGAGATGGGTTAGAAAAGGTGAATTGAATGAAATTCAAATGAGGAGAGAGAGAGGGGGATAGGTAGAGGCTTGAAGGAGCAGTGAGGTGAGAGCAGAAACCCTGCACCACCACCTTTGCTTTCAGAGTGTCTTGGGTTGTGGGAAAATTGAAGACCACCAAAGGATAGAGAGGCAGGGGTAGTGGTGTCAGAGGGAGAGAGCCATGTTTCGGTTAAGGCTAGTAAGTCTAGGGAACAAGAGATGAAAAGGTCGTGCACAGCAGTGGATTTAGTAACACTGCAAACAGAGCATGCATTCCAGAGGGCTGCATGGAAGGAGGATTTAAAGAAGAGATGAGATGGGTACAAGATTATTGTGATTCCTGGAGTTAGCACGTGGTAGGTTTGCGGCGGTGGGGCAGGGATTTGGAGAGACATCACCAGCTGCTAGGAGCAGAAGGATTGAAAGCAAGAAAAGGTGGGAATAGGATTTAAAGGTTTGTATTTAGAGGTTTTAGAAGGGTTGGTGGAGATAGGCTGGAAAGGTATGAGGGGAGGAAAGTAAAGTGGGAGGAATAAAAATGGTGTCAGCAGGGACGGGTGAGCAAAGGGATAAAGAGATTTTGCTAATTAGAGAGGTGAGAGTGAAAGTAAAGAATATAAGGGG
The DNA here is from genome assembly GCA_933207985.1 of Pelobates cultripes. Lineage (NCBI taxonomy): Eukaryota > Metazoa > Chordata > Amphibia > Anura > Pelobatidae > Pelobates > Pelobates cultripes. The sequence continues at coordinate 264,226,019 of OW240916.1, read as the reverse complement.
AATAAAGGAGTTTATATTATAAAGAAGGAAAATTAGGATTTTTAGTTATGCAAAATGAGATGAGGTGGGATCCTAAAGTCACATGAGAGATGAGAGGGATCAAGGGTTGCAGGTAAGGAGTGTAATAGTCAAGCAGGTGATGAAGGTTTGAGATACATAATTAGTGTGTTTGGAAAGTCAGGTAATTTGTGCTATCTATAAATGTAGTGAGTTCCTTGGGGTGGGAAGCCATCCAAGAGAGCTACCTCTTCATAAGGCGGTAGCTCGTCTTGGTAGCTGTGAGTCCTGGGAGCAAGTAAATGTTCTGTTTGTGACCCAGGCTCTGCATAAGGCGGTAGCTCGTCTTGGTAGCTGTGAGTACTGGGAGCAAGTAAATGTTCTGTTTGGGACCCAGACTCTGCATAAGGCGGTAGCTTGTCTTGGTAGCTGTGAGTCCTGGGAGCTAGGTTTATTGATAAAAGTGCCAATTTCTACAGGATGGGTCAAAATTCACACTAGGATATGACAGGCAAAAAACTTATTTGTTAGTAGTTCAATTTTGTTGTTGCAGGTACATGTCATAACTGAGTCTTAGAAGATTCATCATGGGTAATTACACAAAGGAAAAATGAATTAGCCAGAGTATACAATGAATTTATACATCAACTCATCATGTCTAACAAAGCTATTTTCATTTAAATGGCTTTGTCGATAAGCAAAACTGTCATTCCTGGGGTACAGAAAATCCATAGATAATTCAGGGTGCAGGATGATCTGGCAGGAAGTTATGAGGCAGAAATGTGACCTCAAAAGATAACTAATGTTATGAACCATGCAATCGAAAGAGCCCAACTTTGCGAGGCGGCAAATGGAGCTCATTTCAAACATTGAAATTGGTTAATTAATAAAACAACATTATTGACTCCTCAAACCCTACTCTGAACTTTGGCCCACCCTGTATTAAAATCTTCACTTTTTGTAAAATAAAAAAAATAAAAAAGACCGTTACTTTAGGGGTCCAAGTAACCCTTGAAACAAAATCTGATATGAACAAAGGCCACGTTTCATTTTTAATTTGTTTTATGATAGGAAAATTGCAAACTAGAGAATTTACAAAAACAGTACTTTGGAAAACCGTAATTCCTGTCCATTTTCAAGTTAAGATCATGATTTAAGAACCGAACAGCCCGAAGTACTCTAGCCTCACATTTCTTTCTTTTTTTTATGAGCTCTTGAAACGTGCTGTTTCAAGACAGCTGATGTGAAATGTGGATATCCAAAATCAAGCAGTTCAGGCATCATCCTTTCAGTCATGACTAAAGTTAGAGACATACAGAAGCTGTATGAACCAGTTCTAGTACATGTCACTTTAAAAAAGAACTCACAATATCTTCCCATATAAACTTTCTACTTAATGAAATGGCATAACTATACATTCTTTCTATGTGCACATTGTAGTATATAATAAAAAAGGCTCATAATTATAATTGGCTATTACTTAGCATAACAAATTTTTTCCCTATTTACCCCAAACCAAAACCAGTAGAACATTAAAGCAAACCAGTTAAGAAGCCAAGAGATGAAGACCCACGTAATGTTACATTTTCAAAGCTCTTGCCTCTTCATTCCTTGGTGATGTGGTGGAAGAAGGCTGAGAGATCTTTATAGTTAATGCTTCCTCGTGGCACTCCACTGATGTTGAGACTGCGGAAAATGACATAATTTCTTACATTTCTTGGTAGGTGCAACTGAGACTCAAAAAGGGCAGCACAGGAAACACAAGTTCTCCAGACCATTAGCAAAAGCAGTATACACCCTTCTATTAATTTTGAACATACTATTGTCCTCATGAACATTTCCGTGAGGACAATAATACAGCAAAAAATAGAAATAGAAATAAGTAATTTTTAGTGTGCATAAAAGTAGCATCTCATATTGAGGATAGATGACAAGGAAATTGATAAAATTCATGACAGACTGTCAGAAAGAATCAGATGGAAATATCAGGAGTCAGTATATGTTACGTGAAACAGCTGCATCTCTGAAATCTTCATTTTATAGTAATTCCTTCTGCCATCTTCTTCAGAAAATCTACAATCAGCAGGAGACCGCAGAGCCCTGGTAGGAAGGAGGCACTTTTTTATTTTAAATGTACTTTTGTGGAAAAAAATACTTTATTTTAAGCCTTTAAAATGTTTCTCCATATGGTATAAACCTGGGACATGAATGTTAAACAAAGCACTGTTCTAATTAATTCCCATATACATAGCTATTGGCCATGTGCTTTACTGTTCACATTCTAGATTAATAACCAACCTGACAGATGTAAAGACTCTGCCTTATTGCTTCTACTTCTAGTCATGACAACGTTTGTGGTCAAAGTTAATACCCCTGGTTGTCTACTAATCAGGGTGAAGTCTCCTCTACCTTAGCTTAGCTGATGACTGTTAAAATGTAATAAAAACATTTCTCACATTGACAGGAAGTGATAGAGAAGAGTCCAGGGTCATGTCCCTGGTGGTTAAGGGGTGCCAGTACAACAGTGAGGAAGATTTGAACCCTTGGCTGCACAGATATTTTGTGGACCCTTGTGGTATTACACACAGGGAAAAGGGACATTCACTGCTTGTTGAGAAGGAGAAGACAGAAAACACTTGTGCTGCTGGGATACAGATGTTCTTCTGAGCTTATTGTACCCTTTTAAGAGCCTCGATATGAGGACCTTTGTTCTAGTTTAAACTGCGCCTTCTTCAGCAACTTTTATGTTCTATTTTAATCTCAGTGGATATAATGAAAATACTTCTTCCTATAACATTTGATTATTCCGTCCTGGGACTTATTTCTTTAAGCTCAGAGTTTAGGAACTTAGACTCATAAACACAGATTGTGAGAGCAGATATGAAGCAATTGCTCAATCTTCTGTACTTGTTATGAAACCTTAGACTTCTTTTACTCCCAAGCTGTTTGTAATTCTTTACAGTATTGGTCCATAGTAGCTATTTTGAAGGTTATATTGTTACGTACTTTTGTTGTAAAGTATTATTTCTGAACACAACCCATTATTTCTATTTCCAACTGATATTCATATTATGGATTTTTCAACTATGAGAATAATTTAGCTTTTTGAGAACAGCTGTGCTGATGGAATATCAGGGAGTGGAACTCACCAGTTTCTTAAAATGCAGCTTTCCTCTTAGGTGTAACCAGGGCACAGAATGTCAGTCATTGGGTAAGAATGGTCAGCTGAGGCTCACAACCAATTAACGGCGATGGCCGCAACTTCTGGCTTCTGCCCCTATGCAGAAGCCAGAAGCACGTTACTAGACCACCATGGAGCCTTGGAGTCCAGCGGAGCCCCAGTTAATGGGGCAAACCGTTGCTAAAGGTTTTCCCAATTACCAGAAAACTGGGCCAGGGTAATCCTGGTAGCAGGCTGTTGTGGTTATCATGATTGGATTAACCCTTTATGTTCAGCATCATAGCTGTTTGACACCCTAACATGGCTATTGAACACCATAATACTGTCATGGCTATATATATATATATATATATATATATATATATATATATATATAGGACCCCCCACACACACATCAATAACAGATCTACCATTCCCCACAATGCAATGATGTATCCATATCTACCCCTAAATTACATATATATTCTACATTCTTCATGGTGCGGGATCCTTATTCCGCCATCATCTAATTACTGTCACAGACATAACGTCACTGCCTTCTTCTGCCCAAAGTAGCCACTGGTTTGTTTTATGTTTTTAAAGAGAAATAGATCAGATAGGTAAAAAAGAACAGATTCCGAAAGAGGAAGAGAAGAAGTAACAGTGGGAGAAAGGTACGTTTGTTGTGACAGAGCCACTAAAACGTACTCTAACTGTTCTGCATGTTCTAAGCAAGTGTTGCCATCTTCCTTATCCGTGTTAACCCAGTGGTGTATCCTGGTTTTGTGCTGCCCTAGGCAGGACAAAACTCAGGCACCCCCCCGCGCTACCCCCACCCACACAACCGCCACCCAACCCTTCCCCCATGCTCCCCCTTCTAAATACACACACACACATTCACTGACAGATACGCATTCACTAGCTAACTCACTCACTAACAGACACACACACACACACACACTCACTGGCAAACACACACACACTAACAGGCAAACACACACTCACTAACAGGCAAACACTAACAGGCAAACACACACACACTAACAGACACACACACACACACACACACACACACTAACAGACACACACACACTCACTAACAGACACACACACACTAACAGACACACACTAACAGACACACACACACACTAACATACACACACACTAACAATAACAGACACACACTAACATCCACACACACTAACATGTGTTTTTTTATTTTTTTATTTAACCCCCCCAGCCTCCTTACTTTTGCTGGGGGGTTCTTCCTCTCCCTGGGGTCCTGGGGTCCAGTGGCTGCAGGGCGGCCGGCAGGCGAGGGAGCTCTTCCCCTGAGCGCTCTGCTCAGCTCCCTCGCGCGCCGCCAGCAGAGTGAGGCTGGGAGCCGGGTTGATGACGTCATATTCCGGCTCCCAGCCTCACTCGGCGGCGCGCGAGGGAGCTGAGCAGAGCGCTCAGGGGAAGAGCTCCCTCGCCGGCCGCCCGCCCTCCCAGCGCGCCAGCTCGGCATGTCTGTTAGCCGCGAGGCTAACAAAGCATTTGCCCTGGGCATTTGGGGGCGGCTTTTTTGCCGCCCCCTGAAAAATGCCGCCCAAGGCAAATGCCTTGTTTGCCTCGCGGCTAATACGCCCCTGTGTTAACCATTCCTACTCCTAGTCTACCTGGATTTGTTTTGCTTATAATACAACATTATTACTGTCCAGCTTATAGTGGTTCCCTGACATTGACATTGACAGCAGAGAATGCACTAAATGCAATGCCTTCACATCAAGAGGAACTCCAACCTGTAAACATATTTGTGATTACTTAAATGTTAAAGCTTGCACATGTTCATTGCGGTTTTACATGTCCTAAAGATAAAAGATTAAATACAGCTTTTAAATATGGCAATAATGTAGTTGAATATTTGTATTACAAGATGTTTTATTGTAAACTTATTTTAATTACACGTTAATCTATTATTGATGTGACCTTGCATTTCGCGTTACCTAATGAAAACAAGTAATGCATGGCGTAACCTCCAGGCAATGTTAATAATTATGAGTTTTGAATCGTTCGAAGAGAAATTAAAAATTGATTTGTGAAATGAATGCCTGGGTATATATCAGTCTGGGCTGGTATATCGGATTTATACAGATATGAAAATGTAGCACTTTGGTAATGCTCTCTGTGTTAGATTCCTTCCCGCCTCCTACAAGCCCATCTAATTTCCGAACCAAATCAAATGAACCTGACAAGCATAACTGGTTCATTATGCCCAAGATTATTTTGTTAAACTATTTAACATGAAATCATTGTATCATTTGTTAAAGGGCTGAGCAAAAGAGGGTAGAATTTGGTCTTCACAAAAAAATAAAGTTATTGTATGCCCTTTAGCTCTAATTTACTAAAGTGAGAATTGTCGGAATTCAATATGAATTTCAATGTTAAAGCCAAACTAGGGATTGACCAGGGAATTGCACATTTTAGGCATTCTCCGGTGTGGTTAGTTTTTATAGCTTTTGTCCTAAATAGTCGCCTTTTTTTAAATAAATGTTTTGTGTACACAATCTAAGCAGTGCATTAGGGATGTTGCGAGCTTCTAAAAACATCTGGGGCTTTAGACCATAGCAATACTCATTGACCCCTACACTCTACTCAAACCTTGCCAACTATGCAAGCCATTTAACAAATAGCTGGGTACTAGACCATGCTACATTGCTTAAAGGCCCGCTGTAGTTGTTATGGTGCCTCTTTCTATGCTTCAAGAATCTTCCTACAGTGCAGCGTTTAACTCATTGGTCTAAATAGAGACTTTTGGGTGGTATGGTACATGGGAGGGCACCAGGGCATTCCACCATAACCACTAAAAGGTTTTGGTGCTTGGAGTGTTCCTTTAAGCAATGCGTAAGGCGTTATTTTACAGATTTTCCACAGTTCCCAGATTAGTGAATAAAACCCCATTTGCCAATTACTTCACAAAAGAGAAAAATATTCTTTTGTTTATTACATTTGATTCTTGGTGTGCTGATAAGAGTCAAGTGAAATTTGTTAAACTCTAAATAAGTAAATAAAAATAATTTTCATGCTCTCAGACACACAGAACCCCAAGTGTTTGCTGGATTTAACACCTGCTGATCAATTACATTTTACAAAGCACATTTCCTCGCGGCAGGAAGTGGTGGAGTATAAATACTTCATAGTTTAAATGCAGTACAGTACATCTCAGATTAATAATAATTAGAATGGACATTTGAAAGTGAAACATGATGGCAAGTGGGCCAGCAAGGTAGCGTATTTTCGTCTTTTAAATGTTGCACAGATTAATGTTTGTAACCTTTAGTTTTACTATAACACTGTGTCTGCTTTCTGCTTAAATGTATTTTGCCTCAGCTGTTGTTTTTATTTATCGGAGTTTGGAACAGACTGTTCACAGAGCTCCTGCAGAGAGCTTCACAGGTGTTGATTATTGAATTTTCGCTAAACATAAACTTGTGCCTCCCTTTGTTATACATTTTCTTAGCAGAAGGAGAACCATGCGCTACAATTGTATTTAAAACCTGCAGTTGCTGAAACTAGGAGGACCTGTTCGCTAAGCGATGTATGGGTAGGGTTACTATATCCATAATGTATTCAGCGACACATATCATGTATACATATTGATGGGCAGCACATGAAAAGGGTTGCTCTGCAGTATGTACAGGGAGTGCAGAATTATTAGGCAAGTTGTATTTTTGAGGATTCATTTTATTATTGAACAACAACCATGTTCTCAATGAACCCAAAAAACTCATTAATATCAAAGCTGAATATTTTTGGAAGTAGTTTTTAGTTTGTTTTTAGTTATAGCTATGTTAGGGGGATATCTGTGTGTGCAGGTGACTATTACTGTGCATAATTATTAGGCAACTTAACAAAAAACAAATATATACCCATTTCAATTATTTATTATTACCAGTGAAACCAATATAACATCTCAACATTCACAAATATACATTTCTGACATTCAAAAACAAAACAAAAACAAATCAGTGACCAATATAGCCACCTTTCTTTGCAAGGACACTCAAAAGCCTGCCATCCATGGATTCTGTCAGTGTTTTGATCTGTTCACCATCAACATTGCGTGCAGCAGCAACCACAGCCTCCCAGACACTGTTCAGAGAGGTGTACTGTTTTCCCTCCTTGTAAATCTCACATTTGATGATGGACCACAGGTTCTCAATGGGGTTCAGATCAGGTGAACAAGGAGGCCATGTCATTAGATTTCCTTCTTTTATACCCTTTCTTGCCAGCCACGCTGTGGAGTACTTGGACGCGTGTGATGGAGCATTGTCCTGCATGAAAATCATGTTTTTCTTGAAGGATGCAGACTTCTTCCTGTACCACTGCTTGAAGAAGGTGTCTTCCAGGAACTGGCAGTAGGACTGGGAGTTGAGCTTGACTCCATCCTCAACCTGAAAAGGCCCCACAAGCTCATCTTTGATGATACCAGCCCAAACCAGTACTCCACCTCCACCTTGCTGGCGCCTGAGTCGGACTGGAGCTCTCTGCCCTTTACCAATCCAGCCACGGGCCCATCCATCTGGCCCATCAAGACTCACTCTCATTTCATCAGTCCATAAAACCTTAGAAAAATCAGTCTTGAGATATTTCTTGGCCCAGTCTTGACGTTTCAGCTTGTGTGTCTTGTTCAGTGGTGGTCGTCTTTCAGCCTTTCTTACCTTGGCCATGTCTCTGAGTATTGTACACCTTGTGCTTTTGGGCACTCCAGTGATGTTGCAGCTCTGAAATATGGCCAAACTGGTGGCAAGTGGCATCGTGGCAGCTGCACGCTTGACTTTTCTCAGTTCATGGGCAGTTATTTTGCGCCTTGGTTTTTCCACACGCTTCTTGCGACCCTGTTGACTATTTTGAATGAAACGCTTGATTGTTCGATGATCACGCTTCAGAAGCTTTGCAATTTTAAGAGTGCTGCATCCCTCTGCAAGATATCTCACTATTTTTGACTTTTCTGAGCCTGTCAAGTCCTTCTTTTGACCCATTTTGCCAAAGGAAAGGAAGTTGCCTAATAATTATGCACACCTGATATAGGGTGTTGATGTCATTAGACCACACCCCTTCTCATTACAGAGATGCACATCACCTAATATGCTTAATTGGTAGTAGGCTTTCGAGCCTATACAGCTTGGAGTAAGACAACATGCATAAAGAGGATGATGTGGTCAAAATACTCATTTGCCTAATAATTCTGCACTCCCTGTATATATATTCTGCAGGATTCTTCATTGCCTACTTACTTAATCGTATACACCTTCTTCTGAAGCCTACATACTACAGGACAACCCTTTTCATGTGCTACCCATTAAAATGTATATGTGATAGGTGTCCCTGGTGGATATGCTAACCCTATGTATGGGTACATTTACATCTGTGACTCGTTAAAGGGCCACTCCAGGCACCCAGACCACTTCTGCCCATTGGAGTCGTCTGGGTGCCAACTCCCATTACCCTTAAACCTGCAACTGTAATTATTGCAGTTTTCATAAACTTGCAGGGTATTGCCGCGCATGCGCATTAGGTCTCCTCAGCCGGAGGGCGGGATCAGTCTCCCCCGCCGGCTGACATAATGAAAAGGAGGAGCGTCGGCGACCCGAAACCACCACCGGGGGTCTCAGGTAAGCAACCGGGAATGGGTGGTGGGAGGGATGAGGGTCCTGCAGTGCCAGGAAAACCTGTTCATAGGGGGTACTGTTTTACATGTGAGACATCGCTGAATACAAATATGCAGTAAAATAAAACAGTATTATGACATTCACAGTTAGAATGTCACGTAGAACTAAACATTTTTTAAAAATTCTTATTATCTCCCATTTTTTTATATTTTATTCATATTAAATTATGTTTTATACCTAAATATTTGATGTTAAATGAAAGCCCTGTTTCCCCTGAATAAAATGATATATAATAAGTGGAAAGGGGTAAAAACTTACTTTTTTCCAGCGCTAGGCGGGGAGCTCTCCTCCTTCTCTCCTCCCCGTCGGCTGAATGCGCACTCGCGGCAAGAGCTGCACGCGCATTCAGCCGGTCGCATAGGAAAGCATTATCAATGCTTTCCTATGGACGCTGGCGTGCTCTCACTGTGAAAATCACAGTGAGAAGCACGCAAGCGCCTCTAGCGGCTGTCAGTGAGACAGCTGTTAGAGGGAATGGGGGAAGGCTTAACCCATTCATAAACATAGCAGTTTCTCTGAAACTGCTATGTTTATAAAAAAAAATGGGTTAACACTAGCTGGACCAGGCACCCAGACCACTTCATTAAGCTGAAGTGGTCTGGGTGCCTAGAGTGGTCCTTTAAGGAAGCGGCTCTAAACGCTGCAGGGCAGCATAGAACGCCCAAACCGTCCTTTGTACTTACCCAGTTTGAAGACTCACCTGGGAGCCCAGGGAGTCCCCCTCCGTCCTCTTTGGCCCCCCTGGTCCATGTGATCGCGAGGTCCTTGCGAGGACCTCACTATCACATGGACGGCATAGCCGACCAAGGCATTGCCAGCACTGGGAGTGTCTGTATTGACTGGTACTCCCCCTGCTGTCTGAAAATAAATAAAAAACATTAAAACAGTGTAAAATTAAATAATATATACTTAGATCACATTTCCTCGCGGCAGGAAGTGGTGGAGTATAAATACTTCATAGTTTAAATGCAGTACATATATATATATATATATATATATATATATATATATATATATATGCTCTAAGTATAGATATACACATATACACACATACACTGTCTAAGTGTATTTCAATATTAATATATATAATTATAAATATATATTAATATCAAAATACACGTACAATGATATTGATTAAATATATATATATAATTTTCATTTTATATATATATATATTTATATATAATAGAAAATAAATAAATCTGTTAGTACGTTAAAAAACTAAATTAAAAAAATAATAAATAAATAAAATATATATATATGTGTCAATTCGTTCTAACTATTTTAAAATTAATATATATATTCATATCAAAATACATGTAGAACGAAATGATATATATATCTATATACATAAGTATATATGTATATATCACTATATATATATATACCTATATATAAATAAAAATAATTAAAACAATTTTTTATAAAATTATATACATGACGTTGAAATTAGTTTTTTGCATTTTCAAATATTAACACTAATTTTGACCAGTGTTTGTGACCAAGTGGCTACTAAAAAAGACTGGACTTACCCCATTTGCAATACCTTGGGTTGTCTACTATTGCAAATGATATGCCATCATGGGGGTAATTCTCATACCTGGGCTACCTCAAAGGCAACGTAACCAATCTGGCGAATTTCAATGTGAAAAAACGGAAAAATGTAACATGCTATATTTGACCCTGTAACTTCCCAAAACACCATAAAACCTATACATAGGGGGTACTGTTTTACACGTGAGACATCGCTGAATACAAATATGCAGTAAAATAAAACAGTATTATGACATTCACAGTTAGAAAGTCACGTAGAACTAAACATTTTTAAAAAATTCTTATCTCCCATTTTTTTTATATTTTATTCATATTAAATTATGTTTTATACCTAAATATTTGATGTTAAATGAAAGCCCTGTTTCCCCTGAATAAAATGATATATAATAAGTGTGGGTGCACATAAAATGAAAGAGGTGAATTACACCTGAACAGAAATTTAGCGCAAATTAAAGTTTTTGTTTACGTTTTGTTTTGATCACAACGCGTACATTTGGCTCAGTCCTTAAGGGGTTAACCTGGAAAGGTTTCAAATAATGTAAGCTATAGTATTATAATATCATGTTTGTCTTCACAGCACACATTTTATAAAAATAATTGTAAGGGGTGCAATAGGTGGACATTAAATTAGTTTGGTTACAAAAAAAAACTAAATTATTTGTATTTGTCCCCCTTGGCAAAAGTTAACATCCAGTTGAATGTTTGAGATGTGCACAGGGAAAATGCTTTTAGTTTGTTACAATGTGTTACATTTTTATTTGTCCGAAATTCAGAAAGTGTTGATTCAAATAAACTGAAATTCATCAAAAAAATTTTGTTCATTTCCAAATGAATTAAGGTGGCAGTCACAAAGTATCAATTTAGGGAGTTATCTGCTAAACTGTTAAAAGATCAAAATTAAGAAAATCTGATTTCTTTATTTTGATCTTTTACCTGATTAGTGGCTAACTCTCTAATTTGCCATCTGCTATCCTTACATGGGGTTACCCTATATTTAGTATCCTTAAATTCCTTAAATATGGCAATCCCAAATAAGGGCTACAATATACAGATTTGCTAAACTGCTGACAAGTAAAAAGAAAATCCAATTTCTTAATTTTAATCTTTCAGATATTTAGTAGATAACTCCCCAACTTGCTATCCTTATGTGGGTTAGCGATATTTAAGGATACCAAATTAAGGAGCTATCTACTAAACTGCTGAAGTATTACAAATAGAAGCTCCCTAATTTGCTATCCTAATAAAAACAAATGCTTCCAAAACAAATCGATTTGATTTATTACAAATTCTTTCGTTTCCTTTTACATGTTGCTGCAAGTCAGAAATTCGGAAAATTCTGAATTCCCGAATTTCAAACTAAATTACATTTTTCCCAAAACAAATAGCACAAGTCTATTGAATATTATTCCCTTATACATTATTGACCCTTTTTTCCTCCTCTTTTTTACAGTTATATTACAGAAACCCAGTATCACTAAATGTCGATCTCCGGAAATGGAAACATTTACGTGTCGGTGGACTTATGGAGATTTCCACAATTTATCATCACCAGGCCTACTGAAACTTATCTATATGAAAAAGTATGGCAAAATTAAGCATTTGAAGTAAAATATATATATTTTTCAAAATGTGGTTAACCTGTGCAGATTTTGGGGTTTATATTATAAATCTGTGCCCAAACACTAAAGTTTTTTGCATTTAACTACTTATTAATCATTTATAAAATGCCTTCTCAACTTTCCTGTGTGAATCTGCATTCACTTAATAAATGTTTGTGTAGATCTAAACTGTACATAAAAGCAAAGGAAATGCACGTTTTACATGCCCAAGTACTTAAAAGGTTACTCCAATTGAAAAACAGTGTTTTTAAGAAAAAGTAGCCCTTCCTATTATGGTCCCCCTTCCCCAAAAATTTGAACAATAAAGAATATAGCTAAAATACTTAAGGTCATGTTCTCTCTAATCCCAATCCTCCGCTTCCTCTGCTGAAGTCACTCCCCTTTACTGTAGCGGGAGCAATGTCAAGGCAGGGCTGGACTGGCCCACTGAAATACCAGGAAATTTCCCGGTGGGCCGCGACACCTGGGGCAGGCAGGCAGGCAGCCCTAATACCAATGAAATTATTTTCCACTTGGACTGTGACAGCCCAATGGAATTAAGGATAGAGGTGCTGGGGACTGGCGTAGCCGTATTAAGGCTACCTGCGGCTGGAGAGAGCACTGTAAGTCTCCTTCACAATTCTCAGCAGATTTTTTTGTGCTTCGTCAGCTGCACCGCCGCAAAACTATGTTCGTGTAACTATTCATAACTATAAAAGCTGCACATGCAGACTTTAGGCACCATGGACACTTTAAATCAGTGAAGTGGTCATGGTTCATGGAGTAACCCTTTTATCCCCTTTTCTCCAAAACAAGGATCTTACTGCATATTAAAAATAAACAACAAACAAAAAAAGGGTAAGGGCGGATAGTAAGTAGGTAGGACATGGGATTCAAATTGAAGATTATATTAGCTTTAGTGTACTAATAATCTTAATTTTAGTAATGACAGGAGGCGAATATTTGCATATCTTTCTTTACTCAAAACTCCAGCAGCATAGTAACATAAACAACCAATCAGAAAAAAGATATAATGCCCATAAAAGGCCCTGTCTATGACATCACTTACTCTTTCTTTGAAGCGAAACAATAAATAACAACAAGAGACATAATCATATTACGTCAACAGTTCAACAATCATATTAGAACATCCAACTCCATTAGTTCCGCGATGCAGAGGTATGGAAGGTGAATCTTTGTCTCGATGAGAAGACGTTCACGCTGCAAGAAAAAGAAAAAGAAAGGTGAAAGGTATCTGGCGTGAAACTTATCCGCATACAATAAGCATTAAGCATCTGATATACCAACGAACATTAGAATGTGAAACATATCAATATATATTTATTCTAACGCAATGATATTTAAGAATCTATAAACACAACATAATGCAAGGTTCATGTCTAATGTTCAGCCAATACAAGACCCACAAGATACAGGTCTAAGTAGCAAACATACAAACCATACGTACTTACCTTCCTGAACATAAAGGACATATTCTGTTCAACACGAGAAACATGGGAGGGATCCTATAGGGTGGGAAATATTCGCCTCCTGTCATTACTAAAATTAAGATTATTAGTACACTAAAGCTAATATAATCTTCAATTTTACCACATGACAGGAGGCTTCATATTTGCATTTTTAAAGCTTTGAATTGACCAATGTGAAGGAAGCATGAGATGTTTGCCGAAAATAGAACGTTCTAAACGTACTCTCTCGCGCTCAGTCCGCGCAGCGTATAATGTCGGCTAGGGAAGCGTCGGCCGAAAAGGTTTGTGAGGCCGCTGCTCCCCTGACTGAGTGGGCTCCGAAACAAGGTTCGACGCTAAAGACAAAAACCAGCGGACCCATCTGGCCAGTGTTGCGGTAGACACCGGTCCATGAGGGTTTACGTAAGAAGTCAGAAGGTGATCCGTCGAATGAGTTCGAAGGGGGTAGAGATATTGGTGTACCCCATTAGCGTTCTGACCACGCATAGTGTGGCGTCTGACACAAAGCATGGGTATGACACTGAAGACGAATCCGACTTAGTTCGTCTCGACATGGTAAAGGTAACCCCGTCTCGTGTGAGAGAGAAACCATCCATATCGCAAGCCCTAACGTCCGCCACCGTCTAAATGAGGCGAGGCATAATAAGAAGGCTAGTTTGGCTGAAAGTTGCTTCAGTGACCAACAAGGATTGTCCGGCCATTCCCTAAGGAATCTCGGCACCACATCCACCTGCCAGAGGCGTGAATATTTGGGTGCAGGGATCTCGACAATTCGGCACCCGCAGTAGTCGACAAACCAGTGTATCTTGACCTATTGGTCTGCCCTGTACCGGAACGTGCGCCGCCGACCTGGCGGATCTGATCACGTTGAGGGATCGATATGACCGACCCAACGAGACCAGGTGTGACAGATAGTTGGGGATCAGTGGGACAGGTGCGGTAAAGGGATCGGAATCCCTTTCCACACACCAATCACTCCAGGCCGACCAGGCAGAAATATAGCCCTTCCTGGTGCCGGGAGCCTATGAGTCCCATAGGAGGTCTTAGTTGATGCAATAGGTCGTGATCTGACCAGGAGCCCCTGAAGCCGTCCAGGCAACTAGTGCCAGTTGTCCTTCCATGACAAGGGAGTGGGCTTCCCCTCGAGGTCCCGTCAGAAGTAGAGGGAAGGTAGGGAGTAGTAGAGGGTCTTTGCGAAACATCTCCAGGCGATCCGGGAAATCACGGTTGGCCCTGCCCGAGGGGTGTCATGAGCAGGAGCGATATCTTGTGGGTGTGTGTGTGTATCGTGGAGCCCAGCGGTCGGGTGAGTTACCGATCCGCCGGGCAAGCGGGGAAGGCGGCCGTCCGGTATCTCGCGAGCCGCGAGATCCAAGATGGCCGCCGCCCGCGTGTGAAGTAGCGCCGCGATCGACCGCGCGCGCCGGAACGACGAGGGAACGCAGTTCCCAGTCCCCCTCCACCCGTCCCCTTGCCGGCCCCACAAAAGGAAAACGTTAGCCGGCCCGCGGCGCGCGGCACTGACAGCCGTTGCTCGCGGGTACCGGCAGTGAAAAGTAATAGGGGCCCAAAAAGAAACTGCAGGGACAGGGACAAGGGAACAGCGAAAGTAAAAACTAAATAAATAAATTAATTAAATGAAATAAATAAATGAAATAAATAAATTAGCTACATAAATAAATTAACTTAGGTAAATAATAGAACAATACAATCCAAAATACAGAGAAACAAACAATATATGTAAGCAATTGCCAGGGAGGCAAAATACTCTGACCTGATGTTGGCTGGAGCAGCAAAGAAAGAGGAAGTGATGTCATAGACAGGGCCTTTTATGGGCATTATATCTTTTTTCTGATTGGTTGTTTATGTTACTATGCTGCTGGAGTTTTGAGTAAAGAAAGATATGCAAATATGAAGCCTCCTGTCATGTGGTAAAATTAGTGACACCAGCATACCTTATTTAAAAAAAAAATATTTCAAGGAAACTGGTAACAGGCTCTGAAACATTTAAATTACTTTTATTGTGCAGTACCTTAAATTTGCTCTAATACTTTTCTTCCAGCGATGAGTTAGACTGGGTGGACTGTCCCGATAATGTAACTGCTGGGGAGAATAGCTGCTATTTTGATAAAGCGCACACGTCTACTTGGTGGCCGTATAGAATTCACCTTATAAGCGAGGATGTGCTGTTTGACAAGTTACACTTCTCCGTTGAAGACATTGGTGAGTAATAATTCAAAATTTCCTAAAACATATTAATAATGCCATAAGTATACATCCACATGGGAGATATACCATAAACTTTTCAGAACTGAGAGTCTTAATTACAATGTTCAGGTTCTAAATTAATTATTCATGTTTTAAAAGGGAGAATTTGCCTTTCTTGGGGACCGTCACTTAAAACCCATGTACTCCTCCTTTAAAATCCGTCCATGATGTTCCGGACAACCATGTTCTCCCACTTTCCCTGCCACCAAAATGTAATTAGTAGTAACAGGGAATTACCGGCCACTGCTACTTAAAGCCAGTCGCTAAGAAGAAGCTAATGGCTTCCATTATTCTCTATGGGAGCCACTACTTAGGTTCTGGTTTCCCACACTTCCCATTCCCTGCCGCCGTTGACCCTGAGATCTTTACATCAGCCTCTTGCTTGGTTCAAAGAAGTTAATAGATAAATCTCTGAAGGGTAGCAATATAGCATTGCACTAACATCCTCCAGCACATATCAAAGTATATAAAATCATAGCAAAAAGCAGTAAAATGTTTAAAAAAGCCAAGAAGCATGATATAAAACATAAAATTATTCTTTAGTCCAACCTACATTTATGCCTGCTGAGCACTCCAACCCCCATAATAGCATAGGCTTATTTAGGTTGTTGCATGCCTCTGTATATCTCTGATTTGGGTCCTGTACCTCTGTCCCCAAAAAGTGCAGCACGAGTGCATCATTGGGTACACTTGCCCTATACGTAAGTCACTAGGACAAACAGTGCTCTCTGCATGGTCTGCTCTCAATGGGCAGGCTTGGATGATTGACAGAAAGCCTGGTGTGCAATCCTTCTGGGTGGGTGTACCCCCAGTGAGCAGCACCAGTGATGCAATCTCATCACTGACTAACCCTTTTCCACCCTCTCACCAGCTTCCCGATTCACAATTTTCAAAAGTATGTTGTTGTGGGGTCAGGAGTGTACTGGCACTGTCTAAACAGTTTAACCCCAACGTTTGAGCTCTGGTGTCTGACATTGCTGCCGGTAGCTTACATACTCTCAGACGATCACCCGGCTAAACCTTCCTCGTACTGCAGTGCAGAGAAGAAGGAAGCTAGGGGTAGCAGTGTCAGACACCAAATAGCCAGCTTGTCTAAATATCTCTGTATGTGCAGTGTTTCATACATAAACACTGTACATACAGGCTCCCTGCGCCATGACCACTTCAAAACACTGAATAATCCTGTAAAACAGGTTCAATGCTTCCTGCACTTTGTGAGCATTTAAAGGGATATGTATCACTTTGAGTCAACTGTCTCATTCAAAAGCTTCAACTCTGCAGTTTGAAAAATGCAAGTAAATATGATTTTCATAAGATGATTTTCATATTTGTCTGCTTCTTCTTTCTTATGCTTACCCACTCCAGTGGGGACACCAATCTAACCAATCAGTGTCTTATCCCTAGGAAGATAGGGAAGATAGTGAGTATGATAAGTGTGATTCGTGCAGTGTAGGCTTAGGTGTTGGGTGTCTTTCTCCTGCGGCTGCAAAATGATGTCATGTCATTAGTGAACTGGTATGAAACTAAAAAGGGTGGATAAAAGGGGACGGGTGGCAAAAGAAATTCCTCTAGCTGAGAGGGGTGTTCAATAATGCAATCTGACCAAGATTACAGTAAGTTTATAAACGTTTATTACATACTTTTCAAAGCTTTTCTTCATTTTTTGAGGGGTTTGTATATCTGTTTAAAACTGCTTGCTTGCTTTTAAAAAAATTAAAATCTCAAGTGATGCAGGTTACTTTAACCCCTTAAAGGACCACTATACAGTAGTGCCAGGAAAACATACTCGTTTTCCTGGCAATATAGTGCCCTGAGGGTGCCCCCACCCTCAGGGTCCCCCTCCCGCCAGGCTCTAGGGTGAGGAAGGGGTTAAACTTACCTCTTTCTCCAGCGCCGGGCAGGGAGCTCTCCTCCTCCTCTCCGCCTCCTTGGCTGAATGCGCATGCGCGGCAAGAGCCACGCGCGCATTCAGCCAGTCTCATAGGAAAGCATTCACAATGCTTTCCTATGGACGCTGGCGTCTTCTCACTGTGAAAATCACAGTGAGAAGCACGCAAGCGCCTCTAACGGCTGTCAATGAGACAGCCACTAGAGGCTGGATTAACCCTAATATAAACATAGCAGTTTCTCTGAAACTGCTATGTTTATAGAAAAAAGGCTTAACCCTAGCTGGACCTGGCACCCAGACCACTTCATTAAGCTGAAGTGGTCTGGGTGCCTATAGTGGTCCTTTAAGGACACATGACATATCTGACATGTCGTGATTCCCTTTTATTCCAGAAGTTTGGTCCTTAATGGGTTAAAGGGACACTATAGTCCTCAAAACAACTTTAGCTTAATGAAACTGTTTTGGTGTATAGATCATGCCCCTGCAGTCTCGCTGCTCAATTCACTGCCATTTAGGAGTTAAATCACTTTGTTTTTGCAGCGAAGTCATACCTCCTTGCATGTGACTTGCACAGTCTTCCTAAACACTTCCTGTAAAGAGAGATCTAATGTTTACTCTTCATTATTGCAAATTATGTTTAAAGGGACACTATAGTCACCTGAACAACTTTAGCTTAATGAAGCAGTTTTGGTGTATAAAACATTCCCCTGCAGCCTCACTGCTCAATCCTCTGCCATTTAGGAGTTAAATCCCTTTGTTTATGAACCCTAGTCACACCTCCCTGCATGTGACTTGCACAGCCTTCCATAAACACTTCCTGTAAAGAGAGCCCTATTTAGACTTTCTTTATTGCAGGTTCTGTTTAATTAAGATTTTCTTATCCCCTGCTATGTTAATAGCTTGCTAGACCCTGCAAGAGCCTCCTGTATATGATTAAAGTTCAATTTAGAGATTGAGATACAATTATTTAAGGTAAATTACATCTGTTTGAAAGTGAAACCAATTTCAGGGGGATGATCTATACACTAAAACTGCTTTATTTAGCTAAAGTAATTTAGGTGACTATAGTGTTCCTTTAATTTCTTATCTCCTGTACTGTTACTAGCTTGAAAGACCATGCACCTAGCTTGAAAGACCTCCTGTGTGTGATTAAAGTTCAATTAACAGAGGTTAAAAACTTTTAAACCATTTTGAAATTGAAACCATTTTGTTTTCATGCAGGCTGTGAGTCACAGCCAGAGGAGGTGTGGCTAGGGCGGCATAAACAGAAACAAATGTGGTTTAACGCCTTGATGGCAGAATTTCAAACATTTTGGCTCCTTAACCCCTTAAGGACACATGACATGTGTGACATGTCATGATTCCCTTTTAATCCAGAAGTTTGGTCCTTAAGGGGTTAAAGGCAGTTAAAACAAAAGTGATTTAACTGTTAATGGCAGTGAATTGGTCCGTGAGATTGCTCAATTCTTTTACTTCTAATGCACCCCCTTGGATTTTTTTGACTTTATAGTGCCTGCTCGCAACTCACTCACAACCTACTCTCTTCTCATTCTGCTTCTAACTTTTCCTCTGTTATTTCTTATTTCTACATGTCTTATGGACCCTTCAGATCTCTTCTCCCTCTTTCAACAAGCCCAGTTGTATTTTTCTGCCTTTCCCATCTTTTTCTCTTGTTTATGTCCCTTTGTGGAGTGTCCAGTTCAGTTGCACTACCTCTCTCTCTCCAACTTACTCACATCCTTTTTCTTGACCAACTATATGAGGGTGCCTCGTACCTGACTAACATTCTCCACCATTTCCATGTCACTTAAGCTCAGTAAAAGCCAGAGGACTCAAATCACTTTTTAAAAGACTTAGTCTCTTAAGTTGGTCACACAGAACACAAGCCAAGATTTTATTAATTCAATAGACACATTTCACTCACGTCACTTTCCATCACTGAGCAGGCATTATAACCAATTTTTCCTTGCCAACTCCCCAGACATGAAGTCTAAAGGTTTGGCAGTAGTGCTTAGAACTTCTTGCCCCCTTTCTGACACAGTGACTTTCGCAGATCCCCAAGACATATATCTTATCCTTATTGGTAAGATAAGTTCTCATACCTTCACAATTTGTTTCATTTATGTGCCCAATAACCCAGACACAATGTTTAGGAAATCTATTTCAACTCATACCTTAGCTTTCTCAAACCTAATTATTGGTGGGGAATGCAATGCAGTCTCTTCTTCAACCGTGTAAAGACAGAGAGTACGAGACGTGAACACCAGACCAAACAGGAATGACCTGATATTTACCCAAATTTTGTCAACCAACAACATTTTAGGCATTTGGCGAGCCCACCACCACATCACTTTAGATTTGACCTTTTCCTCTATCTGACCATGCAGACATCACCATCACCATCCCTAACCCGACAGAACCATGAACCTTTAGATTAAATCCTCTACTATTACACAATAATTCTATAGCAGATGCCAGAACTTTAGACCTGACTGAATATTTTCAAACTAACAGACCGTCTGCATCTACCCTGATACCCTGATAAACAGGTAATCCGAGGGAAATTAATAAATTTAGCTTCACGTTTAAAGAAACAACATTTCCAAAAATTCACTGACGCAATTACAGAATTGAAACAACTGGAAGATCTCCATAAGACATCTTAATTGACACAAATGTAAGCACAATTAACAGACCATGAAAAGCAGACACTGTGAAAAACTTCACACTATCAGACACATATAAGGCTTTAATGTGGACAAGACAGAAATATTGTAAAAAGAGATAACAAGACAAGAGCCTTACTGGGTAGGTGCCTAAAGCATAACATAGAACCCTTACTTTGGTCCTGCAGAAATGAAACCAACAATAAAATGCAAAACTAGTGAGGCGGTTGAGATGGATAGGCTAACATCACATCCACAACTCCCCTAAGATGTTCCAAAAAATGTAAGACCCTTGACTTGCTGGAGACACAACATAGTCGCATCCAAACCTCAGCAGACATTATCGATCAGGTCCTTTGGGCACTCTTACTTACTCTCTCTACTACGAAAGAACTCCTTAACCAAATTTACATTTTGCAGGGTGGTGTCGGACACTTCTTCTTAAAGTTTTTACTTTTTCTTACCCTTTTATTCCCCTTACACTATACCTTTACCCTCCCCTTTATACCTTGCTGTTGCTCCTAATTCTCTATCCTCTACTTACTGATGGTAACTCTGTTTCTTCTTTCATCCTACTAATTTCTAACCTTTTCTTCGTTACCTATATCTTCCCTGGTTAATTTATACATAATTTCTTGTCTTTACCTCACCCAGAATTCCAAATTACCTTAAAGATGGAATCTATGCACTTAAACATGGGATTCCTTAAATCTATTTTGTGAAATCACTTATCAGTGATACCTGGCAACACTTGGAGTACATTTCCCTTGGTTTCTTCCCACTACCCTACTCTCATATGGGTGTGTGTACTATATGTTTCAGCCACATTAGCAGCTTATGCTAAATTAAGGATTTTTGTGCATTCAAATGATTATGAATATGATATGTTATCTTATTTTGTCTTAATAGAGATCATGCATTGTGTTGCCAAAGTATGCATCAATATTATTAGATACAACAATGAATACATTTATTTTTACTAAATAATTTTTAAAAAATAAAGACATCTCTCAGTTTGGCTATGTTTGAGATGTTTCCCAACTCCATATGGCTAGATTTTTATAAATCTCTATAACTCTTTGTTATATTCTAAAAACAATTTGTATATTGGTATATATATATATATATATATTGATTTCCCTGATTACTATGTGAAAAGAACATTCTACACACCATAACCGCTACAGTATATTCTGAATATGATGCAAGGAGCGTTTGGGTTTAGTGCCTCATTAACTGCCACTTTCACTCACAGCTAGGGCCGGATATACATAGGGGCTGATGGAGCTGCAGCTCCAGGCCTCTGCCCATGGAATAGGCCCATTGCTAAAAAAACAAAAGACATGTGGATGTAGGGAAACTAAACCTGTGTGGACTGGCTGACAATTAAATTAGTTAAGGTAAAGCTGGCTTTGCACCCTATGCAAATGCTCTTGCTGCTTCAGTCTCTCTAACTCTGTGGCATGTTTCTTCTACACTCACTTCACACCTTTCCTCTGTCCCAGGTTGTGTAACAGGAGGACAAGTGTGTGCTACTGGACAGTCCTTAGAAAGTGTGGAACATCATTGGAAGCATTTATGCTAAACTCAGAGTGCTGTCTGCATATTATGCCCTTAGTTGGCCAGCCTGCATGATTGGCAGGCAGCCTCACATGCATTCACGCCAGGCTGACCTAATTCTCTGGGCAGATTTTTTGGGGCATGTTTGGTTGTTTTAGTTACATGGTTTGCATCAGTGGCCCACCCTTTTACCCGCCTACCGAAATCCTGCTTCACTGGACACTGCTGTTAGGGGGTATAGATTTACTTGAAAGATGAAAGTGAGAGATTAGCATAGGATGGGGTATGTGTTTTCTGATAGGTATATCCTGTGAGTTTCCCTCCAGCACCATCACCACCAAATACATGACGGTTGGGAGGTATAACTGTTTTAGTGTTTTCTGTTAATACGATTCTATCATTAGGCCCATCATAATTGTCAGTACCAGGCGCAATGGACTCTTAATCTGGCCCTGCTCACAGCCTTTCATTTCCATCTGAATTTAGACAGCAAATAAAAAAATCCAATTCCTCAATATCTCAACGACAGTAGAAAGAGCATATTTTTTATCCCAGGAGAGCTTGTTTTATGTTTTTAAATGTAAGGTTTTCTTTTATTAGCAAATTCTTCAAAAATTAGGAGGACTGATTAAAAGGGCTCAATGCCTCCTTGCACAATAACAGTTACAGTTGCATTAGTTATGATGTTTAGAGAGCTTCTTTAATAACTTGAAAAATGTTGAATAATAATTATTTTTAAGTTATTCTTTTAATGAAAGCATTCATGACATCTCTATCTTTACACAGTGATACCCGACCCTCCAGTTGACCTGAATTGGACTCTTTTGAGCATCAGTGACACATTACTTCGCGTGGACTTAAAGTTAAAATGGAGTCCACCTCCGTCAGCAGATGTTAAAAGTGGGTGGATTAAACTGGAATATGAGGTTCACTACCAAGAACTTAATAGTACCAAATGGATAGTTGTAAGTTTTTCTTGATTTAATCTCTTTGTACTAAAGCTTATATTATTTCCTTCAGCATTAGGTTGATCATATTACTGACTATTTTGTGTTTACCAAAGACTGGGAAATTACAAATCACATCATATATGTATTCAATGTTATGTGGCTAATCAGCGCATAAATCTGCAAAATAAGTCTTTCAGGGTAGTATATAAAACAGGCTTACACGGACTTTGTGTCATTTTATAGAGCAAATAGAGATGCTCTAAATTGTAAACTCCAAATGGTAGGAACACGCATCCCTTATTCAATGTACTGTACTCCCTGTTATAATTGCTGTACAATTTACCAAACTTACTGTACCTCTACTCTAGTATAACCTATATTATGCCAAGTGCACTTATTAATGCTCTATAAATAAAATGCACGTGTGACAGAAGCTCCCGTGCCACTGACATTTGGAGAGTGTGAAGGCCAGCCTCCTTCTCACAGACTGTGCGCCTACCTAAAAGGTAATACTGTCGCTGCTGGGTGGGATATGTGGGCCCTGGATGCCTAGTTTGCTATCAAACCAGACTTAGGGAGCTCTGGGGATCACCTCGATTTGTTTTACATCTTGAGCAGGAGAAACCCTTAAACACTCTGGAACTGTTGCCTCTGAATGAATGGGTGTGTTTGAATTAGAGGAGCTGGTCCAGAAGGAGTTGTAGCTGGACAATGCTTACCTTATGGTGGTATGCAGTGGAGGAATATCCATGGCTAGCAGATTAACGACCCTCCAGAGGGTGAGCACTATGATGACCCTGGTCATTGTTGGAGGCCTTTCAGGATAATATCAGGTTTGGAAGGCATGATTAGTTTTGATTCTGAAACATCTGGGACAATAGGGAATGCCTACTGGATTTCTTAGAAGCAACAGAGCAATTTTACCATGAAAGATACATTTAGATTTCTCTCGTTTTCAAGTATGTTCTGGGTCCACAAAACATCGCATTGAGACAATAGGGTACAATAAAATACTAAAACAATATTAATACACAATATATACAAAATTTAACATAGAACAGGTAGGAAATATGTAATCAACCATAACACGTGCATTCTGTTTTGAGGTATGTAGAGAGGGATCTCTTAAAGAACTTTAGGCTTGGGGAAGATTTGAAAGTGTGCGGGAGGTAGTTCCATAATTGCGGTGCTCTGTAGTAGAAGGAGGATCGGGCTGCTTTCTTTTTGTATTGAGGTAGACTAAATAAAGTGCTGGTACTGGATCTGAGGTCATAGGAGGTGGGAACAGCCGAGGAGAGCATTCTGCTCAGGTAGGGCGGGAGCTTCCCAGAAAAGCTCTTAAACACAAGGCTGGAAAGATGAAGGGTGCGTCTGGATTCCAGCGACAGCCAGTTTAGTTCTTTTAGCATGTCACAATGGTGGGCCCTGTATTTACATTGTAGCACAAATCAGCAGAACGAGTTATACAATGTATTGAGTTTATTAACCTGGGATTGCGGTGCAGGTGCATATACTACATCCCCATAATCAATGATTGGCATCAGCATTTGCTTTACAATTGTTTTGGCAGGATTTGTTTCTGTACATGCACCTAGTTTTAGAAGAAGTTTAGATGCAAGTTTTTCTATGTGGAGGCCAAAAGATAGATTGGGGTCTAACAACATACCCAAGTATTTGAAAGAGTGGGCTGCGGTTAGAAATAGGGTGCTATTTGAATTAGTTTTGATGGATAGGTGGGAATTGTATAATTTGTGTAATTTAGGTACTGTTCCAAAGATCATTGTGACAGTTTTTGTCAGTGTTTAGGAAGAGTTTGTTTTTTGCAATCCACTTTTCTATCTCTGTAAACTGGTCTTGGAGCACAGCCTCAAGCTGCAGTAGATCGGATTTGCTTGCATTATGTCGTCTGCATACATGTGTACATTTGAGGCTTTGCAGAAATTAGGCAGATCATTTATAAATAATGTAAATTGTAGGGGGCCGAGAATGGAACCTTTGGGAACACCACACATGACTGGGAGAGAGAGGGAGTCGCTGTCAGAATATTGCGAGCGATCCGATACATATGATCGAAACCAGGTTAGCAGACAATCACCAATATCTGAGTTTTTGAGTTTGTACAGTAGAATGTTGTGGACTACTGTGTCAAAGGCCTTTGCAAAATCAAGGAAAATAGCTGCAGTTAGGTCTCCTTGTTCCATGCCAGTTTGGATGTCATTGCAAACTTTTAAGTGGGCATTTGTAGTAGAGTTATTTGGGTGAAAACCTGATTTATCAGGGGTCAGATAGTTTGATTGTTTGTAATACTCACATAGTTGCTTATGGACACATTTTTCGAAGATTTCTGACAGTACTGGGAGCAATGATATTGGGCGATAGTTAGAAACCAAAGTAGTGTCACCACTTTTATGGATCGGTATTATTCTAGCAGTCTTCCAAAGTGTGGGTATGTATCCAGACAAGGATTCATTAATTAGGGCTGTGACAGGTTTAGCAATTACCGGTGCACTGAGCTTCAACAGAATTGCTGGGATTTGATCAGATCCAGATTGACTTTTCATTTTTAGATTATTATGGTGTTTTTTAATGACACTAATAGGTACAGGTCTAAAAATGAACTTGTATATATTGGGTCTTTGCAAGTTTAGTGGGGCCTGATCCATATTTGTAGTTTCAGGATGTGTGTCATTTATTAGCTTGGCAATCAAGGTAGTGGAGCATCCGACAAAATAATTGTTAACCCCTTAAGGACCAAACTTCTGGAATAAAAGGGAATCATGACATGTCACACATGTCATGTGTCCTTAAGGGGTTAAAGACATTTGATACATCTAAGGGAAGTTGCAGGGTTTGGTTATCTACTTTGATAGTGGAGGATTAGGGGTGGATTGGGGGAGTTTGTAATTTATTTATGACTTTGCAAAAGTTTCTAGGGTTTGATAGGTTATTGTTCAGATTTTCACAGAAATATTGGGCCTTGGCCAATTCTGTTTGTTTTGTGCATATATTTCGCCATTGTCTATATGCACAGCGATCATTCATTGAGCCAGTACACTTGAACTTTGACCATAATGAATCACAAAACTAGTACATTTGGATGAAGTCAGCTGTGATCCAATTCATATGTGCTCCTTTAACTCTCTCCTTACAGCGGGGCATGCAAATTCCAAGCTTGTAGGAGTTCAGACTGAAAGAATTCAACTGCATAGTCTAGATCTGGGATAGTGTTTAATCTGTGCCATGGGAGGTTCTTGATGTCATTAAGAAAAGGTTCAAGATTCATTTTATGAAGGACCTGGTGATTTTAACCTTGGGAGAGGATTTAGTAGCCTTTATTCTGCACACGCAGTACACTAAAAAGTGATCACTGAAACTGTTAGGGAAAACACCGGCCTCCTGGATTCTATCAGGAGAAGTGGAGAGAATCCAATCTAGCAGGGTTTGGTTATGGCTTTTAATGTTTATGCGAGTTGGGGAGGAGATTAATTGCCTTAGCTGCAAAGTCTTAAACAGCGAGCAAGAACTATTATTTTTAGGATTTAGCCAATCGATATTAAAATCTCCAAAGACCAACAGTTAACTTTTTGGGTTTTGAGCTACGGTGATGGGATATGTCACATAGGGAGTGCACTGGGGAGCTAGGTGGGTGGTAGATTCCTGCAGCAATAACTGATTTACTGCACAGGATCTCAATTGTGTCAGAAAGAAAATCAAAGGTGACAGGAGGGCTAAAGATTTGTAAGGGGGTAAACTATGAAATTGTCAGCATAAATAACAATGCCTCCTCCTCTCTTTGCTCTGTCATTTCTAAAACATGAATACTCCTGTATTGCAATGGCAGAGTCTGAGGTAGAGGTAGCCAGCCTCCCTCCCAGCTGCAGATTGAGCACTTGGGAGGGGAGGTAGTTGGCCAGGGGGAGTTCCTCCCCAAAAGCATAATAGAGCTTTAACCCATGTATAATATACATGTTTGTATGAAAGGGCTGGTATGGATGCATTGAGGAAACTGGCATTGGGGCAGCAAGGAGGGTGAATCCAGCTCTAATATTAACAACTGTGTCAGGTTTACCTTTGTTTAGTAGAGTGTCCTCCACTAATATTGGCACCTTTGGTAAATATGAGGAAAGAAGGCTGCAAAAATATTGACTTTATTGTTTAACATTTTATTAACAAAACCCACAAAAATACTCTGCTCTCATGGACATCAAACAATTGCAAACATAACACGTGTTTATAAAAATAATCTTTGTTAAATATAAAGTATCTCACAATAGTGAGTACCCCCCCACACATTTTTGTAAATATTTCATTATATCTTTTCATGTGACAACACTAATGAAATGGCTCTTTGCTATAATGTAAAGTAGTAAGTGCACAGCCTGTATAACTGTGTAAATTTGCTGTCCCCTTAAAATAATTCAACACACATCCATTAACCCCTTAAGGACGGAGCCAAATGTACACGTTGTGAACAAAACAAAATGTAAACAAAACCTGGCATTTGCGCTACATGTCTGTCCAACCGTAATTCACCTCTTTCATAGTAAATGCACCCACCCTTATTATATATCATTTTATTCAGGGGAAACAGGGCTTTCATTTAATATCAAATATTTAGCTATGAAACATAATTTAATATGAAAAAAATGGGAGAAAATACGATTTATTTTTGGATTTTTTTAGTTCTACATGACATTTTAACGGTCAGTGTCATAATACTGTTTGCTTTTACTGCAATAAAATACACATATTTGTATTCAGCAAAGTCTCACGTGTAAAACAGTACCCCCTATGTACAGGTTTATGGCGTTTTGGGAAGTTACAGGGTCAAATATAGCACGTTACATTTGAAATTGAAATTCGCCAGATTGGTTACGTTGCCTTTGGGACTTTATAGTAGCCCAGGAATGAAATTTACACCCATAATGGCATACCATTTGCAATAGTAGACAACCCAAGGTATTGCAAATGGGGTATGTCCAGTCTTTTTTAGTAGCCATTTGGTCACAAACACTGGCCAAAGTTAGCGTTAGTATTTGTTTGTGTGTGAAAAATGCAAAAAACGCCAATTTTGGCCAGTGTTTGTGACTAAGTGGCTACTAAAAAGACTGGACATACCCCGTTTGCAATACCTTGGGTTGTCTACTATTGCAAATGGTATGCCATCATAGGGGTAATTTTCATTCTTGGGCTACCATAGGGTCTCAAAGGCAACGTAACCAATCTGGCGAATTTTAATGTGAAAAAATGAAACGCAAGCCTTATATTTGGCGCTGTAACTTTTGAAAACACCATAAAACCTGTACATGAGGGGTACTGTTGTACTCGGGAGACTTCGCTGAACACAAATATTTGTGTTTCAAAACAGTAAAAGTATCACAGCAATAATATTGTCCGTGTAATGCTGTTTGTGCGTGAAAAATGCAAAAAACTTCACTTTTACTGGCGATATCATCGTTGTAATACATTTTACTGTTTTGAAACACTAATATTTGTGTTCAGCGAAGTCTCCCGAGTAGAACAATACCCCCCATGTACAGGTTTTATGGTGTCTCGGAAAGTTATAGGGTTATATATAGTGCTAGCAAATTAAATTCCCTTTACTTTCGGCATGGGTTGTCATGCAGGTCCTGCTAATTGTAATTAATTAAGATACCTAATTATGTAAAAATATTACATAAATATATATGTAGAATCAATATATGTATATATATACGTATGTGTATATATATGTATATATCTATAATTTTTTTTAAATATTTTTATTTATATATAGGTATATATATAGTGATATATACGTATATATTTATGTGTATAAATATATATATTATTTCGTTCTATGTGTATTTTGATATATATATATATATATATTAATTTCACAATACAGTTAGAACGAAATAACACACATCTATATATTTTTAATTATTTATTTTTAATTATTTTTGTAATTTTATTTTTTAACGTATTTACATTTTAATTTTTTTTATAATATATATAAATATATATATAACAATAATTATATATATATTTAATCAGTATTAGTGTACGTGTAATTTGATATTAATATATATATATAATTATATATATATTAATAGTAAAATACACCTAGACGGTGTACATGTGTGTATGTATATGTGTATATATATACTTTGATCATATATATATAATATATATTTATGATCTAAGTATATATAATTTTATTTTTTTACACTTTTAACTTATTTTACTTTTATTTTCAGCCAGCAGGGGGACCCCCTGTAATTACAGGCAGCCCCCCTGCTGGCAATACAGAAGCCAGCTATACCCAGCCATGTGATTGTGGGGTCCTCGCTAGGACCCCACTCTCACACGGCCGGGGGGCTTCCTGGAGGACGGTCGTGCCGTGGGGGGCTCCCTGGGAGCCCCCCCACCGCGATCGCCGGCGTGGGACCGCCGGCGACCGGGTAAGTACAGAAAGACCGGAGGGCGTACTATTACGCCCGGCGGCGTTTAGAGCCGCCTATTAGAGGACGTAATAGTACGCCCTGCGGTCTTAAGGGGTTAATGTCTAAACTATTGGCAACAAAAGTGAGTACACCCCTAGGTGGAAATGTCCAAATTGGGCCCAATTTGCCATTTTCCCTCCCTGGTGTCATGTGACTCATTAGTGTTACATGGTCTCAGGTGTGAATGGGGAGCAGGTGTGTTAAATTTGGTGTTATTGCTCTCACACCTTCTCATACTGGTCACTGGAAGTTCAACATGGCACCTCATGGCAAAGAACTCTGAGGATCTGAGAAAAAAAGAATTGTTGCTCTACATATAGATGGCCTAGGCGATAAGAAGATTGCCAAGACCCTGAAACTGAATTGCAGCATGGTGGGCAAAACCATACAGCGGTTTCACAGGACAGGTTCCACTCAGAACAGGTCTCGCCAGAGGTTGAGTGCACATGCTCAGCGTCATATCCAGAGGTTGTCTTTGGGAAATAGACGTATGAGTACTGCCAGCATTGCTGCAGAGGTTGAAGGGTGGGGGGTCAGCCTGTCAGTGCTCAGACCATACGTCGCACACTGCATAACATTGGTTTGCATAGCTGTCGTCCCAGAAGGAAGCCTCTTCTAAAGATGATGCACAAGAAAACCCGCAAACAGTTTGCTGAAGACAAGCAGACTAAGGACATGGATTACTGGAACCATGTCCTGTGGTACGATGAGACCAAGATAATCTTATCTGGTTCAGATGGTGTCAAGCGTGTGTGGCGGGAACCAGATGAGGAGTACAAAGACAAGTGTGTCTTGCCTACAGTCAAGCATGGTGGTGGGAGTGTCATGGTCTGGGTCTGCATGAGTGCTGCCGGCACTGGGGAGCTACAGTTCATTGAGGGAACCATGAATGCCAACATGTACTGTGACATACTGAAGCAGAGCATGATCCTCTTCCTTTGGAGACTGGGCCACAGGGCAGTATTCCAACATGATAACAACCCCAAACACACCTCAAAGATTACCACTGCCATGCTAAAGAAGCTGAAGGTGTCTCCAGACCTACACTCTATTGAGCATCTGTGGGGAATCCTCAAACAGAAGGTGGGGGAGCGCAAGGTCTCTAACATCCACCAGCTCTGTGATTTGTCATGGAGGAGTGGAAGAGGACTCCAGTGGCAACCTGTGAAGCTCTGGTGAACTCCATGCCCAAGGCAAAATGTTGCCAACAATTTAGACATTAATGGCTGTGTGTTGAGTTATTTTGAGTTAATTTACACTGTTTTACAGGCTGTACACTTGCTACTTTACATTGTAGAGTGTCATTACTTCAGTGTTGTTCAATGAAAAGATATAATAAAATATTTACAAAAATGTAAGGGGTGTACTCACTTTTGTGAGATACTGTATGTGTGACACAATTAATGGCACCCTATGAATTCATATGAGAAAAATATATTTGAAGTATATTCCCACAAATATTTTAAAATTTTAGTACACCTGGGTGACTAGGTATAGAAAATTGTTCAACCATGACTTCCTGTTTCACAAGGGTATCAATATGAGATAATGGGATGTGGATATAAGAAAATAGCAAAAGCATTGAAATGCTCCTCTCCACCATCAGGGCAATAAATACAATGTCCCAGTCAACTGGAAATATTATAAATCAATCTGGAAGAGTGCATGTGTTAAATTGTCTCAATGCACTGTGAAGAGCATAGTTTACGTGGTTCAAAAATCTCCAAGAATCACAGCTGGAGAATGGCGGAAGTTAGTTGAAGTTATTGGGGTCAGAAAGTCTTCAAAACTCCAATCTGATGTCACATGCATCAACACAAGTTGTTTGGAAGGGTTTCAAGAAAAAAAATCCTCTACACTATTCCAAAATCAAGCATATTTCATTGCTAGACATTACTGGAACTTCAAATGGGATCAGGGTTGGGTGGTCTTATGAAACCGAAATAGTGCGTTTTGGCAATAAACACCACAGGTGGGTTTGGTGCACACAGAAAGGTAGCCATTTGGAAAAGTACTTCATGTTCACGTGTAAATAAGATTGTGGGTTTAATGTTTTGGGGCTGCCTTTCTGCAGTGGACATTCTTTTAGAACACATGGCATCATGGACGCTATCAAATATCAACAGATATTAAATGAACATATGACTGCCTCTACAAGAAAGCTTAAAAAGTCTTAAACTAAAAAAAAATACTTTTAAATCTGTATTTGTACATAAATACACACGCATATCAATATAGGTGCACTATAATATAAATGTGTACTGTAAATACATTATAAGAAGAGTATAATTTATACACAAAAATTACTATAACATCTATAGTATATAATTGTATAAAAGGAAAATGATCCAAAAATGACCACAAAATCAAGGTACTGACAAGGCCATCCCAGTTTCCTGACTTGAACCCCATAGAACACAACTGTGGGGTAAACTAAAAAGGGGAGTCTACCAGCGCCGACCTCATCATTTCAAGGATCTGGAGAAATTCTGTATGGAGGAATTGTCTCAGATCCCTTGCCATGTATTCTCTAACCGCATCAAGTATCATAGGAGAAGTATTGACTTAAATGGTTCCAATAATTGTGCCACACATATATTTAACAAATGTGTTTTATAAACCTGTGTTCTGTTTGCAATTGTTTGATATCCAAGACACCAGAGCATTTTGTGTGTTTTTTAAACAAAATATCAAAATATTAAACAATAAAGAAAATGTTTCACAACCTCCTTTGCTCATATTTATCAAATGGTGCCAATATTAGTGAAGGGCACTGTACAGTTGACAATTTCTTGAAAATTCCATTAGAACCCTCTCTCTTGTAATGTAAATACCTACAGAAACTTAGATTGCACTACAACACTTCTTTAATTAATTCTATTTTTATCAGAATCTTTGCAAAACTACAGGCAAACCCCTCATTATGCTCTTCACGTATATTACAAATTAGGATGCAAAACAATGACATGTCAGCTACTTAATATGTGATATTTTTTTTTCTCTCCATGGATAATTCAAATTCTGTGTTTTTGTAAAATTTCAGTTGGTGAATTAATTATGCTTTTTCTTTCTGCACCTCCATATTATGGCCAAATACACATTACACATGCTCATACTTGCAATAATAGTTAGATTAGGGTCTCTTGGATCAGGTATAGAGTCTGCTGAAGAGTTCAATGCCAGCGTAACTGATGTAGGGTTGCAGTTAAACTCTTAAACATAAGAGATTGTCAAAAAATCTGAAATCAACTAAATCAATACAGGCCAGCCAGCCAGCCAGCCAGCCAAACCCCTAATGGACCAAAGCAGAGCTAGATCTGACACCAGTTGTGTAAAAAGGAGCATGATGTCCCAGCTTTCAAAACAGCAAGGAAGGATGTACTCTGAGGTGCTAGGAACCTTGGCCCAGTTCCTTGCAAAAGTAGACAGAAGAGGAGTTAGACCAGAAGATTGTGCTGGTAAAAATCCAGCATAGGTATATCCAGTGAATGTATAAAATCTTTGCCATCAACATGTGATAGATCAGATTCATGGGAAAACATGATTAATTGTTTGCTGGAGCAAGCCCATTACTTGTGTGAGGTTTCTCCTGCAATATTAGAGTGATTTGGCTTTACTATTTCTATATTCCTTCTTCCTCATCAATCGATGCCCCTAGTGCTCACAGAGGGCTCCAAGCACTCCACCAGACACCATAAGCACTGTAGACTTCATGAACCACCACAGCTTAGTTGGGGTCTTGCCGACCTCCACCCACCCTGGACCCAGACCAGGATCAAGCTCCCAGTGGGCAGACCGCTCCTACTCCAGAGAGCTTAGCAGGAACAGCTCTTAGAAGAACTAGTGATTATACTCAGGGGAGTATAGTGATTATAGTAATCCCCAGAGTGTAGTCCTCCAATCCCTCAAACATGAGCCAAGATTTCAGGAAGGGGTAAAGCATCTCGTTTAATGGGAGCCACAGCTGGCCTTTTATGCAAGTCCCCATGCAAGGGAACACCCATGTGGACTTTGTGGGGGACAGGATGACACAACAAACACACAATTCCTCTTCTCTGCATGTGATATAATTGGATCAGATACTGTATTAACTCAATTATCTCCAGGCAGAAAAAACACATATTTTACAAAACCCCCAAAGTACCCCAAAACACAACATATCCCCATCTTACATTCCCTGATAGCCTTGATCTGGGTGAGCAACATATCCAAAAATCACACAGATCAGGGGTTCAGAAATTTTATGGAAGTCATAGTTTTGCCCTGGCACAGGCAGGGTTTCCTGCCCAAAACAGTTCCATAGAATCACGGCTAAGTGCCGCTGGAGGACCTACGGGGAACTGCGAGGTTTTCATGCCAAAAATAGTTCCAGGGCATTCACGGCTAAGTCCCCCTGAAGTCTATTCGCGGTTTTGGTCCATGCCAACAAGATGGCCG